>OZ012678.1:27672033-28272033 GCA_963942445.1 Argyra leucocephala | reverse complement strand
ATATAGTTTTGCCGAATTTAATTTCGAAACATTGCATCGAATTATTTAAGAGAAGAAAGATTGATTTGGTCTATTATAATTATAACCAGATTGATGATGTTGTAATGGTGGTGATGGTGGACCATATGTTAATGCTGGTGCTCGCTGATGTTTAATTACAATTGTTTGAATTGGAGCTGATTGTCGTGGTGGAAAATATTGTGGTTGTTGTGGTCTTGGAGCAAAATATTGTGGTCCTGGTGCTGAATAAACTGGAGCAGGTTTTCGAATAATAAATGTTTGTGCTGGTGATGGTGGTCTATAAACTGGAGCAGGTGCATTATAAACAGGTGCTGGAATATGTACCTGTGGTTGCGGTCTAAATATTTGTTCTGGTGCATGATAAACAGGAGCTGGAGCATGATATTGTGGTTGTGGTCGGAATTGAGGAGCTGGGGCTGGAAGTGGTATATTTTGAATTTGTGGTGGTAAATATTGTTGTTGTGGTGGTATGTATTGTGGTTGTGGTTGTGGTGGTATATATTGGGGTGATGGTAGTGTAAATGGTAACTGTGCTGGAGCACCATAAACTGGTGCAGGAATATGCTGTTGTGGTGGTTGTGGTGGTGGTATATATGATGGTTGTGGTGCTGGTTCAGGTACTGGAGAAAATGTTGGTATAGGTGCTGGTTCTATATAATTTGGTAATGGTGCTGACTGTGGTGGTAAATATTCTCTTTCTGGCAATGGTGATGGTTGTATAGGCAATGAATTATGATTTTGTTCAAAAACTGGTGGCTTATAATTATATCCATTTTGATTAAATAAATGTGAAACATCTGCTGATGTTGATGCGATGCTAGCTAACACAACAACAAATAATATCTATGAAATGAAAATTAAAACACGTTAGAACACAGTTAATTAATTAAAATTTAAAATTATTTAATATATTTTTTTTTTTATTTTCACTCAAATGTAATCAATCAATTTTCACTTTTTTAATTTTAACTTTCTTTAGTATTCTACAGTAGCAGTATGTTTGATGATAATTGATACGTAAATATTCCAACGGAAACCGAAAGTAAAACAAGAAGAAGAAAAAAATCAAAAATATATTACGAAATTACCATTTTTAAAGATTTTGAAAATATATCCAAAGGTATGAAGACTTACTAAAGACTAATATCGAATTGCAAATTGTTCAATCGTTTTATACCCAAAATAAAATGATGGGAGTTAAAAACCAAAAAAAAAAAATCAAAAATTAAACAAAAAAAAAAACAAAATTTCACATCCCATCTCTCAGATGATGTACTGAAAATTTTTAGCTATCACTCTTGAAATAGTCCAGTATTATTATATCATAACCATTACACATTAAAATATACAATAAAGCTGTTAACGCATTTTCAAAAGGTAAAAATAGGTATTTACCAAAGTAATAAAAAAAAATTAAAAATATATCTATATAAGAAAATAACCGTTATTTAGGTAATTTTTAATTGTTTAATCTTCTTCACTTATACTTTTTTTGTAATATCATGTACAGGTGTAATGTGTATGTGTACTAACAAAAAAAAAAAATCAAAATATGTATGTTATGCTAACAGAAGTTGCTAACTTTTCTTTCTTTTTGTTTTTTTATATATGACCGTGGTCAGTTATTTCAAGACGAAATAAATAAAAACAAAAAAAAAAAAAAAATAATTGTAAATAAAATTTCTTAAATAAATGTAAATAATTGAATTAATTAATTATAAATGTTTGAAATTGTGAGACTAGCCGAATTTACTGTGCAATGTTAATCAGTATAGGTATGTGTATATTATGTACTTTGTTAATGTACTGTTTAACAAGTTTAATTTGATTGAACATAATTCAATGACTTTTTTTATTTATTTTTTATTTTTTAAATAACGGTTTACAATTATATCAAAATATTTGAAATTACATAATTTGATTACAAAATCAAATTATCAAAATACATACCAGAGTAATACATTAAAATTGGATTTGTTGCAAAATTACAAGGCTATATAATAATTGAACCCAATTACTGGACATATTATGGATTTAAATTGTTAACAATGGGATTATATACCACAATACAGAATAACTGCAAAGAGTTCAATCTAGGTTGCAGTAAAATAGTGTAACTACTGTTCTTGTTTTATGCTACAAAAATAATAAGATAAGTAAGACTATACTTTAATTCTGTTAAAATAATAACCACTGCAGTTATTGGACCAGTTATTAAACCTCGTGGTTTAATAATATCTGTGTCGAAGCAATTAAGGACAAAGAAGAAACTTTTAAAAAATTTAAACTGGATAGATCTGAACCCACAAGGAAGAGTTATAATGTTGCTAGAAATAAATGCAAACATGTCATCAACCAGTTGAAAAGTTGTTGCATAACCAACGGTTGAGGCAAAAAATTCTACAACTTCCGAAAAATAGCAGAACCTTTTGGTCCTTTGCGAAAAATGTTATGCACAACTTTCAAGAATCCTCATTTCCGCCACTTATTGATGATGATGAAATCGTGATGGACCCAAACGGTAAAGCAAACTTGTTTGCAAAAAATTTTGCATCAAATTCCTCACTTCCTCCTACATCTCTTGCATGACCAATAATACCTCAAGTAGATTTCTCAATTAGAAAAATTTACTTTAGAAAAAGTGAAAATTTTGAGGAACCTAGATGTAAACAAGTCTGCCGGCCCGGATGGAATTCTTGTAATGGTACTAAAAAAAAACTGCCTTCGCCATTTCGAAACCTCTACGCAACTTATTCCACCTGTCCTTTTCAACTGGTCAATATCCCAGTCAATGGAAAGTTGTGCACGTTCATCCAATTTCCAAAAAAGGTGACAAAAGCGATCCCACAAACTATAGACCAATAGCTATTACTTCGATTCTTTCCAAAGTAATGGAAAGCTTAATCAATGAGAAACT
Organism: Argyra leucocephala; assembly: GCA_963942445.1. NCBI lineage: Eukaryota > Metazoa > Arthropoda > Insecta > Diptera > Dolichopodidae > Argyra > Argyra leucocephala. The sequence goes on along the minus strand of OZ012678.1, from coordinate 28,269,095 downwards.
TTCGAAATATCTTGACAGCAAAGGTATAATATCTGACAGACAATATGGTTTTTGACCGCACCGATCTACCGGTGACATGATGACATGCCTTTGTGAGAAACTCAATATCAGTCTACACAATTCTGGAGAAGCTGACATTGTTGCTTTAGATATTTCCAAAGCTTTCGAGTATGGCACGCGGCTTTAATTTTTAAATGCCAAGCCATTGGTCTAGGTTCTGTATTTTCTAAATGGATTGAAGGCTTCCTTTCGAATCGCTCGATTCGTGTCTTAGTCGACGGTTTCACGTCTGACAAAATTCACTTAAATGCCGGTGTTCCGCAAGGCTTAGTCCTCTTCCCCACTCTCTTCTTGATTTTCATCAATGATCTACTTCAATCAACCTTCAATCCAATTCACAGATTTGCAGATGACAGCACTCTGGTGGCTTCCTTTGATTTCCTCCGCAGAATCAATGCTTCAAACGTCGAAGTTAGCAATAGAAGGCAATTCATGGTGAATATGATTAACCATGACTTGAACAAAATTGCTGAGTGGGACAAAAAAAATAGAGTTGAGTTGAACTCAACAAAAACTCAAAGCTGTCTAATCTCACGCAAACTTCTAAGATTTGAACCCAATCTCTCCTTCCAAGGTGTTACTTTGCAAAATTCGAATAGTCTAAACATCTTAGGTATGCATGTAAATCAAAAAGCTACTTGGAATGACCATATTTTTGATATTGCGAAAGCAGCTGCCAAATGTTTAGGCTATTTAAGTCGTTGTAAAGCTCTCTTCTCACCTTTGGAACTCCTTAATATCTATAAAGCATTTATACGACCCAAGATGGAATACAATTCTCACATTTGGGCTGGCGCTCCCATTTCAGCCTTAGGCTACCTTGACCGCGTTCAAAATCGCGCCATTCGTCTCATAGGCGACCCAAATGTAACTTCATCCTTAACTTCTCTTGGACATCGTCGTACAGTAGGGGCACTTTCTCTGTTTTATAGATATCTTGTAGGTGTGGACACATGCTCAGTAGAAATCAAATCACTACTTCCTCCTCTAAAACAGTTCCAACGCGACACAAGCGGAGTGGCAAATGCTCACCCCTACACATTGGAAATCCCATGATGGCAAAAAAATGGTTATGGAAATTCATTTATAATCCAAGCGTCGCGAATGTGGAATCACATCCCTCTCGACGTGTTTCCACGATCAAATAATAACAGAACAGCTTGTTATAAATCTCCAGAGGTTCAAGTCAAACACTAACCGGTTTTTGCTCACACTACCTGTTAATTTGTACCACACTTTCTTTCTTCCTCTTCCTTCTCTATCCCAGCCAAGCGGTACGTAAGTATCAAAGGTCCTATCCCAGTGCGCGGCTTTTTATAAAAAAAAAAAAAATTATAGTATATGAATTTAATCTTACAATCAATCTTATTAACTAAAAGGGATTCACAACCCCAAAATATAGGATTGTTAAATTTTCTAGAAATCTCTTGTAACCTAAATAAAAAATTTGCCGATTGGTATTTTTATAATATTTGTTCGTTTGTGCTTTACAATTGCAATGCTGTGGCCTATTTCATAAAAATTGACAGGGGACAATTTTGTAAATCACAAATTTGTAAATTACAGGTCGAAAATTGTCAAATTTTTGCTTTAAAATAAAATAATTGACAAAATTGTAAATTGTCAATTCCTGTTTCATAAACAAAGGTAAAATCTACAAAATTTGTCAAGGTTTGTCCACAGTAATTTTTATGTCAATTTTGTTATGAAACCAAAAATAAAATTGTATTTTACAAAATTGTTATAATTGTCGGACAATTCATAACACACGATTTCAAATATGTAAAATTGTAAATTTAATTTTTCATTGCATTATAAAGGTGCTACAAATTTTATCAATTGAAATAACTTCGATAAAATTTGATTTTTTTTTCGACTTTATTTTATTTTTAATTTATTTACTTTAATTTCATAATGAAATAAATTCGAGAAATTTATTAAAATTAAAAATGATATAACTTCGACAAAATATTGTTAATTTTAATAACCGAGATTTTAAAAAAAACTTTTGGTAATAAATAAGTACCTATGGCTTAGTTTTTAACGTTGCATTTTATATTATTTTATTTAGATAATAATATGTTGTTTTTAATAAAATATTTATCAATAAATACAATTACAAAATAGACATGACAATTTTATAAATTTTAAAATTAATAATTTATAATTTACAACATTATGATGAAAAATTTTGTAATTACAAAAATTTTTAAATTACAAAATTTGTCATGACAATTTTGTCACCTGTAAATTTATGTATAAAAAAATGTCATACAATCGCGACAATTTTGTTAAATTGTCACCTGTATATTTTTATGAAATAGGCCACTGGTGTTTATTTAAAATTAATTTCTGCTCCCCATGCATATTACTTTTTTTCTGGAAAATATATTTATAGACCATGGTTTTGTTAACTATCACTTATAGTAAGTATGTATGACGTAGATAGGTTGAAGTGACCATTCAAGTTGCTTATGAAAACCAAATATCACTTAATCGTGCCTTCTTGATGCCATGGCTCAAAAGAACTATTTGCTATTGTTGTTGGTTATTGGAACTCTAACATTATCACTCTCCTTGGGAAATATATACTAGAGCCACCCTGTGCTATTGAAAAAGTCTATCACCAATTTTGCTTTCCACAATAATTCCTATACGATTAGGGAAAGCCTATAACCTAAAGTCCGGAATTCTGGGTAACTACAGAGCAAGTTTTCAAGGCTTTTCAAGAGTTTTCTGTCATTTTTCCGTTTTTAAAACTGCAAGAATGGTAGTTAAACAAAATACCTAGCTGGGTCGTATGGTTTCAGCCAGTGATCTATATTGATCAACACCGCTCTTGGTATATCAGTACGGGATCTGGCTAAAAATTGTTTGGCTTGGTTCAGTAATGTAGTGAGGTTATGAAATTTTTATTATTCACATTTGATATTTTCACTACAGATTCTGCTTGTGATGCATTTTGGGAAGAAAGTTGTTATCGCAATCAGATGATTACGCATGCTTTAAAATTATTTTTATTGTATTCAAATTTTTAATATAACATATATCAATATTTTATCAATTCACTGTTCCAATTTGAATATTTTAAAACATATACCGCATTATCACTACTATCGGTATTAATGAAACCATTAAATTTTAAATAATTCAAATTTGCCTTAAGTCATAATTTTAGCTACTTCAGATTTTATAATTTCCAATGACTTTGATATAAATTTGAAATTGAATTGATTTAAAAAATACCTACCGCAAAAATTCAATAAATTTTAATAGTGAAATTAAACACACAAAGAAAGACTATATTTTTTAAACTATATTTATATTGACATCATCTTCGCCTTAAACTATAAATTATTTATTTTGAATTAAATTCAATTGTAAATTTAACACAAATATAGACACACATTTTCTAATGTGTATAATTTAATTTTGAATTTTAATTAATTGAAATTATAAATAAAATGAAATTTATCTAAAGATATTATAATAAATATTGAAATTTTATTTGACTTTAAAGATACTCATTCATTAGAGAAAAAACCTATCATAACAAAAAGTTGCATTTATTTGTTTTCCCATACGTCATCATACTCGTACCCATCAAGTTTAAATCACTATTTTTGAGTCGTTAAAAATTTCAAATTATTTACATTTTTGTTTTTAAATTTATAAAAATACATCAAAAATAATTTTTTTTTTATTTTCACAATCATTATTTTTAAAAAAAATATCAGTATTTACAATAAATTTACATAACATCTTTATTTATTTCATAACATGTTGTACAAATCCAAAAATACTTCAAAGAATAAATTCTCCTCTTAATTAATTCCGGGAAAAAATCCTATCTTGAAACCATTCTCAAATATCGTTAAATTTTTAAAACTATATAGAGTACTTAGAACATTAACGTAAAATCTGAAAAATATGAAAATTCATTGTTACCTAATTACAATATTGATTTTCCTAGTTTTCATCTGAATTTCATCCTCATTAGTTCATTTTCATTTTCGCAGAATTATTATCACTATTTTTAAACGGTACAGTTACGAAATAATATTGTAGTTATACGTAAGTATCATTTTATTTTTAATGGTAAATACATATTTGCTAATTGATATAATATGAACATCTATAGCAAGGAACATTTCCGGTTATTTGGCAAAGAAAATGTGTCCATCTCTATTTTAGGTTCGCTTAACCACCTGCCTCTGCTACAAATAGTTCCATTTTATATATTTAATACAGTTCAAATACCTCTTAAAAGACTCTAAGGAACAGTTATATTCTTCCTTAGCTGTGCTGACCCGTGCATATTAAGAAAATGCTGTATTGCCCCTTTCTTTATTGCATATGTATATCGTGTACGTTCATAGTTGCGGAAAGAAATGCGTCAACGTCGTGCATATATTTCTACCTGACTGCTATGAACAAAAAACTTGCGCAGACGACTAGGAATTTTTTCTGCAGTAATTTTTGTTCATAAAGGCAGTGCATGCAAAATTTGTTTTGTCAGTTTCTATTCACTTTAAAAATTTGATGCAATTAAAAGCAACGCGGTTTTAAATGACAAAAAAATTAATTCTGATGGCTTGCTAGTTTTATTGCATCCCACCATATTTGTCTGAAATATAAATTTTATTCATACATAAAATTATCTCTTAAAATTAATTATATTTTCAAAAATTTATATTCACTTTTTCTTTTAATTTAATTTAATTTAAGCTTAATACTTTAATTTTCTTACATGTTTTGTGTATTTTTAATTTCGAAACAAGCGTGTACTATAATAAAAATTAAGGTAGGCGCAGTAAAATACATGCTTAATCTGCACCACGGTGATACAACACCGAGAACTATGAACACTAACGCCTGCTTTTTAGCTGCGCACATTTTTTTAAGGTCATGCAACTATATGAACCAAATATATTTTTTGTTCCGCAGGCTTGACCGCCGACCACCATTTACACGCCTATAGTCTTTGAATACTTGATTTTTAAACAAACCTATAATCTAAATTGGTTCTTGCTTAACATAATTTACCCAATTGTTTCTAGGAATGATTTTTTTTTATTATTTAAATTTTTATAAGATTCTCTTTTTAATTTACTTTATATTTTTGCACATTCTAAGCAGCTTTTTGATTGAAAGCAGATACTGTTAATCCGTTTTTATAATTCTGGATAACCGCATAATTTAAAATGTCTCTTTAAACTCTTTTTTAAACAGTCTTTTACAATTTAATTTGCTTCGATTTCCAATTTTTGATACTCCGGTGTAATTAAAGAACACCATAATCGAACAATCTTTAAAATATTATCACAGTATAGTGTGTATGTCATCTGACACGAAGGTCATAGGTCAAAAACCATATTGTAATATACATTTTTTTTCTTATTATTACCCTGGAATTCGTTGGCTGGACGACTTATGAGGGTTACCATCACATGCCTGTATGTAATATGCCTGTTTTTTATTTGCCGGTAAGTATTTATGCTTATACATAAATGATATGGTGAAACCATTGATTCAATTTTCAACGATTTTGGACCAAATGACGAATTGATTTTATGTGGCGATTTTAATCTTCCGAACTTAAGATGGATGAAGCATGACGAGGAATATTTTATGATTCCGAAACATATTAGGGCGGAATGTGAATATGTATTTATTGATAAATTAAATACTAATTATTTACTAAGTCTCTGAAATTTGTAACTTTCAGCATAAACAGCTTGATTTAGTGTTTACCACGGATTTGAACAATTTGATTTTTTGTGATAATACCTTTCCTATTTTGGGTATTGATCAATTCCATCCTCCCTTAAGTTTTACGTTTTGTATAAATTCGCCAATTGAATCGGATGTTACTAAGTCTTATTATTTTAAGTTTAATAAAACAAATTTTGATGCTTTAAACAAATTCATTATTTCCTATGACTTTTCTTACATATTTAATCATATGGATACTAACCAAATGACGAATAGGTTTTATGAAATTATGTTTGATAGTTTTAGGGAATTTGTTCCAATATCTAAAGACCGGAACCCTTTTTCGAGTCCACCATGGTTCACTTCAGATTTGAGGAAACTTAGAAATAAAAAAAATAAAGCCTGGCGTTGTTATGTTAAATCAAAGAATCCAATTACAATTATTACAATTATTTTTTTTTTTTTTTTAATATTCATTTATTTAGTATTAAATACTATTTAATTATAATTTAAAAATTTTAAATTAAAGCTTATGTTTAAATTTGGTAAAAAAAAATGAAAATGAATTTGAAAATTTAATTAAGAAAAAATGAGCAAAATAATTACATCGGAAATTTTACGTTTGAGCTGACAAAATATATTGTGTAACTTTAAATTTCAATTTATTGTAGTTCCTTTCCAGTTTCAGATCTGTGGGTAATTCATTAAACATCTTTAGACCATCATACATTAATTGATTTTTCGCAATTTCACTTCTAAAGAAATCTAGTCTGAAGTTGAGTATATTTCTTAATCTATAATGCTGAACATCTTGAACATATATGAGTTTGGAACTAAGATAATTCGGTAACAATCTATTTTTCATCTTAAATACAAAAAGTAGTACATGTAGACGAAGTCTTTGCCTTATGTTGAGCCATTTTAACGTTTTTAGCATAAAATCAATTGAGGTATACCTATTGCATTTGAGTATGGTTCTCATTCCCCGGTTTTGTAGTTTTTGTAATCTTTCTATTATTTCATTATTTACAAATGCTGTAATAGTTGCACAATACTCAAAATGGGGCTTAATCATGGTACTGAAGATCCTTATAGTACTTATAGTAGACAACTTATTTCTTATTCGACTTAAAAACCCAAGTTTTTTTGAAATTTTCTTGCACATAAATTCGCCGTGTTCTTTGAAATTTAATTTATTGTCTATTACTAGACCCAAATATTTGATATGCTCAACTATATCAATAATATTTTGATCAATTATGATATCATAATTACATTCACCATTTATAACCATGGCTTTAGTTTTGGTAATGTTAAGGCTCAGTTTGTTGTTTTTGAACCATTCAGCTAATTTTTTAATTGTGATTGAAACCACTTATTTTCATTTCCCATTATGCCATAACTTTCCATTTTTTGTAATAAAATTTGGTGATCGACTGTTTCAAATGCTCGTCTTAGGTCAAGAAATACCGCAACTACTACTTTTTTATCAGTTTTTGCTAATTTCCAGTTTGATATGACTAAATTTAATGATGACTCACAACAATGTTTTTTCCGAAAACCAGATTGATTTTCTGTTATTAGATTATTTTTTTCCAAATAATCTTCTAGCTGTTTGTTGACTGACTTCTCAATAATTTTAGCTTCAGTTAGAATCATATTTATTGGTCGAAATTCATTGCATTTAATTGTGCCTTTTACCTTTGGAACTGGTATGACTGTTGATTTTTTCCATTTATCAGGGAAAACTGCCGTTTCTAACGATTGATTTATTAAATCGATTAGATACGGTCCAACTAAATCAAGATTATCTAAAAATACTTTTTTATTAACTAAATTTATGTCTTTTTTATTGTTCATGGATTTTATGATAGTTTTGAGTTCATGAATATTAATATTTTTAAAATTAAATCTTGTGCTAGAATATTCAACTAAATTATGAAATTGGCTTTGAGGTATGCTTTCGTTAATTTCTATAATGCTTTTAATAAAATATTCATTAAATTTGTTGGCGGTTTTTCTTTCATCATTATAATATATTTAAAAGCATTTTTGATGAATTCAAAGCATTTTCGGAATTACTTTATAAGGATTTTGTTCGTGGAATGTCTTCTAATATCAAATTCAAAACATTTCTGAAGATTCGTCAATTCCAAACGGAAATGTGATGAGTTTCCTACTCATATGAAATACAATGGAATTTCTAGTAATGATTTAGAAATAATATTTAATTTCTTTCGTGAATATTTTAGTTCAGCGTACGCTAACTCAATTTTCGCACCAAATAATGATGATTTTTCTCATCTAAATGATTTTCCTAAAACTACTTGGTCTAATATTGATATTAATGAAGCTTTAATAAAAAAATATTTGGACAATCTTGAGACTAATAACTTTCCTGGACCAGATGCTATTCCCGAAGTTATACCTAATAAATGCTCAAGTGCCTTAGCAATTCCACTGTCATTCATCTTCAACTCTTCTTTAAATTCAGGAGTTTTTCCCTCTATTTGGAAACATTCATTTATTAGACCAGTTCAGAAGAAGAACGCCAAAATTGAAATCACTAATTATAGACCAATCGCGAAACTTTCCTCCATTGCTAAACTTTTTGAGTTAATATTGTATGATTCCATTTATTAGTTGATTATATTGATTTACAGTTACTAATCTTGTTGAGTCAGTTTCAACTTTTACGAGAAATATGGAAGCAGGTTTTCAAACGGATGTTATCTATACCGATTATAGTAAAGCCTTTGATGTTTTACCACATGCAATAATACTTCTAAAATTAAGGATACTTGGTTTCCCAGAATTCTTTCTGAAATGGGTTAAATCATATCTAACCGATAGATCTTATAGTATTTTATTTAGAAAAAATACTTCTAAGTCTTTTTATGCTAATTCAGGAGTCCCACAAGGCAGTCATTTAGGACCGCTTTTTTTTTATAATCTCGGTTAATGATGTCTGTTCAGTAATTCTTAATAGTGAACTGAAAATTTACGCGGATGACATGAAAATTTTTAAAAAAATTACTTCTTTAGAAGACGTCTTACTCTTACAAGGCGATTTAGATAACTTCTTTAAATGGTGTACAGCTAATAATCTTCTTTTAAATGTGAATAAATGTGCACTTATGCGTTACACACATCGACGTAATCCGGTTTATTTTAATTATTCGTTAAATGGTATTAGCCTTTCCAAAATGAGCTCAATTAAAAACTTAGGAGTTTAGTTTGAAGACAAGCTTAACTTTAAATCACATTTTTGTAATATTATCAATAAAGCTAATTCTATGCTAGGTTTTGTTAAACGTTGGTCAAAGGAATTTAACGATCCCTATGTTCTCAAATATTTGTATTCTAGTCTCGTTAGACCAAATTTGGAGTATGCTAGTCAAGTTTGGTCACCTTTCTATGATGTTCATATTAACAGGATTGAAGCAGTGCAAAAAATTTTTTTAAGATTTGCTTTGCGTAATTTCCAATGGTCAAATCCATTAATTTTACCGCCATATGAGCATAGGTTGAACTTAATTCATTTGAAAACTTTGAAATTAAGACGAGAAGTGGCGGACGTTATTTTTCTTACTGAAATTATTAAAGGAAACATTGCTTCTCCTCAGATTTTGAATAACATCAACATTAATTCAAATAATCGCCTACGAAATATAAACTTCTTTACATTAAGTTGTCGTAGGACCGATTATGGCAATTATGATCCAATTCATAGAATGTTACTAATTGGTAATAAACACATAAACTATATTGACTTCACACTTTCGAAACAGACTCAAAAACTTAAATTATATAAGTAAACTGTAGGAATTAAAATATGTGTGCAATTTATTTCAATGTATTTAACTAGTTCTAAGTTAGATATAATTTTAATTTGTAAATTGAATAAGTTATGTTGTATTGTAAAAACAAAAAAAAAAAAATAATAATAATAATTATTGTAATGAAGTTTGAGCTAAACTAAATAAATAAATAAATAAATAACTTATGGATAGGCCAGGAATACAAAATCAAATACAAAATCCCAAATACCGAAACCACCAAATACCAAAATCCCAAAATTCCAAAACCCAACTTTAATTCATTCAGTGTTTCCTAAGTCAATAATTTTGATTGCATTCAACAGCGGCTACGCATAAAAATGATTTCAGTAAACATTCTGGAAAAAAGAGAAAGGTATTCTCTTTTTCTGACTATTCTGAAAAAAAGCGTAGTACTTTGATCTTGAATCCAACTCTAAAATCTCTCACATATTATATTCATTATGTATAATATTTATCATATCCAGTATCTAGCATATCCAGTCAAATAAAATCTAGTCAAGTGATATATATGTACAGACAAATTATACTATAGACCTCCGAGCTATGAAATTACGAACGCAAAATTACTTTAAAATATACCAAAACATTTCCTATATAAAACTTATTATGTTATTAGTATTTTTCAAGACTCTACATAAATCAACTAGGTTATTCATCATACAATCTTCTAGACTTATTATTTCAAAAACAATTGTGAACTGGTAGTACATTGTTAGATCACCGACGGGTTTCACTAGAAAAATGTCATTAGAATTCTTATATGGTACAAAATAGATGTACTAGAAAATAACATGTCACAAGCCTCATCACATAAACTTTTAGAAGGGAAGAGAAATTGTACAATTTTTATTTAGTTATTTGACGAGGTTAAGGCTCACCATGAGCTGTAGAGCCAATAAATGATGATGATTTGACTATATTAAAATATTTTGTCTCAAATTGATCTACAATGTATAACCGTACGTATTTCAGTAAGTATTACAACTTAATCAATCAATGTATCAAATTATTAGACGGTCATTAAGTTATTTTACACTTTTTTCACTTTTTAATCTTCTGTGACATCAAAAATGCGGTATTAGAGTTTCCAATGCGATCTAGAATATTCGCTAACATTCCATTAATTCCGAAATCTATACATTTTGCTTCTTTCTGCTTATCTAAGGCAGAATGCAAGCATTTGTTAACTATCTACATTGTATATAGTACGTAATGGAACATATCCACGTAACAATTTTATTGCTATAAGACTCTTGCGCACTCTTATAACACTATTATAAACACTCTTATAGCAGTATTAGTGTTAATTTGAGTGCTCCGCAATTGCTGTGAAAGGTTATAAATATCCTATAAGGCACCGGAGCAAGTGCTGTAATATTGTTATAGGATTACTATACATGTATTATAGTTTATATGTTTTTATTTTGAAATGATATTCATTTGAAATAATTTATGTTATGCGAGAGTATTATTTTTTATTTTCAAATAATAATTTTATGGAGTTTATATTTATTTCATGAAAAAGAGATTACATATTTTTATATTTGTATGTAAATGATTTATAATATAGATAAAGAATATTTAAAGTTAAGAATAATTGTATTAATATTTATAATAAACAAAAATGCAAAATTTGGCTGGGAATGAAATTTCATTGACATTTATTATAAAAATACTTTGAATAAAAATACATTGCCCTCCAAAAATAACCAATTTTCAAATAAATAAAAGAAAATTATTTTTAAATTGCATCTTTGAAATATTTAATAATGTATGTTAATTAATGCATAACATCAAATTTGATATTTAAATAATTATTCTTTTAAGTAAAAATGATATTTTTGCGAAAAGAATGCAAAATAAAACTTTTCAATTTTTGTTTATTTAAAAAAAATTTACCTCGTTTGTAGAAAATAATGGCCATCGCAAAATATTTATCTAAAAGCTACAGTAAGTTTATTAGTAACATTATAGGAATACAGCAAAATAATAACACCACTACTGCTATTCCAGCAATTCTATTCTTATAACAACACTTTAACTCTTAACATAGGATTACGCACTTTTAGATTTATAAAAATATTGCTGTATCACTTGCGGAAAATCCCATTATAACAACTCCCGCAATTGCTATAAGAACATTCTTATACCAATATTAATCACATTATTCCGATAAAAACATCATTAGTGCTTATCGGGAGTCATATAGAAGTCTTGTAGCACTAATTTTGTTTTTATAACAATAAAATGTTACGTGGGTACTAGATTGCAGTTAAAACTTTAATACTGGAATTCCGATTTCACAGTTGTTTGTTGATTTATTCTAGTTTATACTTTATTAAGCCAAAATCATAACTTATTACATATTAACCTCACATTGACTGCATTTAAACAATGTGTCAAATATGCGTACTTAAATTTGCATTAAATCATGTTTGGAATACACATGCATAACAAATAACGTTTTTCGTAATACTTCGTTAACCCTATTAGGTATTCTTTCCTCTAAAACAAATTACATAACAACATAAAACTAAATTCGATTTATTTTTAATGCCAATTATTGCATAAAACGAAAAAAAACCACGTCTTGTTCAGATGCAATCTTCTTTTGTTTCTCAGGAATACACAATGCAGAAAATAAACTCATCAATCTTTCAATAATTTCAAGGAATTTTATATGTTCATATGTTGATGTTTTCATTTAATTTGAAACAAAATACAGCAACTCATCTCCAAACTCATCTAATATTGTTTATTGTCATAAAACTATTTAAAACCTTAACACTTTCCTGTTTATTGATAATAAATGCATAAATTTTCAAAACACGTTCATTTCATAAACATAAAAAGACACTGGAAGCATAAATTTGAATTTTAAATCACTGGATTTACAAACAGTAAAGATAAACATTCAGATATAATAATTGAACTAGTAAATAAGATGTCAAAGAAGTTATGAAGATATTTTAGAGGAAATTAATGTTATCGTTTTCATAAATTTTAAATGATTTGTTAAGCTATTGTCATTAAATTTTCGCGATCACTTGTTACATGTTTACAAAAAAAAAAAAAAAAAAAAAAAATTTAACAAAAATTAAAGACACTTTAAATACAAAACAATCAAAATGATGTTAAAACTAATGAATATTATAAGTTTAATGTTCAGATCAACCTTAAATTTTAAAATATGAATTAAAAAACTCCTACACAAATGGAATTATAATAAGAAAAAAAATAATATAACAGGGTGCTTCTCATATTACTAATTATTTCTGATATGATTTTGTTGTTAAAATAATTTTACTAAATTTCAATTTAAGTTGGATTCACGGAGTAAATTTTTTGTACTTGTCTGTGACCATCCTATATTTACTCTATACCAAAGATATCCCAGAGCCAGAAGATGCAACGATGGCAACTTTAGCAAATTATATTGTTATAATAGTGGTGGTAATAATATAAATGACGCAACAAATAAACTACACCAAACACTAACAACAAAATCTCCGAATTGTTAAAAAAAGGGAAAATTAAACTAAATGAATCCAAATCCAAGCAAAAGAAAGTTGTTCATTTCGGTCACAATAAACAACGTCGTCACTCCATATCACAAAATAACTTGGTATGACGTTTGATGAAAAAAATAAGTGAAGGAAAAAACAAGATTTAGAACTGAAGAAATACAACCAGTTATATTGGCTACAAAGACCGGATATCTACGGCTTGGCCATATAGCAAAGTTTTGATCCATAATCAAATATCAAAGTCGATCTGGACATACATTATTCAAATATGAGGCATTGTTAAGCTAACTTCATATTAAAAATAACCAAACATTCCAAAACAAAGTACTGACAAACATTCCCAATGCTAACTGCTTACAATACTGATATTAATAGATATCGCACAATCTCTAACATAAAAGATGGAATAAAAAAAATGGCTTTACACCAAAAGATCAACATGGCAATGTAGAAATTTCACATTGAGCTGTAATCAAAACTTTGTTAGACGACTTAAACGAACAAGACCGTTAGATTAATGTATTAAAATATTTATTAATATTTTATATTAATTTTATAATAATTTTATTTTAGTTTATTTTTGTTAGACGACTTAAACGAACAAGACCGTTAGATTAATGTATTAAAATATTTATTAATATTTTATATTAATTTTATAATAATTTTATTTTAGTTTATTTTTGTTAGACGACTTAAACGAACAAGACCGTTAGATTAATGTATTAAAATATTTATTAATATTTTATATTAATTTTATAATAATTTTATTTTAGTTTATTTTTATTTATTTATTTATTATGCTCCATAAATTTATTTATTATGCTCCATAAATTGTACAATTAATTCTTTTCAAACGATTTACTTAGATACAAATATGTAATTATCTTTACTACAGTTGATTTGTATTTTCTTATTTTTATTTAGAAGTTTTCGAGTTTAATACTATAAATTTAAAGGAAAATTGGAGATGAAAAACCTTTTTGAATTTTTGTTTTGTAAAACTTAACGCTAACTTAAACAGTAAAACCTATCTATAGTAAAATCTATACGTACGAACTAAACTAGCCTAATTTTTTTTTAACTTAATTTAAATTTCTGATCAGAGAATTTTCTGACATGAACAGTTCCGAGTGGAACTTTACAGTTAAATAACTTATTTTTTCTAAAATTGTATTCATGCTGGCTTTATCATGCAGCTTTTTGGTTGAATACCATCTGGGAAGATTGAATACAAGTTTCAAAAGTTTATTTTGCGCAATTTGCAATTTTTTGGTATGACTAGCTGCACAATCTCCCCAGACTGGTGCCGCATATAACATTATTGGTTGAAAAATTACCTTAATAAGTATCAATTTGTTTTCTGTGGATAAGATTGATTTTCGGTTAATAAGGGGATACAACATGCGAGTACATTTGTTAATTTTATCAATAGTGTTAGAAGTTTGCTTTTGAAAGGTTAGCCTTTTATCTAAGGTAAGGCCTAGGTATTTAATAGTATCGGCCCAGTTAATTTCGTCATTTTGCAGTTTTAATGGTATAGAAGGTAAAAGAGAGGCTTTCCTTTTTTTCGTAAAATAAATTGATACTGTTTTGGAAGCATTAATTTTTACTCTCCATTTTGCATAATAACTAGAGAGCTTATTGAGTGAATTTTGTAGGTTTGTTAATATGTGATTGGGATTAGTGCCAGCAGAGTAAATTGCAGTGTCATCAGCAAATACTGATATTTTTGTAAACTCTAGCCTAGGGATATCTGCAGTGTAAGTGTTGTACAAAATTGGGCCAAGTACCGAGCCTTGTGGAACTCCTGCTTTAATTTCATACAAATTGGAGCATGTATTATTCAATATCACACGAAATACTCTTTGATGAAGAAAGTTTTGTATGATTTTAATTAAATATATAGGAAATTTATACACTTCTAATTTATGAAGCAAGCCAGAGTGCCACACAGTGTCAAAGGCGGAATTTATGTCAAGCGCTACTAGGCCAATAGATTTGCGTTCTTCTAACTTGGATTTAATGTAATTTTTGACACGTAGAAGAGGGTGAATGGTACTATGCTTTACCCTAAATCCAAACTGTTCGTTTGGAAGAATTTTTTTAGCTGAAATAAATTTTTCCAGTCTAATTTTTATGAGTTTTTCAAATATTTTTGAGAAACTGCATAGTAAGCTGATAGGCCGAAAACTACTTAATTCCTCCATCGGTTTTCCAGGCTTAAGAATCGGAATAATATGAGCTTCTTTCCATATATTCGGGAAATAACCTAGTTTTAAACAAGAATTGTAAATCAGAATTAGATATCTTTTTGCGTTTAATGGTAATTTTTTGATACACAGATTAGATATGTGATCTGAACCTGCAGATTTTTTAGTCTTTAATTGGGCAAATATTTCATTGACAGATTTCAGTTCAATTTGTTCAAAGGATTCTATTTCAGCTTGATCAATTTTGCTTACAGATTCCTCCACCATAAGATTTGTATCATGGTCGTTTGTGTTGTTGTTCACAGTGTGTTTGTTATAAAAATTTTTAGCTAATGCATTTGCTTTATCAATATTCGTGTAAAATGTGTTACTGTCATACTTTAGAGTACCTATAAATTTATTTTTATTTTTTAAAACTTTTGAAATTTTCCAAAAAGGTTTTGACGATTTTTTCAAGTGCTTAAGAGTATTAGACCATTTCATATTTCGAAACTCACTTATTTTATGTTTTAAAAAATTGTTGAAGTGTTGTAATTGAGCATAAAAAATTACATTACGACTACGCATCCACTTTCTCCTAACAGTGTTTCTATGCCTGATTATATTTATTATATAGTCAGGTAATTTTTCGGTGTATTGCTTGACTATTTTCATGGGTACAGCCAATTCAGTTGCTCTTTTAATTTTGTTGTTTAAATTAGATATCATATTGTCTATTTGGTAACAATAGTCAACAGAATCATTATTATTGGTATTTAATTCCCTTTTAAGAAACTTCTGATACAGATACCAATTTGCATTGTTAAAATCCAAATAAGTACGATCATGTGATATAGTTTGTTTGCTAACGTTTAAAGTAACCGGCAAGTGGTCAGATGACAGATCATTAATTGTAATAGGTTGGGAGCAATATTCTGGTATGTTAGTTAAAAATATATCTAGTGTAGAAGGTAGTGAATTACTATTATAAGGAATATAGGTATGGTCAAAAGGATATAATAATGTGAACCTATCACTTAGTAATAACTGATATAAAATATTTCCCCAACTATTAGCCCGGGCACATCTCCACATTCTGTGCCTGCAATTTATATCGCCTTCTATAATGAAGTCAACTGTAGTTCTTGAAATTTTTAGTAGATCTTTTTTGAAGTCATTTTTATTTAGATTTCTTACGTTCAGGCTACTTATGTAAATTTTATTGCCGGAAAAATAGACAGAAAAAAGTTTAATTTTTTTGTTATCATTTAATGTTACATCTATACCAATATTTTCTATTAAATCCAACTTTAAAGGTTCAATTAGTTTATGCTTAATATCTTTTCTAATAATTATTGCTACACCCCCACCACTTGTTGTAAGACGATCTTTCCTATATATATTAAAGTTCGCGTTTTTTAGGATAATATTATTGTTAAGCCATGTTTCACATATCAAGCCAACATGAATACCATTTTGTAACATAAAATTGAACAATTCATGGTTTTTGTTCTGAATAGATCTAGCATTCCATGTTAAAATATTTAGTTTATTACTAACATTCATTTTGAATATAAGTATTTAACCGAAAGTTCAGTTATAACCGAAAATTGTTCAGCCTTATTTTTGCAATTACTTAATTTATTTAATAATTCATTAGTTAAATTTAATATTTCATCAACAGAAAAAAGATCTGAATTATTTCTTATATTATTACTACTATTACTATTGAAATTATTATTACTATTACTACTAATACTACCTGCTGGAATTTTATTGTTATGACAGCTTATACTTGCAGCAGTGTTACTATTGTTGTTCTCCCAAATAGAGTTTGATCTACATACAACATTGTAAGGTAATGAATATGTGCTACTATTATTCTAATAGTCCCCGGCGGGTTGGGGTACGAAATATCCGCAGTAAGGCATGCTTGTGGTAAAAGTCCACTAAAAGCCTAGAAAAATCCAGAAGCGACTGACCCAGAATGGGCGGCTTTCTGGTCTGCGACTGATCCCAGAGGGACGGCAGGAATAAAAGGTACCGCCTTGTACAAGGGAAATATTATCCTTAGGCTAGGAGATGGAACTCCGAATTAAAACAAAAAAAAAAAAAAGTATGCAATGAATAAAACTCAAAGATTGTATACCCCAGGTGGTAATCCAGATCTTCTGGAAAATCCACCCTCTTTCGAGGCAGGTCTCACGGATTCTGGGGGAGACCACTTATTGCAAAACCACGAAAGCAGAGCTGCTTTAATTGACCCATTCAGAAGAAAATCTGGGGTCCAGAGAACACCTCCAGCAGGGTCTCAAAATATCTACGAAAACATGTCCCAAAAAGACAGATATAGAAACCCCGACGAGGGTAATAATAACGAAAAGGCACTTGAGGCAAAAAATAATCAACTTAATGCCAGAGTTACAGAATTAGAAATCTTATGCAGGGAATTGAAAAATGAACTCTGTATAATTAAAGAAGAAAATGTGAAACTAAAAAATTCACAAAACATGTCTACTAAAAGAGTAGTACTAAAAACTGCTGAAGAATTTCATACAGATGATGAAGAACTAGCTCGAGAAACCGACTAGATCTTTAAAACAAAAAGAATCTGTAAAAAAAGAAAAGCAGAAAAATCACCTACTTTAAGCCCAGAAAATGTTGCGGACAAAGTAGAGAAAAATGTGCAAATAAATGAAGTTGCGAAATGTAAAAGTAAAAGAAAAGGTAAACCTCCTCCAGTTATACTTAGTAATGTAGTGGAATACCCTCAAATAAACAAAAAATTAAAAGAAAGCAATATTAAATATAAAGTTAATATGCTTAACAATAAACAACTAAAAATTAATGTTGAAGAAGAAAAAGAATATAGAGAGTTGACTAAGGCAATAAATGAAGCCAATATTGAATGGCACACTTATGAAAATAAGAGCACCAGGCCTATTAAAGTAATGGTTAGGTATTTACATCCGTCATGCCAACCTGAAGATATAAAAAATGAATTGAAAGATAGAGGCTTCAAAATTTTAGAAGTCACAAATAAAATAATAAAGAAAAAGGAAAATAACAAAGAATCTACGGTACGTCTTCCTCTCTTTATGCTAACATTCGAAAACTCCGAAGATATAAACAAAATATTCAAAATTGAATTTATCCAGCACATGAGGGTTAAAATGGAGGCTATTCGTAAAACGACTACCATTCCTCAATGTAAGAGATGCCAAAGATTTGGCCATACACAAAAGTTTTGCCAGCGTCTAGCTCAGTGTGTTAAATGTGCTGGTCCCCACTTAACAATTTCTTGCAAAGAAAAAAAAAATATTAAGCCTAAATGTGCTAATTGCCTTGAGGCACACCCAGCGAGTTATCGTGGTTGCCAGGTGGCTAGAGAGTTGCAAAAAAGAAAGAAGCTACAAAAAAATGCCCCAAAACAAATGCAACATAGACAAGAAAAACAAAAGACAAAACCTAGGCAACCTATTGCCCAGAAACAGAATTGCATTGAAACTTCAGAGAAACCTAAAACTTTTACGTCGAAAAAAGTCGTAGAAGGCTTATCATATTCACAGGTAACACAAAATAACCTAAGTCAAAAAAGAAACCCGAAAGAACAAAATAAAGTTTCTACACAAAAGTTGACTGAAAATACCATTATGCAGATGATGCAAAATATGATAAAAACAATGAATGAAATCTCAACAAGACTATGCACATTAGAAAACAAACATAATGAAATATATATGTATACACCAAAAAATAAATCCGCAAGGCATGGTTAAGAACGCACTTCGTATAGTCACGTGGAATGCCAATGGTATTCTGAACAAGAAAAATAATTTGGAAATTCTATTGAGAAGACAAAATATTGATGTATGTCTCTTGACGTGTTTCTGTCATCGATAAGTCATCGCTTAAAATAAATGACTATACATGCTACAGCGCAAACCATCCGAGTAATACACCCAGAGGTGGTAGCTCAATTTTAATAAAGAAAGATATTAAGCACCACGAGGAACTTAGTCTAGAAATAGATGAATTCCAACTAATCGTGCTACGAATTATGTCTGTTAAACAAAGCCTTTGTGTCGGTGCATTATACTGTCCACCCAAATACAACATAAAGAATAACATGTTTGAAGAAATTCTTAAACTACTTGGCGATAGATTTATCCTGGGAGGTGACTACAACGCCAAGCACATAGATTGGGGGTCTAGAGTAACCTCTACGAGAGGAAGAGAGCTAAGAAAAGCTATAAAAGAAAAAGGCTGCATTTACCAATCTACCGGTAAGCCAACCTATTGGCCAACTGATAGAAATAAAACTCCTGATCTGCTTGATTTTTATATAACAAAAAAAATTTCACCCAATTATATTAAGCTAGAAGATAACCATGATTTGGACTAGAAATAGAAAACAAAATAAACATAAAAACAAAACTAAGATCCAAATGTGATATAGATTCTGAAGTAGAAAATTTTATTAAAATTATTCAAAATGCTGGATGGAATAATACAAAAAATTGTGAATATAAATCGGTAGGATTCAACTACCCTAGAGAAATATTAAATATGATAAAAATAAAAAGAAGAGCTAGACGCAGATGGCAACAATCGTGTGATCCGGCAGACAAAACTATGCTAAATAGGTTAACTCAGAATCTTAAAAGAAAAATTAAAGATCTTAAAAATGAAAATTTTGAAAAATATATAAAAAATTTATCAGCTAAAAGAGAAAATAACTACTCGTTGTGGAAAGCAACAAAGAGTACAAAAAACTCGATCTCTCAAATCCCGCCAATCAGAATGAAAAGCGGTGAATGGGCGAGAGATAATAAAAATAAAGCTGAAACATTCGCAGATCATCTTGAAGAAATTTTTTGTCCAGACGAGACAGATTCGGATGATCTCACTGAAGAAAATAATAATTGGCAAGAAAATGTTATATCACCATTTTCAGAGAGTGAAATAGTGGAACAAATTAAAAAACTCAGAGATAAAAAAGCTCCAGGTTTTGATCTAATTACATCGGAAGTCCTGAAAGAACTTCCGAAAAAAGCTATAACAATGCTAACACGCATTATAAACGCTGCTATAAGAATAAGGTATGTGCCGAATATGTGGAAAATAGCAGAGATAATTATGATACCAAAGCCAGGTAAGCCCATAAATGAGGTCAAATCCTACAGACCAATATCATTACTACCAATAGTATCAAAATTATTTGAAAAACTATTATTGATTCGAATGAGACCGATCATAGAAAATAGTAATCTGATTCCAAATTATCAATTTGGCTTTAGATCTAAGCACTCGACAATCGATCAAATTCATAGAATAACAGACATAATAGAAAAAGCTTTAGAGGAAAAGAAAGTATGCTCTACCATATTTCTAGATGTAGCCCAAGCTTTTGATAAAGTATGGCATCGAGGCTTAATAAATAAACTAAACAATATGTTACCTAAACAATACGTAGATATACTTTCATCATATCTAGAAAACAGACTATTCAGAATAAAACAAGACGAAGAGTATTCTACTATTAGAGATATTAAAACGGGTGTGCCTCAAGGTAGTATTCTGGGTCCCATACTGTATTTGCTCTACACCAATGATTTACCAGAAATGGAAAATATAACTGTAGCTACATTCGCTGACGATACTGCGTTGATGGCAGTAGGATCAAATATTGACGAGGCTACAATTAAATTGCAAAGAGCAAGCGACAAGCTATACCTCTGGACAAAGAAATGGAAAATTAAACTCAATGAGTTAAAATCAGTACATGTAAATTTTACAAATAAAAAATTAGAAAATCAACCATTGGTAAATCTGAATGGGGTCAATATACCCCAAGAAAACAATGCTAAATACCTAGGAATGACATTAGATGTCAAACTTAGATGGAAAGAGCACGTTAAAAAGAAAAAATTTGAGCTTGAAAATAAATATAGAGAAATGTACTGGCTCTTAGGTCGTAATTCTAAATTACCTATACATAACAAGATTTTGTTATATAATCAGATACTCAAACCAATATGGTTGTACGGCATACAAATATGGGGATGTGCCAAACAAACACATGTACTTTGTATACAAAAATTCCAAAATAAAGTCTTGCGCAACATGGTAAATGCCCCCTGGTATGTTCGCAACAGTGATTTGCACAGAGATCTAAAAATTCCTTGCATAGAAAATGAAATAAAAAGATATGCAACAAAGCATATAGCTCGTCTGGAGGGACATGTTAACGTTGAGGCCACTCAATTGCTAGATAATCAAAATGATGTCAGAAGGCTTAAAAGAACTAAGCCACTAGATTTAATACGATAGAATTTCGTAAAATTTTTCTTTAAGAAAATCAAAATAGCAATAAATTAATGGTTAGTCCGTTGGACTAGTATTAATGGGAGGGGTGTGGTTTAGTCAGTAAAAATCTGGCACACAATGGAAGCTACGGGGCTCATTGTGTCTATGAAGATTCCCACCAATCCACGCAAAAAAAAAAAAAAAAAAAAAAAAAAAAAAATTCTAATATTGTTATAATTACTTTTTTTAAATTTTTTTTTTTTTGTATAAATTTTAGATATTTATATTTTTTTATTGAAATAAAGAGAAAAAAAAAATCTGAATAACTCTTAATAGTGTTTTATTTGATCAAACAGAGTCCAAATTGTGACTGATCTAACAAAAGAATTTTTTTAGTGTGTTAAATTCGGTACAGTCTTTCACTTCGTTCGAAAATAGGATGATATGTCAAGGCTCTTTTGATTACTTTTTTTTATCTGAAAAAAAAAACAACTTCTCTCTTACAATTCTACCCATCGCACTTTACATCGCTTGAGCTTACTGAGTCTGAACTAGTCTAAGTTAACAGCTAGTCATAAGCTCTGCTGAAGAAATTGTATTGCAACGAAGATTACCTCATAATATTCTCTTCTTTTGATAATAAATATCCCTACAGTAATTAAATTGAAATAAATTCAAGTTGATAAAATATTTCATAAAAATTGGGTAATCGCCATCTTGTAGAATTTAAAAATTAGTAAAATATTTTGATTTAAATTGTAAAAGTTCAACAAATTATTCAATATTTGAAACAATCCCACCATCAGAAGCAATATAGTGAAATCCATCTGCTTAGTGTACCCAATGTGTCTAATAAACTGAATCACTTATACTCCTTAGAAAAATATTACACAATTGTGAACCACCCTGTATTTTTCAAAAGATTGCATTGTATGCATTAAAAATTAAAATGCATTCATAGTTAATAATGTAACTCTTTAAAAATAATTTTTCTTGAAATACAATTCAATTTAATCTGACTGTTTTACTTACCTGACATTTTGTTGTCTTGATTTTACTTACAACTTTCGAAATACCCCTAGTACCTAAAATGAACAGTTAAAAAAGTTTTTTTAAATAATCAAATTGTAGTTGAAATAATTAAAATCTAAACATTAAAATAATTAATAATTATAATTGTGCATTAAGAGGATTATAATGGTGGATTATATAGTGGATTAAGAGAGATTTTTGAATGTGGAAATAATAGATTGAGCCGTTTCTTTGTGTTATTGCCTGCTGTAAGTCTATAGATAAAAGAGAAGATAATTAATTAGTAAAGAAGCAGCAGTTGTCAATCAAACTTACTCAAAGTACAGGGAATATTGTGGAACCACAAAATCAAGGTATAGTTTATAATTTTGCCGGTATCCTTGATTCGATTAACGGCTGTATTTATTTGCATTGCGACAATTATTTTAACTTTAGCAATATTACAATTTTGTATCTTACATATAGATTTCAAATCAATATAGAGATTGATCTAATAGAATATAGAAATTGACTATCCTCCAGAAGTTTCAATACAGATGGCTCAAAAATTGGGGAGAAAACCAGTGGCGGGGTATTTGGACCAAGGTTCAGGTTTAGCGCGGCCCTTAGCACATATCCCACTGTCTTTCAAGCTGATCGATGATGCCATCGAGGTATCGGCATTACACTGCCGTAAAAGGGGGCACAGAGATGCCAACATATACATAATTTCAGATAGCAAAGCTGCTTTAAATCTCTGGCTTTCCCAATTTTAAATCAAAGCTTATCTATAGCTGTTACAAAAGCTTAATAAATCTAGCCGAAAGTAACAGAGTTCTCTTATGTGGACTCCTGGACAAGAAGCAGTACAAGGCAAAAGAGACAGATGTCCTTGCAAAAACAGGTGCGAAGAGTCAATTCTTAGGACCAGAGCCAAGTATTGCTCGTTCAAACGCCTACCTACAAGGAATTGCTTCCAAGTGGGAAACCACAGAAACACATATAGGATAGTTGCCAAGGACTTAGGCAGTCTAAATTCGTTTTCAAACTAACTATTCATAGATTGAATCAGATAATCAGGGAGACTAGATTCAATGTTAGAATGCTGACATATGGTTTATCACAGGTCATGGCTCATTCAACAAGCATCTCTTCAAGATTGGTAGATCGAGCCCAGACAGATGCAGATTCTGCTTAGAAGAGGACGAACCCTCCTCCCATATTCTATTTGATTGCAACGCTATAGCTTACAAAAGATACAAAACACTTCCAGGGATACAAATCGCTTGATTCTGAATTTGACATCAAAGTAATAATTGCGTTTATCAAGGACATAGACCTGCAATTCTGAAATGGAAGGGGAAGTACAATCGGATCGGTTTACTTAGAACTCCTCAACTTACAAAAAGAAAAAAAAAATATAGAAATACTGTTTGTCAATTTGAAGTTAAAAGATATTGCCATCAACCATCTGCCGTTTGGGCGGAAATTTATTTTTATTCTTCTTCTTCTGTATACATACTTTATTCATTTGCGAACGTAATCTACCATAATGACAATTTTAACTTTATCAGTTTCAGTTTGAAATAAAAGATTTTCTACTATTATAAAATTCCTGACGTAAATTTTTCAATCACAAAATCCCTTCTTCTGAAGTTTCAGTTTTATCAGTTTAAATTTGCCGTCGAGAATAATTTTGATTAGTTCATTATGTTTATGAATGGTGATCAGCTATATGCCCGATATATTCAAGTTTTCTGATTTTGATAATGCTTACGGTTATTTTTTTTTTTTCATTATCAGCAACAAGACCTCTCCATTTGTTACTGTCTCAATTTAACTGATTTACATCATCCTCCACATTTCGAAGATTTTTTCAGTATGGCTACTCAAAGTGGTCAGGCTTTAACCGTATATAAAAATGTTAAGAAGATATAGCATTCTAAGACTCTGGTTTGTAGTTTCAAACTTCAATCGTAGGTAAACAGAACACACTTTCTTTCAATTTTATTCACATTGAGTAGAATTGAATGAATGAATATAAGTTTGTTGTATACTGTCTGGTGAATAATGCGAATTTACGAAATTCTATCGTATTAAATCTAGTGACTTAGTTCTTTTAAGCCTTCTGATATCATTTTGATTATCTAGCAGTTGAGTGGCCACAACGTTAACATAACTCTCCAGACGAGCTATATGCTTTGTTGCATATCTTTTTATTTCATTTTCTATGCTAGGAATTTTTAGATCTCTGTGCAAATCACTGTTGCGAACATACCAAGGGGCATTTACCATGTTGCGCAAGACTTTATTTTGGAATTATGATGAAATCATTTCAAATTTTGGCATTTATTTTCTTTGGAATTGTTCCGGAGATTGATTTGATCCATTATTATTTTGGAATGCAGAAGATTGAATTGAAAATAATATTAACAATTAAATACATGTATCATCCATTATTATTTCGGATAGTATCTCATGCGAGTCAACCACTATTCCACTTTCTGCTCTTTCAATTGTATTTGCAATCTCATAAATTCTTATTACTGAACACTATATTCTCAAAGCTATCAGCTTTGTAATCAGATAATTAAATATTATAGTTGATCAATTTCTTTTTTGAATAATAGCAAAGTAGCGACGTGCACTGTCAAGCTCATGTGCACCAAATGTAATTTTGTATATTCACCAAATTTTTACCAAACAATCAGCGACGTGGTAAAAAACCGATAACGTAAATCTACATGTTACAGTAAAGTTAACCAGACCTTTTGGATTTATTCAACTATTTGGTTAAATCACAAAGTTTAGTTCGCTATAAGCTCGTAATGTATATATCACCCTCTGTGTATATTGCACCTTGTAATTATTGTTGCTTCAAAAAATTTACACAAATCAAAGCTTCTTTATACTCAATATTTATTTTTTTATTTCCTCGAGTTAAAATAAAAATATTATTTTTGTTACTTATTCTCGATTACAAGCTGCATAAAATTCACCAAGACATGTATTTAGTTCAATTACCTGCTACCCTAAAAGTATGGTCTTGGGCTTTACTTATAGTAATAGTAAAGCATATTTTTATATGAAATTGAAGCCGTTCAAATTGGAAAGGGAAGTCAGGTGGAACTAATGGTATTCTGGGAATAAAAACATTCCCCCAGCAGAACAACATGAAATTATTGTGGTCTTAAAGAACGTACTCGAAGTCTAGTTCTATTACACAAATATGGAAGATAACGTAACATAAGACAACATATTAGGTATTCCATTTTAGGTTTCATTTATGCAGTGTAGTCCAGAAGATTGTAGGGACTACAAAAACTTATGTTGGATTGTATTAAGCTAAATATTAACCCTTTCAATGTTTAGGTACTTCTTAGAGAAATTTTGAGCTAAAATTATAGTATTTTGTTTATTTTACATTCACATAGTAAGAACGTAACACAAAAATTGTTTGTTTCTATAGCTCAGTAGTAAAAGAGTTAAAACATATCAAATTTTTTGCTTCAAAAAGCAAGCCAATCACATAAATTTTAATTGGAATCAACTTTTTAATTTTCAATAGAGACAAATTCAAAATTAATTTAAAAATAACGAAAACAACCACCAGATGGCAATTTAATTTATTCTAAATATAATGTCATCTTGAATGAAAATGAAATGTGAATGCAAAACGATACTATGATGTCACAATTCACAATTATTATCTTTATGAAGGTGACATGCGATATACCCATACTACTTACTTCTACATCCACATTCATGATTATGTAATAATGTGATTAGTTTAAACTCTAATCACAATAATGAGCCTACAGAATGTACCTATCCATACATTTTGTTGAAATTTAAATAATGTAAAAAATTGAGATAATAGAGGTTGACCCAGGTATAACTAAGGTTTTGGGTAGTGATAAATTTTATCTCTAAAGATTTATAATTTATCAATTTTTAATTATTTTTTGTTTTTTTTTTTTCATTTTCTACTATCTTCTCAAGGTGTAACATATTCAAAATTAATTGGTAAGAGTAAAATGAATGACGTCGAAATAAAGTTAAAATGAAAAATTGATATACAACATTATTGTGTATGTTACAACAATAATAGGTAGATGATGAACTGTTTATTATGGACTTTGGGTATGTCAAGAGAATAACACTTCATTAAATTTAATTTTTTTTTTTATAATTTGGTATTCGTAATTGATTAATACTATTGGAGCACAGTGCACTTAAAAACATACACTAAACAGTGATAAAAATTAAACACGCACGCTTCTAGATAATATATACATATATATATATATATATATACTTTTTTCCATTACATAAATTGGAATTTTTATATATTAATAATATAAAGAGTTTTACTACTGGAAATTATTTTTTATAAATTTTTTAATTTGAATTTTTATACTATGATTATTTTTTTGTTTGTTTTCTTATGAAATTATTAGTCTTATACTAACTGTATATTTTAATGAAGTTATTTAAAATTTCAAATCAAATAAATTAACAAAAGATATCTGTTTTCTTTTGATTGTGGTAATTTATTTGAATTATAATCGCTTTCTTCTAATTTGATATAAAATTTTATTATTGGAATTGGATTCAGAGATTTTTTTTTATGAAAATTCAAATATATTAAATAAAATTTGGATAAATAATGACCAAAAAGTGAACGGATTATGTGCATTAATACTATAATTTCGTTGGCTTTAAAACTAAAGTGACACTTTTATCAATTTTGTGTGTCAGGCCACAGCTAAAATGAAGCTTAAAGAATGGTATGAAATATAAGCCAAGCAGCATTTGCAAAACAAAAATGTTATTTCAACAAGTCAAAAATTTCCTGTTTGCGCCCTCCAAAACTCTACTCTGAACAGAAATATTCAAAATGAAAGAAAACAAAGAAGTTAAGTGGTAGTTAGGGGTAGAAGTGGATATTACAGTTGCTTTTGGAAAACCAATTAGAACTTAATTGTGGCTATTTGATACCAAAGAAGTTAATCCTATAATATTGATTTACTGTCAAGTAATAAATGCTACCAAAAATTGTTTGATTTTTAAAATTAAAAAAAAATTTTTTTTTAGTAAATTTTTTTGTGCAAAATTTCAAAAATCTACCCAGTCAAAAATATCTTTAAAATAATTTTTTTTTTGGCAAATTTCAAGTTTTTTCAGCTGTTTTTCATCAAAAGTATAGTGAAAATTAGAGAGAATTTTATGCCCAATTTGCAAAATATTAGGTTTATATGACGTCTACAGAACCAAATATATACACTTTTTACAGAATAAACCACGAGATATTGAAACCTCAGATTTAAGATACAAAGATACTTCCCGAGAGGGTTTGTGTTTTTCTGTCTCTCTTTTCAAATAAATGAACACTGCTTTGGGACTGCAGAATTCGCTCGGAAAGTTTTAAGACCGCCTCAACAAAAAAATTATACTGAGATATCATATATCTGAAACCAAATGAATAACAGTATTTAAAAATTACATTTTTGAAGGTAAGACGTATCCAAATTCATGATCTAATCCTCGAATATGCAGTGTAAAAGTTTTTAAATTGCCAGATTTTGATTTTAAATTGTTGTTTTGGCAATTTCTATTTACTTAGACTTTGTGCACTGTATAGATGGCTATCGAAATTTTAAATGTCAATTTGCTAATCTTCTTTTTGATAAGAATCTCCATTTTGCCTAACGTTTATTTCCCAAATAAGTCTTTTATGAAATATTCAAAGATCAAATGTTCACTTGTAAAGTGGAATTTTCCAAATGTATACTGCACCCGATTTAATGTTATGTCCTATTTTATGATATGAAATTTAGTTTTATGTTTTATGTTAAGTAGCTTTAATAAAAGTAAATTCATATTCAGTTAGCTTCCCCCCCCCCCCCCCTTACCTAAAGGTTTATATATATGAACCCCTTGCTGCATATCCTAATACAACTCCATTAATATTTTTGTATGGATAGTGATCGGCAAATGATATCAACTGACGACAATGGTTAGCTTTTCCAGCAAAAAAACATAATTTTTTTTTATTTTGCCAAAAAAAAAGGTCATGATATGTAATAATGAAAATCATAGTTGTTGCTTCATTAATTCATCATCATCATCGCTATCCACTAACCCCATCCGTTATACGCATCATTATTAATAAACTTATTATATAATAATATCATACTTTGAATTATCAGCAAATGTTATTAAAACAATGTTTATGTTATATCATTCCAAAGATGCTTAACACCAATGCTGCCATTTTATCAAAGTAGAATATTTTCTATAAAATATCTCTATTAAGTTATCAATTCAAAAGATAATCAATTTATTATATTAATTAGAATAAAATTAATACCGAATTCATATTTGTTTAAACAAAAAAATTAATCGACAGTTTACTTCAAATAATATTCGACTATAATATTCAAATGCTACTCAACGAATGAAAGAGATTATCATTTTCTTTAACAATTTCATTAGATTGATAGCCAACGAATTTAAATATTCATTCGCATCAATAAAATGGGAAGTTGTAATTTTGTTTAGAATTACGAATTACAACACTAATACAATCAATCCTACAATATTATCTGTTATTCATATACATAACATAATCTAACTCAGTTCATTACACTTTTTAACAAAATTATCTAATAATATGCGAGATGGCTTATTTTATTAGGCAATTTTTTCATTTATTAAATTTTGACTACAATGTTGTAAATATTTAATTTTATTTTTTAGAGGGAGTACAAAAATGTATGTACAATATAATAACAATACTTTCTTTATTTTCATTATTTCTTGTAACTAAAGACCATTAACCTACCTTTATTTACAATATGATTTTTGATACAATATATTTTTATGTTAATAATAGAGTAAAATTTGCAAATATTTTTAGCTTTTCAATTAAAAATTAATACAAAACATTTAAAAAAAAATTAAATTTCCGAATTCATTGGCAACATGGTTGGTTCTGTTCGAAAATAGCTAAAAAATCTTTATTTGAGTTATCTTTACTTCAATTTATTAATATTTATTTAAAGAGATGACAGAACTGAGATGGTCATATGAAAGCATTGTCTTGAAATAAAAATGTGATTGGTTCAGAGAAAACAATCTAATCTAAAAGTATTGGCTGTGGGGAAAATACAAAAAGAGATTGCTGAACGGATAAGTTACTAGGATAGTGTAATAATAGGGAGTAAAATAAAAATCAGTAATGTCCAATATTTAAAAATCTATGACAAACAACTACAGCTTATAATTACGATGTATGAACATCGGTTCAAATAATTTTATAGAACAATACAATTTGTTTTAAAATATATATGTCCGGTCCGGATGGTATACCTGCGATTGTGCTGCGACACATTGCCTTCGCCATTTCTAAACCTCTGCGCAACTTATTCTATTTGTTCTTTTCTTCAGGAACTTACCCGTCCTATTGGAAAGTTGCCCAAGTTTATCCTATTCCTAAAAAAGGTGACAAAAGCAATCCCTTGAACTATAGGCCCATAGCTATTACTTCCATTATTTCAAAAACGATGGAAATCTTAATCAATCAAAAGTTGAAGAAATATCTTAATAGTAGAGGTATAATTCATGATCTCATGACATGACTTTGCGAAAAGCTCAACACCAGACTTGATCAATCTGGTGAAGCTACAGTTGTAGCTCTGGATATATCTAAGGCTTTTGATCGAGTCTGGCATTCTGCTATTATAGCAAAATGCAATGCTGTAGGCCTCGGTTCAACTTTTTCTAAATGGATTGGAAGCTTTCTCTTAAATCGATCTATCATAGTTTCAGTTGACGGTAGTTTTTCCGACCAACTTCAAATCAATGCTGGTGTTCCACAAGGCTCCGTCCTTTCACCCACCCTATTTCTCATTTTCATTAATGACCTTCTCAAATTAACTTTCAATCCAATCCATAGTTTTGCCGATGACAGCACTCTAGTAGCATCATATGATTTTCTTAAAACAAATAATGCTACAGCTTTAGCAGTCAACTCCAAAAGAACAATGATGGCTGGTGCACTCAATCACGACCTAGCCAAAATTGTCGACTGGGGTAGAGCAAACAGAGTCGAGTTTAACACTTCAAAAACTCAAAGCTGTCTTGTTAGTAACAAGCTAACAACATTCGAACCAATTCTCCGGCTTCAAAATGAAGTTATTCAGCGACTCAAAGACTTGAATATTCTCGGGATGCGAGTGAATCAAAATATGCACTGGAATGAGCATATTTTCGATATTGCGAAAAGCGCCGCCAAATGTTTGGGCTTTTTAAGTCGCTGCAAAGCTTATTTTTCATCTCGAGACCTCTTAAAAATCTATAAAGCATATATACGACCCAAGCTCGAGTATAACTCACATTTATGGGCAGGTGCACCAAAAACTGCTTTAAATTTTTTGGACAAAGTTCAAAGCCGCGCCATTCGTCTTATAGGCGATATAAACGTGACCTCATACCTTATACCACTTGGTCATCGTCGTATTGTTGGAGCACTTTCTCTATTTTATAGATATCTACTTGGTGTTGGCACTTGTTCCGAGGAATTAAAGTCACTTCTTCTTCCTCTCAAGCAATTCTGTCGCATAACACGAGAGGCATCAAGTGCCCACCCTTTCACAGTGGAAATTCCGAGATGGTTTAAGTCCGGTTATGGAAATTCTTTTATAGTAAGAACATCCCGATTGTGGAACCGCGTCCCAATCGAAGCATTCCCAATGAGAGAAGGATTTTTATTTATGACTTACAGAGGTTTAAGACGAATATTAACAACATTGTTCGCTCTTTCCCACAAAACTTTTCTTCTTCCTTTTTCTTTCCTTTCCTTTAACTATCCTTTCCTTTTTCAAATGGTCAACGGTACGCAAGGGCTAAAAGGTTCAAAACCTAAGTTTTGACTATAATATAAAAAAAAAATACAAAAATCTGAATACTAGATAAGAGCAGATAATGCAGAGCAGACAACAATTTTCTGACATTCACTAATATCTTAAAAACAAAATTTTCATTTAACACATACACCGAAAAATTTCTTTCATCCGTCTTGAATGGATTCATATCTTTCTTAAAAAGCGCTCAAAATTCATAAAAATACTTTACTAAGGGCCAGTTTTCAGGTGAGTACTTAAGTTACACTTAAGTTTAAGTATCATTCGACACTTAAGCTCCACTTAAAAAAAAATTTAGTTTTCTAGTTAAAACTTAGGTGTTGATTTTCAGCTGTCATTTTCGGTTATTTGCAATGGCAGCACTTGCTAAAATTCAATACAAGTGACAAATAAAGTGTAACCGTAAGAAAGATTATCAAAATATTTAAAACTGAACTTATAAGTAAAGAGGTATGTATGAATAATTTTTATAAGATAGAATAATTGTAATATAAATTTATTTATTTTATAAATACAATAATTTATTTATAAAATGCTGCAATAAAAATGGAAAAAGAAGACAAAAGATCGCCGAATTTTACTTCCGAAGAAGTAAATGATAAAGGTGTCATAATATAATTTTTATTTCCGTATCCTACGTCTGCTACAATTAAACTATTTCCAAATTCATTCGTTTCAAGACGTGCCCGTATTCTTGAATTATTAAAAATTGTTGAATCGTGTGAAGAACCTGGCCATCTAGACACTATATCCAAAATGCGTAACTGACTATCACACATCGTTTGTACATTTATTGAAAAGAAGCCTTTTCTATTGCGAAATATTTCCGCATCATTCCCCCCTAACGAAAAATAAGAAAACAAAAAAAGATGTAAATTGAATTCAACAAAAATAAGGATATTTATAACATGTATTCAAAATGTATTATGATTACCTGGTGATAAAATTTTTACGTGAGTGCGGCAATAACATTAGGAAATTTTGCAAATGAAAAAAATCCTTTATTCAAACCTGCTAACTCTTCGCTATTAGATGGATTAGACTCTTGAAATTGTGTTTATTGTTACTCCAAATAAATCACCTACTGTTGTATACATGCAACCAGTAGCATACAATCTTAACGTTTTTAAAAACATTTGCTCTGGAGACAATACTTTATTCCTAAAATTGTTCACAATATTTATCTATGTCTGGAAATATCCAAATTTGAGGTTCTATACGTACCATGTAGTAGGATTTTGTATATGAGGTCGAATTAATTCCACAACTGACTATGCTGATGTTTAGCTCATTCTGAATCGTGTCTAGAAATATTTGTCATCATACAAATGTAAATAAACGGGACGATCCCTAATTTCTCTTCTTCTTCGTAGAATTTTCATATTCATAATTATATCTAATTCTTCATTACTTTCATCACTATCGCTGATATCATGGTAAACTGAATTCATTTTTAGCGCTTTTTTTAAATTTTAATCAAAAAAACTTATGTTGTGTTTAATTCCTTAAATTTTTAATGAAAAATAAAAAGTATCAATTTGACAACTGACAACTTGTCAAATCTATATGTCAAAATTTTAAGTGTAGCTTAAGCGGTCATTTTGCCAAGCTTAAGTGCCACTTAAGTATTGTTTTAAGTACCAACTGAAAAACACAATTTTTGATTTAAGTGTAGCTTAAGTTTGATTTGATACTTAAGTGTTCACCTGAAAATTGGCCCTAAGAATTATTTCAATATTTAGTGCTGGAAAATTAGAAATGTGGATATAAAGTCAGACATAAATAATAAGATTTATTTTTCGTTCAATGGCTGAATAAAGTTTATTCAATAAGGAATGTATCATGCTAAACCATAAATGTTTTATAACAGACATATTCTCAGACCAATCCATTTAAAAACTATAGCAATAAAAAAATCCGGTTTTAAACATTTGTCCACGTTAATTTTTGCAACATCGCATCATAATGACTAGGAGAGATAGAAGTCCGAAAATATATCTGCTGCAAGATAATAGTAGATTTTGCTATAACAGTGCGCGTTAATACATTTTTCTATAAATAAAAATCGTTTTAACTAGGTGTAAGTACAATTTTATTCAAATAAAAAAAGTATACCTATTACTGAACCGTCCGCCCTATGCCCCACGGATGGGGTTGCATAAATTACAATATCTTTATTATTCTTCTGCAACATCCAACATATTTTATTTGAAGGTATGGACTAAAATTGAATTCATTTACAACGCAGGCTATGGTTATTAATGTGCGTAATATTCAAATAACGAATCTTCCAATGATTAAATTAAATACCTCAGAGGTATAGTATGTAAATTCTGCAAAAAATCTTGGTGTTGTTCTTAACAATCGATCATATTAAGGCAATTTCTAAAAATGTCTTTATTAAGCTTCGGAGACTTTGGAAATTCTTTTATTACATAAGCGAGTGGGTTAAAAAAATATTAGTCTTATCCTTAATCTTTCCACATTTTATATACTGTGATGTATAGGCTATGCTGGTATGAGTGTAGGTGAACTATCCAGATTAAAAGTAATCTTTAATGCTTGTATCCGTTTTGTAACTAATATTATCGAACGCTGGCTGCTATTTGACATTTTTTTTACGACTAATATTTTGATATGTTTTCATACTTTTCAACTATCAGCAAACATTACTTCTACATAACTACAAGTATGACATGGGAGGTGTTGATTTGCATAATAATGAAGTTGCAAATTATGGCAGCAATATCAGAGCAAAAAATAGTATTGGTATAGTAAATGCCTTCAATAGTAAATGCCTCGAAGGTACACTGTTTTGTAGCAAAAAATAAAAATGAAAAACCTATGCCACAGACAAGTTTTCGTGTTTTCATTGCTGAAAAATTATTGTTGGGATTTGAATATGAATCATCAAATGAAAAGAATATAAGCCTCATAATTTACCAAAAGTATCAGGCAGACATGTTGTTGTTTCCGAAGCAGAAGGAAACTATCGTCGATGTCAATTGAAGAACAAAATTCATATGCAAGAAATGCAACATTCATTTACACACTTGTAAATCCTTTGAAAAATATCATGAAAAATTGTTTTTTGTATTAAGATTTCATAATTTATAACATTTTATATTAAAAAATTTTTTATTAATTATCTCAATAAAGTTTTTGTTTAACTCTATTTTATATTTTAATTCATTGCTTAGCTTTAATTTCACTGAAATTGAGTCATAATTTCACTAATTTCAATAACTTCAATAACTTCTCTCTCTTCCATTCAACTATCATTATCTCAACAAAGAAAAAACGACTAATCCCATTCCTTAAACTACTTCTAACTATAGTCCAAGAATTTAGTACAATAAGTTTCACATTTGATAGCATTCGGCAAATAATTTCACAATGTAACCACTCTAACAAAGAATGACAAGTGTTTTAGATGCCCAGAATGACACGAAATAATCAAATTTACATTTCGTGTAGATCTTACAAAAGCTGGTTTTATTGAACAAGTACAAAGGTGCATTTTTACTTAAAATATTTTGCAAGAAAGAGATATAATTAAAATTCAGGTAAATTCCAAATGTATATACAGCCAACTACTAACTTAGAAACATCACTAACAAACCTACAGCGTTCGATTTTTCGAACAGCTACATTTATACAGTTGGTATATGACACATACTGGTGTGGTAAAATCGTCCAAACAAAAAATATAAGAATATGGAAAATATGACTCTTTGACAAGAAAACCTCATCATTGGTTTTTTGAATTAAAAATTTAAATTTGTTTTCATTTCCAAAAACTCGTTAAAATTAAGAGTTTTTTCACACCCCCATTATCTTGAGAACGAGTGAGTCAATTTTAAATCTAAAACACTAAATTGAAAACTAAGAGTCCAAAGTTTATTGATGTATTAAATTTTTGGTCAAAAATATACACCTAAAACAGAAAAAGACTTGAATAAAAATATAGGCGTATAGGTAATATAGGCAAATGGGTTAATGTTTTTCTTTTTTTTTTCCATTGCTTGCTTCCATTAAATTTAAATTGAACTTATTTTGAATGAAGTTATTATAACTACCACTAATTTGGTCTTTTCTTTCTTCATATACTTTGTATACAATTATTGTAAAGACTTATCGTCTCATGTATATGCACAAATTAATAATAAAATAATAAATAAATAAATAAAGTATAACCAAAGCCCCAAAAAATTAGTACCAAAATAAATTTCTAAATTTCTAAATTACAAAAAAATTTCAAATTAGAAAAAAAAACATTTAAAATACAATTCAAAATAAAAAAAAAACAAATTCACATTTTAAATTGCATGCAAAAAAAATGTTATTAACTACATTCAATATTGGGAGCATTATTGTGATACAAAAGCAAAATTAACTCATGTGAAACTCCTTAATTATCATTAAAATAAACCAAAATTGTAATATGAAATATTTACATAAAAAAAATATTTTAAATAAATTTTCAATATTAAAAAATTGTTCGATTTCAAATCAGGATTACCTCTTTTTTGTTTTTTTCCAGAATATGCCATACTGTAAATTAGAATAGCGTTTTTAGTAGGCTACAAAATCAAAGTTACAATCATTTATTTAGCTTAAAATTGTCTGTTTTCTGAAAGTGGACATTTTGTATAAGTATAGATATTTTAAAAAGCGACATCTTGTTCATGTTGACATTTTAAGATCGACATTTTACGAATCGATAAATTGTACAAATCGACATTTTTGACGTCGACATTTTTGAATTGATATTTTGTGAATCGACATTACTTAGCAGATTCAAAATATTGAAATAACAAATTTCAAATACATAAAACTATTCTGGATTTCTAATGATTACATTTTTGGATTAAAAAAACCTATTCTGAACTATAAGTGACCATTCGCACAACTGAAATATTACATTATGGATTTTTTTTACATTATTAAAACTTATACGAATTAGTAACTAATGTAGTCTAACTATTAGCTAGCCTACTTAACCAAACTACTTAGCCTAAATCTGCCATATTAGCAAAACTATATAACACAAACGAACTTATTGGTAACCTCCTTATAATTGAATTTTCTGAGCATCTTGAAACAAAAGATTCTCTTTTCTGTTGTATTAATAGCTATATCAAGCTCATATTTGCTTTATAATGGAGTTTTTTAGTTAAATAAAAAAAAGGGAGGTTGAACATTAATTTCAAATTTTATTTTGAGCCATTTGAAGAGTGTTAATGTTAGTTTTGGCAATATCATGGAATATTGGACATGCATATATTATGATCGGTAGAAATATAACTTTCATTATTATTAATTTATTTTCTATTGATAAACGGACATAGGATCCTTGTGGTTTTATTTAACTTTTCTATTGTCTTAGTGATATGAGTTTTAAATGTTAATCGTTTATCTAATTGTACGTCTAAGTACTTTACGCTATTTACCCAATGAATATCTTAATTTTTCAGTTGTAAGTTTGTTATTGGTATTAGTTCTAATTTTCTTTTTTTTTTTAAGTAAATGGCATTTGTTTTTTGAATATTAATGGAAGTTTTCCATTTATAAAAGTAGTTGCCAGTCAGCTTAATGCATTTAGCAGGTTGCTTATTATGTCGGCATTATAAGTACCTGATGTATATCGAAGCGAAGTATCGTCGGTAAAAATTGATAAATGAACATTTTCCATTCTGGGAAAGTCATATGTATAGATATTATACAGTATTAAGCCTAAGACAGAGCCTTGAGGTTCTACGGCTGTATTGAAATAAGCAGTTGAATCAGTTTTAGATATAAACACTTTGAATTTTCATTCTTGCAAGCAGCTGTGGTGAACGATTTTAATTAAGTAGTTATCTAAGTTCATTCTCCTTAGTTTATAAATTATACCTCTATGCCAAACTGTGTCATATGCTAAATTTATATCGAGGACTACAATATCAACAGATTTATTTTCATTTAGAATAGTTTTTATAAAAAATTGTAAGCCGTTAGTACGGGTGAATAGTTGAATGTTCAGATCTGAAACCAAACTGTTCTTCAGGCAACATATTATTTTGTGCTAATAAATTAACTACTCTATTTTTAATGATTTTTTCAAAGATTTTACTAAATATACTGGGTTTTCCACACCATGCGTATCAGTTTTTTAAGAGGGAAAGGAGCCGTTATTTTAAAAAAACAAAATTTTTAACATCATTTTCTTAGTTTTTGTCGTAGAATTTGAGTTTGCATTAAAAAGTACCCCTTCCCATTTCAAAATCTCGATTTCGGCCAGTTTCGGCGATTTTTGGTCTTCAAAAACCGATTTGCGGTACCTTCCGCAAAGCTTAAAATACCACCAATCGATAGAGCACCCTCGATTTAGTGAACAAACTTTTTTTTAAATTTTAAAATAACGGCTCTTTCCCTTTTTTAACGCTGATACGCATGCTCTGGAAGATCCGGTATTTAGTAAACTAACAGGTCTATAGCTACTGGCACATTCAGGTGGCTTACTATGCTTTGCTATGCTATGCTTTGCTTTGCAGATTCATGTGGCTTACGATAGAGCACCCTCGATTTAGTGAACAAACTTTTTTTTAAATTTTAAAATAACGGCTCTTTCCCTTTTTTAACGCTGATACGCATGCTCTGGAAGATCCGGTATTTAGTAAACTAACAGGTCTATAGCTACTGGCACATTTAGGTGGCTTACTATGCTTTGCAATTGGAATAAATTTAGCCATTTTCCAATTTTCAGGAAAATAACCAATTTTTAAGCAGTTGTTCAGGAATTTAGTGAAATATTCAACTGCCTGATTTGGTAGATTCTTTACACATACATTAGGTATTTCATCAATATCTGGTGCTTTTGTTTTTTTCAACATACGTATTATGCTCGAGACTTCCCGACTTTTAATTTTATTTTGTGAGAGTAAGGTTATTTCCTCAAGCTTAATTCTATACTTTCATTACCTCAATTTTCGATACTATTGTCATTGTAATTTGCTGTAATTTGGTGTTTGTTATAAAATGTATTTCAAAATAGAAATACATTTCAAAAAATAAACAAATTTCAAATAAGTACATAAAACTATTCTGGATTTCTAATGATTACATTTTTGGATTGAAAAAAAGTATTATAAGTCCTTTAAGTTACAATTTAGGCTTAGTTTATAAGAAAATATTTAGCAATAAAATGACAAGAAATAGTAATAAGCATTAAATAACAATTTAAAAACACAAATAAAAATATTTGAATACATTATTTTAGGTAACCTCTAATACGATATCATAATTTCCATGTTTTCTTTTCTAACACTTTTTTAAATATTTAAAAATAATCAAAACTTGCTTTATATTTACACAGTGTATATTATTGTTTGCATGAAATTTTGATTGTGTAAAAAAAACGGATTTCTTCTTTATGTGCTATTGCACATATTATTGAATGTATGAATGTGGTATATACTCACTAACTAAACTCACTAATAAAAAAAAAAAAAAAATTGGCATCATTGAAAAATTGCAATGTAAACTTTGGCACAAAAAAAAAATAAAAATAATAATAAAAAATGTTGGTTATTTAAAATGTGAAAATCATACAGTAAATTATGATTTAATATTTACTTTAAAATAATATTAAATAAAACAAGCACTTTTAAATTTCCTCCTTGTAGACAATTTATTTTGCATTCATAAATATTTCACCCTCGTTGATGTATTAATGAGCTTAAATAACTTCAGCTTCCATAATATTTTTACAGTTTGTAAATGGATTTTATAATACAAAATAATACAAATAATTTATTATTATGTAGTTATATTTTGTACTTATAAATGTATTAATCATTACGATGATGATGATAATGATGATGGTGGTGGTAATGATGATTGTAAATATGATGATGGTGGTAGTACATTTAATGGTTTGTTGAATTAAAAAATTGTTCATGCAAATAAATGAATTAAAAAAAATTTATAAAAATATGACGTATAATATACGAAATAGTTGAATTGAATAAAAAGAAAAAAAAAAAACAAAAAAAAAATATAGTTGATGGAAATTATGTTAAGTAACTATTTACATTTTTCTCCTTTTTTTTCTTCTTTTGTAATTTTTCAAAATTAACATTCTAATTAAATTCAGATTTATCTACAATACCAACTATACAAGTCAAGAATATTTTCTAGGATGGTAGATAGACAGTGTGTTATATATTAAAAAAGTTTTGAATTTAAACTTTTTTTTTAAATGTAAAAAAAAATATCTCTTTAAATTTAATTTTAAATCAGAAAGAGAGAGAGAGAGAGAGAGAGAGAGAGAGAAAGTCAAGAAGGCCATTAACATGAGAATTGCAAAACAAAGTACAGCAGGAGGCTATAAAACATATAGTGTATATATTTATAGATCAATATATACGAATAGTTTTAGCTGGAATAGTTTGATACTATACGAAATATTAATATTAATTGTTTAATTACTTGGTATAGTCGAACAGTTTCATTCATTGACAAATTAATATAATAGTCATCAACGTCTGTTGATTTTACAGTTCAAAATGATCATTACCTTTACGTTTTCCTTCATTCTGCTCTATTTTGTGCAACTGCCTCCATAAGTTAATTTCAATTTTTCAACAGTTGCCTTCAATTTCGTCAAACCATCTTGATCTTAGTCTACCTCTTGATCTATAGTATTGTCCCGTACTATGCGTCTAATATTCTTTTCAGTTGATCATTCATCTTCATTGCATATCCTAATATACTACCTTTTTTTTATTTTCTTGACAGTAACTTAGGTAGAATCACCTTTTGTGCTTAAGTAAGTGCGGTACTGCAACTTTTTACTAAAATATCTGCAATATTTCGAGCATTTATTTATTAAATTAAATGTGGAAAACTACTGCTATTGTCAGAAACTAAAGCCTTCTTAAATAGAATAGTATTAATTTATTTGATTTACCAGAATATACTTACAATTATTTTTTATCATTTATTTTATCCCACTGACTGGACCAGGTCGAAAAACCCATAAAGTATTTTTTTTTTTAATTCATCGGGGATCGAACCTAAAACATTTCGGTTGAAAGACAGCCGCTTTACCTACTGCGCCACCCAGCGTGACCTATTATAGTCTTTGAGCTTCAATAAATTTTAATATCTTCTAATATATTGAGACCCAAAGACTAGAATAGGTACAACATATACCTGAGTGCGTTTGGTTACAATACTTTATTTTTAAAAAATTGAATACTTTGAATATAAAACTGTTTAGAGCACTCTACAACCCATAATTTAATTTCATATGACCGGATTCACTATTTGATTATGGAAATGTTGTTGCAGTTTTGTTCAATACTTACATTATGACAGTTAAACTAATACTATTATATTATTCTAATTAGATTCTCAACAATTATTAAAAAAATGTCTCATAAAACCAAAATGTTAAAAATTGTCCTATTTTCTGCATGTTGTTGCAGTTTTGGATTGTGGTGGCTGATAAGTTAATGCATCTACATGATGTATTTAGTTCCTTTATTTATATTTTTTACAATATTTTTAGTTCTTTCACCATGGTCTAGTGTTATGAAACATGTTTTTCCATATAAATATCACATCCAAATATTTTTACATGTAGTATTACGAGACATTTTTAAAATAATGATTAGCATTATAGGTTTTAGATATACATAGTTTTTTTAATCCTTTTTTGATTTATCAGCTTTATCTAGAATTACTATATCGCACTGAATTACGAGCTGTATGCATGTAGTTTTCATGAGATAAAAAAAAATTAAATAAATAAATAAAAAAATTGGGGATTCTGAGGGAGATGTTGTATCGGCGTAGGACCTAGTATCCCAAGAATAACTGGAATTGCTAGCTTTCCAAAAATATATATCTTTAGTGGCGCATCTTATCCTTTAAGGACGAAAAGGACATTTGAAAGTATCCTTGATGTTTTGATGTTTTTGTATAAAAACCGTTATATCTGTTGATCCAATAAATGTATATATATTCTAGAAAGATAACGGCTTGGAGCATATTTTAACATTTATTTGATGATGATTGGTGCTGCCGTTATAGAGATATTGTAGGTCAAAGTAGAAAATTTTGAAAAAAAAAATCAATCTTTATTTTCTTTCTTGAAAACCCGAATACCTCAAGATTTTACTATAAAACCCTGCCAAAATTTGTATACTGTTGAAAATGTATGTTGTTTTTCTATAACTCATACATACATACTTTATGCTTACGTCGAATAGTTTAGAAGATTTAAGATATTTATTAAAAAACAAAATTTTGTTTTTTTTTTTACCCTTTTTCTATATAAAACTAGGAGTGACCTAGGAATAATAACAATCTTCTGAAGTAAATGTATGACAAGGTTGAGACCAAATCACTGTATCCCGAAAATAATTGATGCAAAATATATATCCTTAATAGTGCATGGATCAACAGATATAACGGTTGTTATACAAAAACATCAAAGCAACAAGGATGCTTTCAAATGTCCTTTTCGTCCTTAAAGGATAAGATGCGCCACTCAAGATACATATTTTTGGAAAGCTAGTAATTCTAGCTATCCTCAATGGGATATGGTCATTAGGTCCTACGCCGATACAACATCTTCCTCAGAAGAGCCAAAATTTTAATTGACTATTTGATTGAATTACAACTATTGGAAAAGGTACAGATATTTAATCTTTATTTCATTAAAGGCTAAATAGTTTTTTTTTTTTTAAGTCTTAAGCTGTTTGCATAAATGCAGTATCGTTCAGAAATGTATGTTAGTACATTATTAACATGTATTGTATATATATACAATATTTACATAGTATGCTTCGTTTTGATACCAGACTTTAATATCGTTAAATCATGACTACCTCGCTCCTTATTTTATTTTAACTACTCTTTCGGATAGACATGAGGTTGTTACATTCAGTAAAGCTTTTGAGTAAAATTTAACATTAGGTGTGTCATCATTTTTTTTTTTTTTTTTTCATAAACAGCCAAAGCGTTAGGTATGAAAATGCCTTTACACTTACGTGACGCTTGGTTGGGATAGGGTAGGATGGAATAAAATAGGAAGAAAAAAAGGGGGATAGATTAGTAATTGGAAGTTGAAGAATGAAGGTATTAATATTTTCTTTAAACTTTTGCAAATTGTAAATTGGATTGGATTGAACATGTTGGGAGGAATATGATTCCACATTCTTGAAGTGCGAACCATAAACGAACATCCATAACCTACTTTATGCCATCTTGGGATATCCACAGTGTAGGGGTGAGCATTTGCAGCTCCTCTTGTTTCGCGTTGGAATTCATGTGTTCATGTGTTCATGCATTTGTTCACACCTACGAAGTATCTATAAATTAGAGAAAGTGCTCCGACTACACGTCGATGTCCAAGAGAAGTTAGGGATGAAGTTATATTTGGGTCGCCAATTAGACGAATGGCGCGATTTTGAACGCGGTCAAGGTAGCCTAAGACTGTAATGGAAGCGCCAGCTCAAATATGTGAGTTATATTCCATCTTGGGACGTATAAATGATTTATAGATATTAAGGTGTTCCAAAGATGAAAGGACAGCTTTACATCTTAGATAGCCTAAAAACTTGGCAGCTCCTTTAGCGATATCAAAAATATGGTCATTCCAAATAATTTTTTGATTCACGCGCATGCCTAAAATATTTAGACTATTAGTGTTTTGTAAAGTAACACCTTGAAAGGAGAGATTAGGTTGAAATCCTGGAATTTTGCGTGAAATAAGACAGTTTTGAGTTTTAGACGAGTTAAGCTCAACTCTGTTTTTTTTGCCCCAGTCAGTAATTTTGGTCAGATCGTGGCTAATCATGTTAACCATTATCTGTTTTCTATTGCCAACTTCGGTAGTTGTAGCATTAGATTTCCGAAGAAAATCGAAGGATGCCACCAGAGTACTATCATCAGCAAAACTGTGGATTGGATTGAAGGTTGTTTGGAGTAAATCGTTGATGAAAATCAAAAAGACAGTGGGTGAGAGAACGGATCCTTGCGGAACACATTTATATTAAGTTTTCCAGACGTGAAGCCATCTACTAAGACGAGAATAGAACGATTCGAAAGGAAACCTTCAATCCATTTAGAAAATACAGATTTTGAAAATCGAAGACTCGAACCACAACCTAGTAAAACTGACGAGCATATTGATTTCTATTACTTTCTCGATATAATCGCATGGGGTAAAATTACCCTATAACCCAAATTCGTGATTTGGTATTATATTATAACTTGATTTTAACTGATTGTATTCGTTAGTAACAATTTCATATGGTATATGATAGTACAAAATAGCATGATACTAATTCTGATATTTTGTAAATTTATTTATTTATCAGTTGACCTGCAGATAAATCTGCAAACCAACTTTTATTAGTACTAAAAAAATTATAATTACTAAAAGCATCTCCTAATAAAATCCTAGAAAATATTTCCTACAGATTAGGTAAGTCTGTAAAATTAAATTTTTTTAATAGAGTATTATGTCTAAATATTTAATTTTTAATTACAAAGAATATTTTTAAGATTATATAATTACTGAATTATTAAAATAATGAGTTGACTGCACCTACTAACTTAGCCCCTTTTCCAAATTTATTATAATTGATTTATATTTATTATTTACAACAATTATCCAAAAAACTAAATAATAATAAATAGGTAGTCGACCTTGTTTTAATTTTCTCCTCTTTCACTAATTAACACAAAAAATAAATTAATAAATAGACAAAAAACAAAATAAAAAACAAAACATGAAAATTTGAAATATTGTTGAAAACAACCTCACGTTATTTATTTTTATTATTTTTTTTTTTTTTTCTGTTCATATTTTAGTTCTTTTCAATACAATTCATGAAAACATTTCATTCAAACTATTATGACAACTATATTATTATATAATGAGCATAATATATATATATATATAAATATATATACTTAATATAGGTGTTTCATATAATCACCATAAAAATTATTAATTTCATGAAATAAGGGTTAAATATGAATTAGAGTTATCCAAATTTACAACTACTGGCATTAATTTATTTTTAGTAATTTACCAGAAAAATATCAAAATGAGTAACAGTTCAAGTACATAACTTGGTAGAAAATTAACTATTCATATATTAATAGGTCTCTCTAGTGAATAGTTAATTAATTAAAAATGTTCAGTTCATTTTTTTTTTGGGTAGCGCGAGTAAAAAAAGTGAAAAAAAAATTTTAGAATTTAATTCCTGAATTTAATCGTATTTCTAAGAACTGTATACACTTAGTTATAATTGATTAAAGCCAATTGAAAAAATATTTATAAAACTGTAGCATTTTTCTATTTTCAACAAAATTTGTTTTGCAAAAGAAAATTAATTGAATCGCTGTTTAAGCG
The DNA here is from genome assembly GCA_963942445.1 of Argyra leucocephala. NCBI lineage: Eukaryota > Metazoa > Arthropoda > Insecta > Diptera > Dolichopodidae > Argyra > Argyra leucocephala. The sequence goes on along the minus strand of OZ012678.1, from coordinate 28,224,098 downwards.
ATAAATGTCAGTTCCCAATAATTGTCGATGTCGATTTTAGTAGATCTTTTGCTATAGTTATTTCCCATATTCAACATTGATCGGACAAAAAGTATTTGATCGAACCAGTTCTAAGGAAACCTGGTAGCAACATCGAGAAACAATGTTTCGAATAGAATCCCCAGGGTACACTTTACATTGTACAACCAAAAACAACATGGAGAAAGACTGACTTAGTATGGAATGAAGGACCAACACAAAGAACGTGGCCGCAATTGAAGAGGTTAACCATAGATACAAGACGACGAAAAGATTTTATTACTGCCCTATGCTCAACTTATTAGTTTGCAGAAACTTTCAAACAACCCTAAAATTAGCTCTAAATTCTCGATTCTCAGACATTCCCAACGTCCTAAAATCTTTCACTTTTAGTAATTGTTTGATCGTCTGATAATTTCAGACATCCCTTTTCATCAATATCAATCTCTCTATCTCATATCAATACCCAGATCTTTTCAGGCAAGACGTTAACCCCTGAAATTTCAAATTAATTTATTACCAAAATCAGTCTCAGAAGCTTTGAACTGATACACATTCCCTTCCACCTTAATGAAAATGGTAGATTCGAGTCAATCACCAGCATGCTTCGTGTGGTAAATTCTAATTCTTGATCAACAACAAAGTGTTTTAACTGTTAAAAAACGATTACGTATATTACGTATAGCTGAGACTGACTTACAACTTTTGTTTGTTTAACTTTGATATTTACCAGCCTGGCCTAACTTTTTGAAGTATATTTAATTAATGTATAACTATTGGCTTTTATGTATTAACTAATGATTTTGACTTTTCTACTAACAGCATGTATCTGGATTAGTTTATTTTAACATTTTTCTAATCAAAGGAGGACGGGGTTTTACTAACCCTATTGCATCTCGTACAATCAAATGTAGCAAGCTTTCGTTTAGTAATAGACGTCTGATGTGCTTGCTCTAAGCATTAATCAATCTGACAGTATATGCTTAACATCTCGATGCGTGGGATTTTAAAGTGGGATTTTAAAAAGCGAGCTTTTGAAAAATCGGGATTTGGAAAAGTCGACATTCGGTTCAGACCGTCTCAGCTTGAATTGTTTTGCAACTCTAGATGTAACACAGAATTAGTTTGAAGATCCGCTTGCACATCCATATTTCGAATGCTTCAATTTTATTAATAATTTTTGCTTTCAAAATTGACCATTGACCAACATTGACCAACATTGACCATATATAATATTTATAGAACATAATTTTTTGTCGAATATTTACATCATGACAGTTAAACTAATATTAATATAAATTATTCTAATTAGATAGTCAACAATTATTAAAAAAATGTCTCGTAAAACAAAAAATGTTAAAAATTGCCTTTTTTTTTGTTTTTAAATTTATTCAAGAGTAACTGAGGGTGTATAGGGAACACAAAACTTATGTAGGTATATTTATTCTCCAAATTGGAAGTAATTTATTTAAAAAAAAAAAAAAAAAAAACAAAAAAAAATTGTGTAAAATAAAAATGCAATTAAACAAAAATATGAAAAAAATATATAAATATGCTCTGATGGATTTAAATTGGGTTAAGGATTGTGTTGTTTTATAGTTCTAAAATTCTCAAGTATATACTGAATAATAATTTACAATTTCTTCAGTTTTTTACCTACATAAAATAACCAGACATCAAGTGGAAATATTATTCATATTTTAAATGTATTTGCTTGGCCTATGATGCTAGAAGACTTATGAATAGACAAAATTCATAAAATATATATAAGGTATCTAGCATTTCTGTTAAACTTGTTAATACTTGTATTTATAGTTTGAATATCTCCCAATTATATGTGGAATACTATACATTTTTATTTTACAAATAAAATAATTTATTTATTAAAATTATTTCATCTCATAGAGTTATGATTTATATAATGACAAAAATGTTGGTTGCAAGAACTTAATAAAAAATTGTGTTGACAAAACTATGAAACTATGAAACTATGATAACTGATACAGAGAAAGTTATATAAAACAACATTTTTGTAATGTGAAAATTGGAGGAAATTATTTTTGTTGACTTTGTTTCAAGCATAACGAAATGACAGAATATGTTGTACAAAGCCATAATGTCAGCTTGAAAAAGGTATCCAAATTTGCATCAAGTGAGCCCTGAATTATAAGTATTAAAATAATTTTGTATACGATTACAAACATCTAAAAAAATATCAAGATTATTTTAAAAACCAAATAAACAAAAAATAAAAAAAAAATGTATATAAATATATTTTTGCAGATTGCAATAAGAATTAAGATGAAAATTTAAATTAGAATTACTTTTGTCTTCGACTCCTACACTATTAAGAACTCATATTGTTCTTCGGGTATTACTTTATAAATTACTTTGGTGAGAATTAATCTCCGTCTTACTTTATATTTTCGTACTTCCTTGCTGGGACCTACAAAATATAATAATTGTCCTGAGTATTGCATAACAGCAACAGCGTTAGTCAAAATAATAGTAAATACGCAAAATTACACATAGTAATCATTTATCATTGGTTCTGGCATGTCTTAAAGTCACATAAATTCTCAATTAATCTCTCCGTCTTAACATTTATATTCTATACAAAGGCTCTCATATCAGTAAATGTTTTTTGCCCACTACGTTTACTGTCATAACAATCGTTCTGTGACAGTTGGTTTTAGAACACAGTAATTTTTTTTTATCATGAGGGTTCCGATATGATGTAGGCAAAATCTTTTTTACAACCCTACAATATTTTTAAATTGTAATCAATCGATCAATAATTATTAACCAAACCAGTTACTGTCAATGTATAAGTTGTATGAAAAATTTTATCTAGCAAATTAATTCCGACAATTTCGTCAAATGTTTTAATTTAGGTTGTTAATTGTTTTTAAATATGATTTATAATTGATGCTTCCGATTAGACCTCTCTAATTTAATCTTAGCACTTAATTTAACCAAATTAATTTTATCCTTCAAAAAAAAAAAAAAAAAAACACTACGGTTAATAATTTAATTTAACCCTCCATTTTAATATACATATTTTTTTTTATATTTTTTTTTTAATCAAAATTAAAAAACCGAATCATCAAAAAAAATAATTTGTGTTCATAAAAAAACTCCTCAAAAAATCACTAATTCATTTGTTTAAAGTGCAAAACTTAACTACTACCTGTATTATTATTAATATTATTATGAGTACATATATTTATAGTTCAGTACTAATACAAGTACAGTTATAAATAAATAAATTTTAAGGTTTAGTTTTATTTAACTGTTTAAAGTTCACACATACAGGGTGTATCATTACTGCTGGTATTGTTTTTTATTAATTTTTTCTATCTACTTTGAATTGTAGGGTAAATTTTTTGTAAATTTTGTTTATGTCTTTTTCCACTTTTATTATACTCTTGTTTTTTCGATTGCATATCAATCCATCAATTTTTCGCCTAACATTACGGTATGTTTGTATTTCAAAATAATAGTAAATACTCAAAATTAAACATAGTAATCATTCATCCCACACAATTATACGATATGAACAAAATTTAGCACATTTTCTTAATTTCCGAATTTAATAACCGTCTCATAAAAAAAAAAAAACCTATCAAAAATGGATTGTAGCTGTTGCTTGGTTTTATTTCTTCAAAAAATAAAAACATCTATCATGTCTTAAAGTAACATAAATTCAAATGATTGTTCGGAATACTTTAACTAACTTGTTACTTGATTTATGTAGCTACATCATCATGTTTACTTGCATTACAGACCTCGTTCTTGTATTGTTATTGATGATTGTCCTTTATTGATTAAATGTCCAATTATCTTGAAAATTGTTTTAATTTACATTTCGTGATGGGTTTAAGTCTACCGAAGTCTACAGTTATGGAAAAATAAACTTCTTTTATTAGAGATTGATATTTTTTGCTGGCTCTATTATTACTTATATAAATCTCCAGATTTTCGATTAGTATCTACTAGTGTATAAAACTTGAATATTATGTAAATACTTTAGGTGAACACAAGTAAATTCTAATTCTAATAATTAAAAAAGAACAATCAAATATGAGTCCAACCTTATACGATTGAGCGGGATGAATCCATAATTTTTTTGTTTTTAATATGTTCTTGACAGTAAGTTAGGTATATTAGCAAAGAATATATAAATAGTAAGAAGTCTCATCTCATATAAATTTTTGAAGAAAAATTTTTGCACTGTGGGTTCGCCATATTAGACCCACACAATTATACGATATGAAAAAAATTTTGCATATTTTCTTAATTTCCGAAGATTATTTGTTAAGTCGACTTTTATTAACCGTCTCATAAAAAAAAAAAAAAAAAATAAACAAACCTATCAAAAATGGATTGTGATTATCATATGGATGCTCAATTGAAGTTTCTAATATAGTAAAAAAGAATAGTAAAAAATTTTTCATGACTTTTTCCCGCCCTTCTGAATCCATATTTTTGCTTGTTGCTTGGTTAAAAAAAATAACAATATCAACCAAATTCTGATAACAAAGCGGTATTCCATTGACAGTTCACGATTTGTAATGTACAACTAATCAATTTTACTATGAACTATCATTGACTTTATTATTGTATGTTTATTTATTTATTTATTTATTTATTTACGGACTTAATTCAAGCAAGTTACATGTATTACATTTATATGAATTTAAACAAATTTTAAAATTAACAATATAAATATCAAAAAATTAATATTAAAAAACTAATTGCAAAAATTGTAAAATAAATTAAAATGTAAATCAATGGTTACCAAAAATTATTAGTACAAAAAAAAAACAAAATTGAACAATTTGCAAAATATAATCAATAAAAATATTCTTATATTTGAGAATTAGTAAGTAGTTATGGGTTAAAGTTAGTACTTAAAGAAAAAAATAGCAACTATAAGAATATTGAAAACAGAAAGATGAGATCAGGAATTAACTAAGAGGAATATAAAAGCTTCTTTAGGGTGTTTTTGGAGAGAGAGAAATCAATACGGTTCTTGTATATGTTACCCATAATCATCATTCTATGGGTAGGTTCGTTCATTCCATAGTTGGTTCGATGAGAGGATAAATAGATTAGCCGAGCGGAAGCGATTAGTAGTATTAATCTGGGTTAGGTTTGAAATATAAGAGGAGTTAATATTTCCTTTAACTATATCAGTCGGCAATTCGCGTCTTTTCTTCAGAGTAGCAATATGAATTAAACTTAGTCTATGTTCATATTGTGACAAAATTAAGGGGTCAGGCCACGGAAGGTGACGTAATGCAAATCTTAAGAAATTTTTGTGGATTGTCCCAATTTTATATATATGAATTTCATAATATGGAGACCATACCTGACTGGCATATTCTAATTGGGGCCTAACAAGACATGTAAAAAGCGATTTTAAGATATATGCGGATATATGTGAATTCCTTAGACCAACGTTTTATAAAACCTAACATTGAATTAGCTTTATTGATGATATTATTATCATCATACTTATTGAGTCTATCATCAAAAATGACACCTAAATCTTTTAAAGAATTAACAACTTCTAGTGCTTGTCCGTTAAGGCAATAGTTATTTGAGATGTTATATGATAAGACACCACCGCACATTTTTGTACATTCAAAAGAAGATTATTATTAGTTTAACTGCATACTTATTTTAATACATATTATATATTATTATTATTTAGGTATGTATGTAGCTATATATTTATATCATTCTATCTATAGTGATAGAAAGATGGAAAGGTAGAAACAAATAAAAATGCAAGTTTTGTTTTGCTGTTTTCTTCACCCCTTTTTCTCTGTCTTTATGTGTGGGTCCCAATATCAGTCGCGTAAATACAAAAATGTTTCTGCAAAAAATTTATATGAGATAAGACTTCTTATTAATTTATATATTCTTTGGTATTAGGTATTACCTTTTCGTTCTTAATTAAGTACGGTACCTACTGCAAGTTTTTGATACATATTTTACTACAATGTTTTTCGAGTATTTGCTTATCAAATTTCTATCTTATCAACTCATTAAAATGCACCATATTAAATTTTATTAATTGCGTAAGACCATTCAAAGTAAAAAAAAATTGTTTGGGTATGAAGAGGTTAAACATCCTATCATAATGAATAATCAAATAATAACTTTGGTCTTGGACACGAATGGAAATATCGAAATGGCATCGATTAAATTTGGCAAAAATTTAAATTTGCAAATTTTTTAAAAGTAAAATATTAAATTTTCATATTTGTTTGAAATGAATTTTTAGTATTTAATTTACAAACTGTATCATATAACTTCCATTCTTTACAATGACTGATATTCGCAAACAGTAATAATTTTTTAGTTAGTTCGGTATGGTAACTGTCATTTTCATCACTATTATATTATTATTTTCACCTATAACAATCCAAAATACCTCTCCAAAATATTACCATTCTTATTAGACACTCTGTACCAATATTTAATAATAAAAAACAAATATTTTTTTTTCAATACCGTTTTTTATTTTTCTTTAACAACTTTTAAGAGGTTAAATTCTATACCATTCATAAGTTGCATAATTTAATTAACACTTTTATGAGTACTTACCTACCATACCTACCCATCTCCACAACCTAAACAATTATACTTAGTAAATTCTTATATATGTATGTGTATACAAAATTTTTTTCACTAAAATTAAATAACCGGTAACTAGTAACCCATGCCTAACCTATATTACTTTTCTTTTCTATTTCTTTTTAAATTGTTAATCAACACCACATACCGGCCAACTTAAAGTAAACAAAACATGGCACAAAAAAAAAAAAAACAAAATTCAGTTCACGGTCAATTTTTTTATGAATTTTTTTTTTTTGTAAGCGAACGTCTTAAATTATTAATGAAAATTATTGAAAGAAATTATTATCATTGTTGTTGTTGTTGTTCTTAATGAATTTAATTTACTTTTTAATGGATTTTTATTGACAGTATAAATGTCAATTAATTTTGAATAATAAATATGTGATCGTGATATAAAAATTAAATAAAAGAACTTACACGCATTTCATAAAATAATTAAGTATTTGAAATAATTGAAATGAAATAATTAGGCATTTCAAAAATAAAGGTTGACAGATGGATTCATCGAAATGAAATTGAAAGGTAAAAATAAATTTATTTAAACATAATAATATTGATTGATTTGAAGAGATTTAATTAAGTCTAGTCATCTTGGTTTTCCATTATGGAACTAATATGCATGAATAAATTTACAACAACAAATATTTTAATCAATAAAAAATTAAATTTGACTTAGTTACGGTTATGTTTTAGTATAAAAAATAATCAAAGCATAAAAAAAAAAAATTAAATACCTACTTGTTATAATGCCTGTATACTAGTATGGGGTATTAAAAGGACGATTAAATGTTATTGTTACATATAATTTTTTTTTTTTTGCTAATTGAGGCCAAATTAATAAGATAAGGAGTGAGCAACTGCCTCCGCGGAATATAAGCAATTTAAACGATACGGTCCTGAATTACCATGAGCTGTAATGCTTACAAAGAAATATATAGAGTCCATTATGTCCATTTATAAGTCAAATATTTATGCAAAAGATAGGAGATCAATTATATAAAAAATCAAACCTACCGTAATCGTAACTAAACTATGTACCGTAATCCAAGTACATGTTATTTTTTAACTTTAACATTTTACTAGTTCAGTCTAACTTTTTGAAGTATTTTTAATTAATGTACAGTTATTCACATTATTTATATTAGCTTATGATTTTTATTTTCTACTAACAGCATGGTTTAGTTTATTTTAACAGTTTTCTAATCAAAAGTTGCAGTGTTTAGTCAATCCTAATGGATGAAGATATATTGCAAATTCAAATGAAGCTTTCGTCTAATAACAGACGTCTGGTGTTTGTCTTGCTCTAAGCATTAATCTGACAGCATGTAATATTGAATAACGTATATTGTAGACGATTATTTATTATCAACCGAAATGAATTAGACAAGACTCTAAAAATTTTAACAGTATTCAAGACAACATCAAATTTACAACAGAATGGATACATCAACTATCATTTCTAAAGCTTTTGGTAACTAAGAGATACTCAGAAAAATAAAGATTGCAATCTACAGAAAGCCGACGAACACCCAAAGAGTATCCACAAGTATATCAAATTACACCTTCAACTAAAATATGACTCCGTTTCATTCAATGGTCCATTGACTAGTGACACTTCCTATGAAAAACGAAAATTATGATGATGAAAAAAATTATATCACCGACACAGCTGTAAAGAATGTATACTTGAGCACAACAATTATAAAAATTATTAACAAGAAAAGGAGAAATATGAGAAAGGATAATCTAACTAAATTGTTCTAACAGGACGCAAAAAATAAGAGACCAAAAGAATTGCAATCACGCATATGAAAATGAAATAAAAAAGTCAATAGGGAAAGTATTAAAAAACTACTAGTATCCGACCTCAATGGAAAACGATACTAGGATCTACGGAAAAACAGAAAACATCGAAATCCACCAAATATTCTGCAGTAAATGTTTTAGAATATAAATCGGACATACAAAGAGATTAATAACAGCAAAATTTGAAAAACATTTAAACGAAGAAAAAATTGCCAATTTTAGATTAACAGTAGCAGAACACATCGCTATCAAGGAACTTTAATATAGATGGCCTAGAAGCATACAAAGAAATTAAAGACACTAGAAAACTAAACTTTAGAAAAAAATTTCGAAATTATAAATCAACCTACAGGTGCCCTTCTAAATATTGAATATGGAAATAGGTGGCCCTACGATTATTGGCATTTTGTAAAATGACCAATAAACCATTTAGTAAAATAAAAAATAACTAAGTAGGTGGGAAAAAGGCTCTGTGTAAAAATTGATTGGATGGAATTCAAAATAAAAATTCTATACTTAACGAAAATTTAACGAACTGTCACATTTAACTTAATTACCGCATACGTCGATCATGGGCGTTTACATGTAAGTTCTATATACGCAATATGACACATGTCATTATAGTTAGCGCATTAGTTTGAAGTAGAAAAATATATTAAAAATAAGAATGTACATGGCAATACATTTCTAGAAGCTGACATAGAAACACGTTATTTTATTTTAATACATAGCATACAACAGAGTACACTTTTTGAATGCTTTATTAAAAGCTAAAAGTACTTTTTGATATCTTTATTTTTTTTATTTTTTTCAATACACATTTTACTTTTCCAAAACTCTTTTGAATTATAACAATAATCGAAGACAATTTTTATCAATAATTGTGCAGATATTGGAATTGTATAGAAAATATTTCAACTAAATTTCAGTTCGCCTCAACAAATTTGCAAAATCGGGACAAAAACATTAATATAAGTTTTGCTAAATATTCAATTAGCATGGCAAATATGCCACATGGTGCAGGGGCTTAGATTTAAGTTTGTACATATGTATATGTCGTCGGTCGCAGGCTTGGTTGATCCATACGCCATTTTTGACATTAGAACATTTCTTGGGGTTTTGCGACATGCTCTTTCTTCCTGTTTTACCCGTTTTTTTCTATATCTAATACTTTTTACGATAATGACAGGTAACTTTGAACCACATCCACTTTTTTTATAATTTTATATGCAACTCTGATCTATATTCAAAATTTTGGCATTTGTATCACAAAATAAATGAAATATCCACTATTAAAATTATATGTGCTTATTTGATCCACGTTATTGTATTTCCACACTAATTTATAATTTTTTTTTTCAATTCAATTTTGATTCACAACCATTATTAGTGTAATAAGATATCAAATTTTGCAATCTACATGGATAAAAATAAACGGTTTTCTAACGGTCAATTTGATTCATGTACATTTATTACTCCATTTTACCGTATATATAAAGAGCGTATATATAAAGTATATATATTCAAGAGGTTGAAGTATAAAGAGGTACTCAAGAGGTTGATTGCGTTCATTCTCCCATTGACAGGAATTTAAAAAACTTGGAAGTGCATAGCCATAGCCCCTTGTAAACTTACTCAACGAAATGCAATCAAAGAAGATTTGTTTGAAAGTAATTCAAATGACAAAGCCGCAAAGTTAGACTTTAACAAGGTTCCATTTTCAAAAATAAAATGAATATTATATGAAAAGTATGAACCTTTTGCTATAAAACATCCTTTTCGGGTTTGAACTATATGTATATTAGCATAAATTGGAAGCCATCCAAGAAGATCCTTCCAAAATCAAAATATTTGTTTAATGCTCAGCCTCTTACTTCGAAACCGTCCAAAATTGATAAAAGTAAAATCAGTGACATAAAGGGCTTACTGAAATATTTTCCTCGTGAAAACGTAACCTATCTAACTGCTTTGCATAAATAATTATTATACTGTTTCAAGCGTACTATCATGTTACAAAAGATAATGGCTGTGAAAGCTGCAATTACTTTAAAAAATTCAAATTACACACCTAAGTACAAAAATATTAATTTCTTAGTTAAGATTAAAGCTATTTAACAAACCTGTGAAATTATTTTTAAGGTAAATGAATTTGTTATTTTTAATTTTATTTAATAAGATGAATGTTAGTAAACAAATATTAATAAAATATTGTTAATACGTAATACTTAGAATAAGATTTTGCTATGAAAGCAATTTTTAATTTTTGCTAGAAATATTTTTTTTTTTTATTTAATAAAAACTTAAAAATAAATTAATATCGTATTTTATTTTTATGTTTTTTATTTGGTGAATATACCTATAGAACTTTCTTACTTCAAAAAAATTTAATGCTTGCTTATTTGATCCACCTGCGCCACCCTTGTTCATACAATGAAAACTAAATTCACCTTAAAATTGGATATGGATCAAAGGTGAAAACTTAATTTTCTTTTTAAAATGAACAAACCAAGAGTTATTAGTCTAAAAATTTGCATGAACATATTTTTGGGACATATACATAAAGTCGCGTGAGTATTATTTTATCCCATACGCCAATTTTGGGTAAATTGACCTATCGATTAATCGATAGGTTTTGAAGTTTAATCTTTCAGAATTTCTGGTCCGTTTTGATATATCTTATTTAGTTTCTGAGATAATGAGTATTGATATTGTCATATATCCACCTATTTTACATGTATGTAACGAATTTTTATCCCATACTCCATAAAATGTAATATTTATTCTATATGCCATGTAAAAAGAAAATTTATTTTGTTAGTGTTATTTTCACCTACCTCCATTGCCCATGGATTTGGAATGAAATAATAACCAAAAAAAGTTTAATATTATTTTGTCCCATACACACAAGAAACTTTAATTATACGGATATGCAGCAAAATAATGTTGATTTGAAAATATTTAATCAGTTTTGGAATTTACAAGATGAAGAAAAAGTAAAATTTTATTTGAAATTTGTTAGGCAAATAAATATAAAACGGCGCCGAACTGACTCTGATGTAAAACAAAATTCTTTTATGTTTTATTTACAAGTGGAAGAGCGAACCCATAGAGTTTGTAGAACGCAGACCCGATTTACTATTGCTTTAAACATTGTTTTGATAAAAACTGTGGTATACCTACACAAACAAAAAAAGGGAAACATGCTAAGAGAGTAACTTCACCAGTGAAATTGAATGAAATACGGGAACATATTCAATCATTTCCTGTTATAGATTCACATTATTGTGTACGCATTCGCAAAGAAAATATCTCGAAAGTGAATTAATTTTACCCAAAATGTATAACTTATATAAAGAAAAGATTGTTGAACCACTTAAAATATCAGTGTATAGGAAAGTATTCAACAGTTAATTCAACTTTTCTTTTTTTAAACCAAAAAAAGATCAATGTAACAAATGTTATCTACATAAAATGAATAAAAATCTATCTAGAACTCAATTGCTACAATTTGAATTGCATAAAAAAGAAAAGAATATGGCAAAAGCGGAACGGGATGCAGATTGTTCAAATGTAGACAAAAATCACTGTATCTTATCATTTGCAAAGTGTTTTTAGTCTACCTAAAGCTGCAGCATCATTATTTTATTACAAACGAAAACTAAATACATTTGAAAAGACCTGTTAGATTAAGGCAACTTCACAACTATATGAAATAAAAGTTTATTTTCTTTAAAATAAAAAAAAAATATTTGTTTACTTTAAATTAATTTTAAAATTACTTTGATTATAGATACTGGGGTTGGCTCTTATTGAAAAACTGATATTTTACTTCTAAGAAAAACTTCTGCAATTTCTATTTTTTATTACAGAATTACCATTTTAATTGTTCATTATATTTTATTTAATAAATTTTCCCGACTTGTTTCGACTTATTCATTATAAAAAAAAGCTATATTAAAAATCCATATAAAATTACCAAAAACCGTTAATGTATGAATAATATATCTTTATATATTAACGGTCTTTGATATTACTTTATTCCATATCACTTCTTAACCATTATTTTAAAAAAAAATTACTTCTTACTTTTTATATTGTCACACATCCAAAAGACTTTGTACCATGTCATACATCAAGAACAAATAAGAAAAGCTATGTATGAGGTGGCCTAAAGTTAATAATTTATTTTCAATAATTAAAATGACCATAACTTTTTTTAATATGAACTAATTATCTTCAAAATTTAAATTTAAGTGCAAAATTGTTTAACTTAAATTAACAATGTAAAAAATTTAAATATTTTTCGGCTGGTTTTTTAGTATTTTCACCCTAAACATTTAAAATCGATTTACTCAAAATGTACTAAATGGCGCATGGGATAAAATAATTCTCATGAGACGAAGTAGGCCAAATTTGGAAAAATTCTATCGAACAGTTTAATTTTGGATATGGATAGTATGGATCAACCAAGCATATGACCAACGATTTAACAATTTAATAAATAGACCAAATCAAATCAAATCAGTATTCAAGCAATTCACAACAGGGAATTCAATTCTTTCTTCATCGTTTTAATTGTAATTATCAAAATATAGTTGAAATTATCATACCTACATAACCTAACATAATTACCATGAAATAAATAAATAGAATATAAAAAATATACAAAATTTTGATTATGACATCTGAAAATAATTCAAGCAATCAAGAGAGTTGATTTTGACAGGTCTAATGTTAAAAACTCAATAATTATCGCAAATTCTTAACCTTCGCTTGGGCGGCAAATGAAATATACGTAAACGGACAAGATTAACATAATATGTTAATATTTTTGGTTTTTTCATATATTTTGTATGGAGGATTTTTTGATAAATAAAATATAAAAGTAAAAGTAAAAATTTTTAAAATATACTTTTATCGAAATCAAACTAGCCCCCTAGGTAAAAGTAGGAAATAAAACTAGTGGTGGATGTTGAGCATCTAGAGCTACTATAAGATAAAACACAAAAGTATATATAATGAATCTTGCTAGAATATTGTTAATGGAAATTTTTAATCTTTCTTCAGATTCTTAAAAAATGCATCTTAGACTTAAGTGATGGTCATGATTCTGAGGATGATAAGAAGAAAAAAATCACATTGTTGATTCAAATCAATATTTTATTGGAAAGGATGACACAAATTGGAATAAAATTCCATAAACATATCAAAGGGCTAGACAACAAAATATTTTCCGACAAAAATCGATAGGTTCACTATTCATTAACAAAAAGTTTAACTGATTGTGAAAAATTCGCCTCAATTTTCAATTAATCAATGGTTGACATAAATTTTTAATTTAACTTCGTAACAGAATTTTTCTTTTTTATAACATACTAAAAATAAAATTCAAAACAAAATTCTGTTTCAAAAAAACCTTTGGTTTTTTTTTTTATTTTATGTTTGAATTTTAGTATATTTGTATTTCAATTATCAAAATATTTCAGAACCTTTTATCTTATTTTTCAACTCTTATCGAAATAATTACAAAAATTTTGTATGAATAAAAAAAATATTAACATATGTTAATCTTGCACAACAACGAAGAAAAAAAATTAAATTACCGAAAAATTGGGCATAGACACATTTTTCCGAACTTTTTTTTATATATTCAATATCTACTAAAAAAATTAGGCACTGCTCTCTGATTTCATTAAGATCGGCCAAATAATGAAGTTTTTATGCAAAGTACATACGTTAATCTTGCCCAAGTGAAGGTTAATTACGAACCTTATTAAACGCTCATTAAATTATATTCAAACAATAATACGAATAACATCTAAATATTCGACCAAAATTATTTCATTCGATACCTTTTTGGAAGAATGTACTAAGCGACATTTTGAAAAATGTTCACAAAACGAAAAAAACTTCTCACTCACTGGTTTTTTTTTACAATTTTAAGTTATTATACTGATTTTAAAAGGATTTTTAATTACAAATATGTCTAGCCTTTTCAGAAAATTATATTTTGAAAGGGAGCTGAGTTTTTGTCGCTTAGTTCATTTTTCTTACAACGATTTTGTCGCTTAGTACAATGCAAAATGGCGCTTAGAACATTTATGCTTTAAAAAAAAAATAAAAATAAAAATAATTTTGTCGCTTAATTCATTATAGTTTATTTAACAAAAAAAACAAAAAAGGCATTTAAAAATTATTTCAAAAATTAATTGTGTAAATAAAACCAAACTCAACAAAATTAAATTCAAATATAATTTTAATAATTATAACATAACTTTATTTCAGCTTCAGCTAAATTTCCTCTCTCTCAGGAACTATATCTTCATCATCAGTTTCTGGTAACTTCTGTTTCACCCACGGTATTTATAATTTCTTTGAATTCATTCTGATACCTTTCCGGAATTAATTGCTTTTTAAATAATAATTCAAAGTCTTTTTTCTTCGAATCCGATATGGGTAAGTTTGTAATATATAATAATTCAGCTCCTTTAAAGTTTAGATGTTGTATCTGTTTACGGGTTCGACCCAATTCTAGATTAGAATAAGTTAGAATAGTTAGAATAGTTCGATACCTAATGATAATTTTGTTATAGAAATGAAATCAAATTTTTCTGGACCTGAAACGTACATCATCGTCAGTAGGTACATGGCAAAAATAAAAATTCTAACGGTACATGGGTAACCAGAAGATGTCTTATCATCAAGATATAAAATAAGAATAGTTCGGTACTTAATGATAATTTTGTTATAGAAATGAAATAAAATTTTTCTGGACCTGCCACGTACATCATCATCAGTAGGTACATGAAAAAAATAAAAATCTTGGGTACCCAGAAGATGTCTTATCATCCAAACATAAAATAACAATAGTTCGGTACCTAATGCTACACATTAAAATACTATAAGAATGAATATTTTGTACCGTTTTTTCTCTAAACTATTTTGTTTTTAATATTTTTTTTTTTGTTTTTTTTTATTTTTTGTATTTTTTTTATTAAATTTCCATGAAAAAAAAATTAATGAAAAAACCGGCACTTTTTTTGTAATTTAATGTATTTTGAACACTTTTGCTTAAATTTGAAGAATTTAAATAATTTTTACAATAAAATATAAAAAATTAAAATAAATAGTTTTTTTGATGTTTTGGGTTTTACGACAAACCATATATTTGACTTTCCTTGCTATCTGAGCGGCAGTTAAAATTTCAAAGTTTTCAATCTGATTACAGAACTTTATTGTATGATCAAATACCTTTCTAGAACAATGTTTCTTTTTTTATTTTTTATAATATTTTTTGAAGTAGATGCACTTTTGCTGTTTCAAGTCCTAACTTCATACTTAATACTTCATCAAAAACAGAAATGCTTAACAGACCTTCTTTTTCCTAAAATAGCGTTACTTCCAAAAAAATATTTTAGAGAATAGATCCCCACAAGTAATGAACCTAAATTTAAGAGTAAAAGTAAAGCAAATACAAAAATAATCACAATTATAATAACAAAAATATTAAAAATCATATATCCATACAAATTGCTTGAAGGTACAGATGTACATTTCCAGTTGAAATAAGGGTTTTGGAATGCCAGCTGAATAAAGGTTAAGTCTTCTGCAACCAAGACGTTTCTTCAAGGCGTAAAAACTAAAATTTTTTAATTTTTCACCAAAAAAATACATGCTAAGCGCCAACAACTGTATGAAACTTTTAATAGGCTATGTACTAAGCGACAAATTGAAATATACTAAGCGACATGTGTTGCATAAAAGTGTACTAAGCGACAGATTTTTTTTTTTGTTTTTTTTTTTTTTGTCGCTTAGTACATTTTTGTAACTATAATTATTAATAATGATTTAAAATGTCGCTTAGTATAAATTTATTTTGCTTATAACTTTTTTTGTTATTTAAATAGAATAATGGAGATTAGGCGAAACTGTGGGATTTGGTTTAAGCTTTAAGAATAATGTAAAAAGTTAATTTTGAAAATTTTGTCGCTTAGTATACTCTTCCGAAAAGGTATCGATATCATGGCAAATATACTCCAGTCAGTACTGAATGAAATGACAGAATATAAAAATGATTTAAATAATAATAAATAAAAAAAAAAAATTATTAATAAAATTATTTATTTATATAAAACAAAAGTATAGGTTGAAGAGAACATGCGTAAGTTTAATGCATTGTTATAATTCTTAGTCATAAATAATTTTTTTGTTGTTGTTCCTTAAACTTGAATTAAATAAATATAATTGAATAAACTTGAATTAATTAAAGATAATTAAATATGTTTATTTTAAATAAAAACTGGTTGCGAATATGAAATTTGTTTTCAAGTTAAATAAATCGATTTTTTTTTTTTTTTTTTATTAAATCCGATCGATATTCAATTAATTTTAAGAAAATCAATTCATGTATGTAGGCGCGAATTTTAACAGTTTGTTAACGTATTGACGCGAATATTTAAATAATTTGATTTCGTTTGAATCATAGCTTGATTAATGAATAATAGGAAATAGAAAATTAAATACACCTTAAAATAGAAAATTAAAAATTAAAAATATAAATAAAAACAAAAATTTTTCGGTTTTATTTTTAATTTTTTTATATATAATTTTTTTCTTTTAATTATGATGACAACGAGTAATTAATTGTGAATGTTATTTAGAATTTTGACTAGAAAGTGTAGGTGTTGAAGTTTATTTATTAAACTACCAATTTTAACTAATTAAACTAATGAAAATAAATTATATCAAATACGTAGATTTGTTAACTAGATTTTTTAAAAAATTTATATTTGCAAATCTGAATACTCATCACCTGCATGTTATAAATTTGAAATTAGTTTCAAAGATTCTGCAGTGTCCTAAAATAATTTATACTAAATTTCCTTACTTACAGTATTATTCTTAATCAGATTCTTAATCAATTCGTTGTGGGGTCAACAAGTCGATTATTTAGAACACAATTAAAATAATTTTATTTGTTAATTTAAATAAAAAAAAGAAATTTTTTTAAACAGAGAAAAAAAATAAATAAATAAAAATTACATTGTAAGTAAAACACACATTCTACTGGTTGTGTTCGTTTAAATTATGCTTCTCATTGCAATTGTCATGTTGGCTCATGTTTAAATAGTTTGTGCTCAGTAGGTTGTTTTAAAATTGAATCTGTTGAAAAGTACAAGTACTTGGGAATAATTATTATTGGAAGTATATATGTAATAATTTAAATTGGAAACCTCATATAGATAACTTATATAAATATATGTTGTTATGTGTTAGAAAATTCTATATATTGAGACGATATTGTTCAAAAAAGCTTTTATTAAATATTTATTATGCTCTGGTTTATTCTAAAATAAATTCCGGTATAACAAGTTGGGGTGGCTCATATTTCAATACAATTGAACAATTACTAAAAGCTCAAAAATGTATTCTCCGTGTCATGAACATTTAAAAAATAGAACCTTCAGTTGTTGGCCTCTATTCCAAGAACTAAATATACTGCCTGTCAGACATCTCTTTGCTCATCACTCATCAATTAAATTTTACAAAGCCAAACAATATTTAAGACTTCGCAATTCAAACTGGTATAGGTAGGTAGGTAGGTAGGTAGTAGTGGCTGCCGACAGTACATCGACACACTTAGACCGATGAGGTCCATTGTGATACCACGGAAACTTTCCTCGCGTAGTACCCTACTAGTTGAACCAATTTCAGCTTTTAACGAAGCCGCAGAGATTTTTGATACCAGTGCTTTCAAGATCACCCAGCGAGTCCAGAAAGAAGGCTCCTAAATGGGTTTTCCTTTTATGGTAGAGACCAGGGCAGAAACAGAGTAGATGTTGGACAGCTTCATCCTCCTCCATCTCTCTAAAAGTTCTGCAGAAGTCGTTTGAGAGGAGTCCCAGTCTTTTGGCATGTTTATCAATCAGACAATGACCCGTAATAACCCCTACCATAGTGCTAATGTCACATCTTTTCATGGTTAGTAGGTTAAGTGATCCCTTCAGGTTCAACATAGGCCAGATTTGCTTGGTTGCAGATGTTGCAGTCTGGTCTAACTGACCATCTGAAGTTTGAAACTTTTATTGCATCATTTCGAAGCAATAAATTACAGGTGGCAAGAGTATCAAACTGGTATAACTTAAGAATAAATTATAGAATGATAGTCAATATACCTTTCTGTAATAAGACACACTATGAAAAGTTTTACTTTACTATGGTATCAAAATACTTTAATAATCTTTCAATGAATATAAAAAATAAATTTGTTAAAGTTTGTAAAAAATGGCTCTTAAATATAAATTATTACGAGATTGAACTACTAAGGTAAATTACGTCAATTATATTATTTATTCTAGTTTCAAACTGCACTGGAACTATTAGAAATCGCTTTTCATCTAAATTTTGTGAAATCTATTTTTATTAATGGTTTATCAATAATTCTGACCAGTAATATATATTCTGCTCTTCTTTAAGACACGCTAGATCTTACTTAGATTGTGAATACAATTATATAGATGTATATGATAAAATTATGTTCAAAGAAATTTTAAATTACGTATGTTCTTATGTTCTAGCAATAAACAAATTTATTGAAAAAAAAAAATAACTTACATAATTTCTATTGTATTTCATTAGATTAAAAATTATTATTAAATTAGTATTAATCTTTATTGAAACCCCACAATTAATTTCTTGGAAAATTAAATTTAAGTAAAATTAAGAATGATTTAATTGACTATATACATCACTAGTGTGAATTCACTCTGTATAGTTGTGAATTCACTTTGTATAAGAAAATACAATGAAAAAAAAAAAAAAAAAAAAAAGGTTGTAAGTACGGCTATGCTATACACGTTAAACGATGACAACCAGTACCGGGTAGTAGGTTCATCCATGTAACTGCGAATCAAAATGGTCCGGGTTCAAATTTCGCTCAGGCAGATCATTTAATTGAAGTTTTATCATCCCTAGTATCTTGCAATTGTATTAAAATTTGACAAAGTCTAAATTAGTAATAATTTAATTTAAATAAAATTAATCTATTTATGCTTAAACAACAAATATATTACAATACAAGTGTACAAAAGACCATCAAAATATAATTTTAAACTCTAATTTAAGATTCTACTCTAATTATACAAATTTATCGTTTATTACCAAAGAATGTTAGAAAATTAATGATTTCTACTAACTCTAAAGTATATGTAAGCTCAGATTTTTTTTTAATTGTGCTCTGTCTAATGTAAATCAATGTGGTGTTTCTCTTTATTTATTAACATAAACATTCTATACATAACAGCTTCATATTTACCATTGGTACGATGGAATACTAGACGAAAAATATTTTCCGATCTACAGCTATTTATGTTGTTAATAGTATCATATCTTTAACATGAGTAGAACCAATTTCATTATTTAAAAATTAAATAATAAATATGATATCAGCAACCTGTCTTCTAGATTCCAGTGATTCAAGATTCAATAACTTGAACCGGTATAAGTATAAGGTGGCATATTAACTTGATTTGACCAGTGTAAATTACGTAGCGTGAATCTAGAAAAAAAAATGTTTGTGTAGCTTAAAATATTTTGTATTTTGATATGACTAAGGTAATGAGGCGACCACACTTGATTAGCACATTTAAGATTAGAGCGAACAAAAAACGTAAAAAGTGTTTTGAGGACTTGAATTCGGTATAAAAATGTCTGACGAAACCTAGCATGCAGTTAGATTATTAATTATAGCATTTAAATGTAATTTGAAACATTGACATATTGTCAAAGAGGACACCTAGGTCTTTAAAGTGTTCAACTCGTTTCAAAAGCATAATCAACCATGCATACTAAAGCATAATCAAGATTTATTTTCAAAAGCATAATCAACCATTTCTAATTCAGAACAGCGGGAAAAAATCGTTAAAGCACATTGTTAATATGTACTTAAGTCCAAATTGTTAATTTTACAAAAATATAAAAAAGAGTTGAAGTATTCCACAATTAATTAATTCATAATAAGTTACTAGTAAAATATCGTTCCACTTTATGTAATAACTTGCTGTAGCGTACTTAATATAAAAAAAGTTATCCTATCTAGAAAGTTTCTTAGGGCCCTATTACACATCAATCATTCGTCAATCATTCGTCAATCATTCGTCAATATATTGTCAATCATTGACCGTTGATTGATGAGAAATTATTGATGGTGGTTCTATTCTCATCAATCATGCAGACAAAATTCCCATCAATCATACTGTCAATTCCCATCCCATCAATTAGCGGAATTAAAAAAATGGCTTTTTGAGAATCTTCAGATATTATTTTTTTGGAATGTTCAGATAAGGTTATAATATTAATTTGTGATGTAATTCTAAAAAGAATAATTTTTATATTAATTTTAATTAAAGCAATTATTGTAAAAAAACAATTTGTTGTTTTTTATACACAACATTTACTTTGAAAATTCAATTTAAACCGAAG
This sequence comes from Argyra leucocephala, assembly GCA_963942445.1. NCBI lineage: Eukaryota > Metazoa > Arthropoda > Insecta > Diptera > Dolichopodidae > Argyra > Argyra leucocephala. The sequence continues at coordinate 28,203,143 of OZ012678.1, read as the reverse complement.
TCAAAAACATTCCACCAGAAATTATATTTTCAGTATTCATATATGTTTCGAAATTATCAATATTCAATTCAGAACACTTCCACACTATGTCCTTGCAAAATGTCAAAATATGGATAAAAAGATTGATGAGTGCATGATTGATATGGAATCGCTGATCATTCTTTTCATCAATATATTGTCAATATATGGACAAGAATATTGATGAAAAAAATGATGTGTAATAGGCACCTTAGAAAGAAATGATTTTTTAGGATTAAAGTACAGTACAATTTGTTTAATTATATTTTCCATAACTCCAAAATCGAGAAAAATTTCCCTTTAAATTTTACTAAATATGATTTTTATACAAATTTATAGGATTCAACCTAAGTTACTGACAATATTATAAAAACAAGTGTTCACATCAATCTAGTTCATACTCACTTACTTACTTAGACGGACAGCACATCATATAGGTCATAGACCTAACTTATTTACGTCTTCGACTTTTAACGTTAACAGGCCGTTCGAAGCAAGAATCGCATGCAAGGGATATTGTTCGTCGTACTTCCACATTGATATCGTGGTTCTTATATATCTTCTTATAATAGTAAAGCAGCTTCATTCATGCTAAGGCTTTTGAAATGCTCACACAAACCTCAATTTATATTTGCTTGAACGTACTAGGATTTTTACAGTAGAGTAAATAATATCTTTTTTTGTTTTTTTTTTGTTTATCCAAACATTAGCTTCTATTTGTTTATACACAAATACACATCTTAAACTAGTATAGGATCGGGGAAAGTAAAATGTCCTTATGATGAGCAGAGACATTTTGAATGAATTGATTAATCTTATATATAAAGAAGGATGTTTGTATGTATGTATGTATGTATGTTTGTGTCAGAACTCCTCCGAGACGCATGGACCAATTTCAACAAAATTTTACAGGATGGTTTTTTACTACTTGGAATCGAACCCGTGATATGTTGTTTTCCAAAATTCTGACGGGTTCGGGTACCTGTCATACAACTCCGAGCACCTGACAAAAATATTTCAAAAACCAAAGGTGCTACAGAGTTGAAAATTTGCACACAGTTACTCTTCCAAAAATAGACAAATACGACTTTCACACTTTTTCGAAATTTTGACTGGTTCGGGTAGCTACCATACAACTCCCAGTACCCGACAAAAATATTTAAAAAACCAAAGGTCCTAGAGAGCTGAAAATTCGCACACAGGTACTCTACCAAAAATAAACAAATATGACTTTCACATTTTTTCAAAATTTTGACTGATTCGGGTAGCTGTCATATAACTCCGAGCTCCGCAGGTCCTTCAAATTTTCTAATAAGAAAAATAGTTTTCATTGGAACCAAATAGGTCCAGTTTCTGAGATATGAATTTTCGTTCAAAAGAGCTCTGGCGGAAAGCAGGTCCTACAAATTTGGCAGAAACTGCCGTAATCGGGATCCAAGGTAAAATGTCAAGTCCCTAACTTAACAGGAAGTGGGTCTAAGATGCTTGAATTTCATATGTTATGCAAACCATATATAATTTTCTAATGGAGCTTGAATTTAGCTTATTTACTTGACCCTTTTTAGTGCAGTTAATATTGGTACGAAATATTGGTGATAGTCATTCAAAAAGCAAGTTTTTAAAATGTTTTTTATTTTTTTATTTTTAGAGAGGAAGAAAAAAAAGAGTGAAGAAATCAGCAAAACAAAATTCTCATTTTTATTTATTTCTATCTTTCAATTAAATAAAATAAAGAAAAAAATTTTTTTTAGAAATATTTGCCTTGAACTTAAGCGTACTAAAACTACAAAAAAAACTTTAGAATCGCAACTTGATATAGGGTTTTCAAAGCAATACAGAAAAAAAGTCGTCCCCGGATTTGATGTGGTCAAGAGTGACACCTTGAGTCGAGTATATACTGTTCTGCCAAAGTCCGGCGCGAAAATCCGATGTTAGCAATCACGTTTGGTCCGGACATATTCAACAACGGATTAATTATTCTTGAAGATAAATGTGTGGCTATGATCGGTAAAACATTACTGCAACTCGGCCTATCTTCATCAGTATGAAACCAACAAAATGAACTTTATACAGATTACATACGAGAATAGAACAACAACGTCGAAGAGCTGAAAGCGTAATATCGCGGAAAAAATACCACTTCTAAATCAAGATCAGAAAAAAGCATACAAAATTATAATGGATCAGGTAGAGAACCAACAAGGTTGTACCGTTTTTCTTGATGCTTCGGGGGGCACAGAGAAAACATTTTTAACCAACCTAATTCTAGCCGAAATCAGAGCTCGAGGAGAAGTTGCTCTTGCCATTGCATCTTCAGAAATCCCGGCAACATTAATGAAAGAAGGAAGAACAGCCCATTCTGCATTTAAGTTGCCACTAGATATCTCCAGACAGGAAAATCCTACCTGCAACATTAGTAAAACAAGTGGTCGGGCGCAAATGCTCAAGACATGCAAAATTATCGTATGGGATGAGTGCACCATGGCTCACAAGAAAGCTCTCGAAGCCCTTGACGTGACTGTGAGAAATCTGAGAGGAAATAACAACCTTATGGGAGGAGTTCTGGTACTTCTATGTGGAGACTTCCGTCAAAGTTTGCCCGTCATCCCAAAGTCAACACCAGCCGATGAAATTTACCCATGTTTTAAATATTCATCTTTGTGGAGACATATAACAAAGATAAGTTTGAAGCAAAGCATGAGAGTACTTCTGGGGGATGACAGTGCTTACATTTTCGCCAACAAGGTACTTGAGATCGGAGAAGGTAGATTTGCAGTTGAGCCATCTGAAAAAATAAAATTGCCATCCGATTTTTGTAATTTGGTGTCGTCTGTCGCAGAACTAATAGATGCAGTCTATCCGGATATTTAGCAAAACTATCATAATTTGAACTGGTTTCGAGAGAGGGCAATTCTTGCTGCTAAAAATGCTGATATCAGCGAAATGAATAATCAAATACTTTTCATATTACCGGGCGTAGTAAATGCTGATGAGGTAGTCAATTTTCCAACAGAGTTCCTAAATTCTCTTGATCCGGCTGGATTACCGCAACACGGAACCTCGGAACACGAACACGGAACCTCGACCAACCAAAACTTTGCAGCGGTACAAGACTTTGTGTTAAAAAATTGCTGGCAAATGTAATTGAAGCAACTATTTTAACAGGGAAGGGACAGGGTAAAGTCGTTTTCATCCCAAGGATACCACTTATTCCAAATGATCTCCCTTTTAACTTTAAGAGGTTGCAATTTCCAGTTAGACTTGCGTTCTCGATTACGATAAACAAGGCACAGGGATAGTCTATTAAGTACTGCGGTGTGGATTTAAGTGTGAAGGCGAAACTAAAAACCTTGTTTATAATCAAGTTTTATCTTAAGAAAATTATTTAACCACCCGTCAATTTAATTAGTTTATTATTTTGTATTTTTTCGTCTGTCCTTTTTTCTGTTCTTTTGGTTTTTCCTATATGTCTTTATTTTTTTGGGATTTCTATCTTTTTTTCTAAATTTGGTATTGTTTTCTTTATAACATTTTGTACTTTTCTTTTTTGAACAATGAAAAAAACTGCTATAGAATTGATTAATTAAATTAAGAGTAACAAAAATTAAAATGTGAGCTACTAACATCTAGCATAAGTTTATGTAGCATTAGTTTTATACTAACATATAGAAATAAGTACTTAATGTTTGAATATTATAAAAATTAAAATGTTTATTATTAATACATAAAAAAAGATTTATGCTAACATAAAAAACGGACCATAATTTAGTTTTCAAAAAATACTCCTAATTAAAATTCCAAAATTCTAATTGAAATATATAAACAACGCCTAAGACTTATGTTTGCATTTTGTTTTAAGTTGTAAGTACTATTTTTGTACAAAACGGAAACTCATTTTAATTTTCGTTTACTTTTGATTTTTTTTTGTATTTCATTTAAGTAGAAAGGTACCTATAATTTTTAAAATTTTCATGAATTAGCTTTTTATTAAATTTTTAAAAACTTGCAGTGGTTTTAGTGGGGGTGGATCCCACACTTTTGGCGTGTATTCTTTGTATTGGTTTTCAAGCTTTCCACAAAAAAAAAAAAAACAATTGCATATTAAAACATTTAACAGTCAGTTTACTAGCAGAAAAACATCACATAATAATTCTCTTTTCAAACTAAAAACGAAGAAAATATTCTAGGAACTTTAAATTTTCTCGGGCAACGCCGGGTAACTCCGCTAGTATTTATATAAAACTTTTAAGTAGAAACTATGTTATAAGTGGGGATATTTTTGCACGGGGGGAAACACGTTCATTTGAATATGGTTCCATATTCAACAACATTTTATTACAATTTCAATAACATTACAATAAACTTATTATTACCTAATAAATATAAATGCTAATGATTTAAAAAATTATCAAATAAATTTTAATTCTTCAAAAATTTCAAATTTTATCTTGTAAATAGTTAATATTCATACATTTACACAATATATATAGTAAATACATATTTAATTATATTCAAAGATATTTGGTGTAATGTATACTCATAGTTATATCCAAAAATTGAAATATTTTAATAATTTTAGCGCCTACATATAAATGAATTTACTGAAATTCTTTAAATATTTCTATTATATAACCTCACAAATATCGATCGATTGAATAAATCTATTGGGTTTTTTTTTTAAATGAATAAACCAAATAAAAATACAAAAATAACAAAAAATATTCTGAATTGTTTATCGCTAAAAAAATATTTTTACAAAATTTTATCACTTTAATAAATATTATTAAATTATTAAATAATAATTTAAAATTTAAATCAAAATTTTCTTATTAATTTTAGATAAACTACAATTTTTAAAGTAATAAAAAACGTCTTAAAAAATAGCACAACAAAAAGGAAATAGTTAAATCATTGATGAGAATGTTCTTTTATTTACAAATAAAGTTATCTGAAACTAGACACATATTTTGTATTAAAAATATAATTTCTATTATTTTCAAATTTCTAGTTTAACAAAAAAAAAAAAATACAAATTCGGAAAACTTGTTTTGACCAACTGAGAAAGAAAGATTTTAGATCTTTAGTAGATTTTTTAATTAATTAAAAAAACAACAACAAAAAAAATCAATTTTCATCGTTGCTAGTTTGTTTTTTCTAGGCAATAAATTAATCCTAATAATTTATTTTAAAATAAAATAAATAAAAAAAAAATAACATAAAAAATTTAGACAACATATTTTGCGAATATGTATATATATAAAATTGATGACTATTATAATTAAATTTGATTGATTTCAAAATAAAGATAAAATTATTGGAAGTTAGACCGGATGAATGAGCAAATATATGTATTATTTGAAAAAATAAATTATTGAAAAAAATGTAGGTATGTGTTGTCAAGGTAATATTGCGATTAAATTCCCAATTAGATTGAATAGAGCATCTGTGATGTTCTAATTAATTTAGTTTATAATCTTTTACTAAATAGAAATTTCATAGAACTGGAAATAGTTTATATTGTATTTGGATTTACTGAAATTTTCTTCTTCCTAATCAATCTTCTTTGAGATCTACACATTTTGCTATGGTTTTGATAATTTTCATAATATTTTATTTGATTTGATTTATTATTTAATTTATTACGTATTGTGTTGTGATGTGTTCCTAATCACTTCAAGCTTTTACAATATAATAAAATATATTTTTAATCCATAAAACAACATTTATAAATTTATATAATAATGTCTTCTACAGATCTGTTGAGATAAAATTTATAAAATAATTATGTTGTTATAAGAATGTCTTTATTGTTACTGATCAGCATTGATCTCGTTCTATTATCTGCTATAGCTGATATAGATGTATTATTAATGTTATATGTTTATGTATAGATTAACTAGATTAATTAAAAAACAAGTAACTTATTTAATTTATTAATTTTTTTTTTATATTTTTGTTGACATATAGTGTGTTAATGATACAGTAAATATATACCGTAAAAACTTTGCTAGATAATGTACCTGAAGTCTATTTTGAATCAAGTTTATTTTTTATCTTGACTCAATAATAAATTAATTATTTTATTCTTTTACCTTTTTATTCAGCACTCTTTTAACAATTCAGTTATTATATCACCAAAGTTGAATATCTCTTTCTCTTATATGAACTTCGGTATTTTTTCTATGAACTTCTATCTATTTCGATTGGAGAATTTTAAAAACAATGTTTGAAAAGCTTTAAAAATATTTTTCCAGCTGGTACCACAGAGTAAAATTTTTCATTAAAGCACCCATACATTACACATGCATGCATGCTCATTTTAAACTGCGCATATATATTTTCACCATATATAATATTCATTCATTTGTGCTCACGCCTGATTACGTTTTTTCGTTCAGTACAAAAATGTCTAAACTAGCATGTGCAGCTATTTGATTAGCTCCAGCACCATTTTTCATATGAAATATTTTTTAATATTCCTCAATTTTAGCTTTCAACAAATATCGTAACCTTTCATACGGCTCCAAAAATTGTTTCCAGAATTTTTTACCGACGATTATTTTTAAAGTTTTTATTTAATTTTTGTTAACCCAACAAAACCCTTTGTTGAATGTATATATGCATGCATACATGTACAAACAAAAAAAATAATTTTTTTTAAAAATCATGCAGTTGGCATGAATATGTACATAAAAACATAGTCCAGTCCACCCGGTACTTAGAACAGAAATAGAAGCCTCTTTTGATGGTTTTCTTTTACCTGAAACAATCTCACATTCTAAATATTCTAACTATGAACGAATTTCCATAACCAACTCTTGAACCAGATTAATATTTCCATGGGGTGAGGATGAGTATCTGATGCCTCTCGCGTTGCTCGATGGAATTGCGTATGAAGTGAAAGTGAAAATGATTTTAGTTCTTCCCAGCCTGTGCATTAATTATACTACATCGATAGGTTTTACTGTTTTTCGTTTTTTGACCAAAGCTTGATTGTAACTTAGATTATTTTCAACTCACAAATCCCCGAATTTCACGGATGCTGGACATTAAGTCAGAGAACATTGACTCGAATAGTTTTTGAGCTTTCAATCGATAAAAATGAATGAGAAAATTGTTATGAAATGTATCAAGAAATTTGGGCATTTGTACGGAAAATTAAAGATGATATTCAATGGGAAATTCTATTTGACTGAATGTCAATTTTGGTAAAAAAAAAATTGTGGTGAATACTAAAATAGTAATTCCGATCAAACTTTCGAAAAAAGTGTTTTGCAGTCGGGAAAAAAAATTCCGATCAAATGTCGGAAAAGAAGTTAACGTACAGTCCAATGTTTTAGAAAACACCTTAATAATTATAAAAATATTTTACATCCAAAGATTAGGTCTGTATAGTGATTAAATAAATTGCGATAATAAAAAAAAATGTGCCTTAAATTAACATTTCGTCGGCTGGATTCCTATCCAACAGACCATTTTTTTCAAAAGTGACTTATCAATGTACTTTGGGATTTTCGGTTATATTCTATCCAAATTTGCACTCAAAATAGACTTATCTCTTATAGTTTTCGACATATTTTTTTCTGATTTATCCAAACAACCTATATTTTGCTACTTTTTAGGCCTTCAAGTTGTGCCTATTTATCCAAACTACAGCTTATACACCATACAAAATTGTAAGTATCTAACAGACCATTTTTATTCCTAAATATACAAACACATGTGAAGCTTCACACTATACTGTGAATTTTTATTTTAAATATATTATTTCGATATTTCAAAATATTAAAATTATTAAACTACGTGTGTTAGATATTGAAAAATTGCTCAAATTTTTATAAAATTCAAATTTTGTTTAATTTTTTTCAAATTTTCCCAGTCAAAATTTCTGTCAAACTTAAAAAATCGATTTTCTCAACATTTTGCTTTTGGTATATTGGATACATAGGAATTCAGCCGACGATTTATAAAATTTCAAACTAGATACTGCCTAACAGTGAAAATAGTCGAATATTTTCCTTTTAATTTTACTGATATGCTTATCATACAGATACGCGTATTTCGTCTACTACTTGCAGACTTCTTCAGTGTTTTGTACTCGACTGAGGAAAGAAATCTAAAATTGTCTTATTTATTTTATTCGTACAGGTAACAATTTGATGTTTCTCGCAGCTGCATGCTTGTTTATTATCCAATGAATTAGCACAGGTAGGGGGTTGAATAAAAATATTTTTACTTATTTTATTATTGGTATTTGAAATAATTTTTCCGACGTTAGAGTGACAGGTAGGGGTGGTGTTATTTGTTTTATTGTATTTCACTAAAAATTTAAATAAAGAAGAATATCCGTTGCCTTGGTCTTTATTTAGGAATGAGTCATTTTTAGTTTTGTAAATTTCGATGCTTTCAGCTGAATCTAGTTTCCTAGAATCTCTAATGTAATTTACCGTTACAATGTCTTCTTTCGAAATGCTATGATTTTCCTGGATGATGTGTTCTGCTACTTTGGATCGGAACTCTGTTGAGTTCTTCTTTTTAGCCAGTTCTGCTTCTTTCACGTGTTCATTGAGTCGTGTTTGCGTGTTTCTCTTAGTTTGCCCAATATAAACTTTGTTGCAATGATTGCAAGTTACCTTATATACACCTGATTTTTCCATTTGTTCGATTGGGTCTTTAGTTGAACCTAGAACAGACTTGAGTTGGTTAGTTCTGCTGCTATATACGATATCTAACCCGTGTTTTCTCAATTTCGTTCTGAGTGGGAGAGAAATCTTGCTAAACTCCAATGCTACTCTTTTTATGGGTTGTTGATCAGTGAGTAGGTTAGTGAGGGAATTCCGTTGTAAACTTCTTTTCCGTTTACTAAGTAAGGCCGTGATGGTTTTTTCCGGATATCCGTTTATTCTCGCAATTTCAAATATGTGTTTAGTTTCTTTTACTAAACCTTTTTGGGAGATGGGAAGTGTTAACATTCGATGGATCATGTGGTTGAACGATGACATCTTATGTTGATAGGATTGGTTAGAGGTATTCGGGATGACCCTGTCAGTATCCGTAGGTTTCATGTAAATCTCTAGTTCTAGAGATTTTCCTGTTTTACTTAACAGTAGATCTAAGAATAGTAGTTGGCCTTCTTTTTCTACTTCGACAGTAAACTGTATATTCCTGTGGAGCCCGTTAAGAGTAGTTAAGGTTGATTCTAAGTCACTTTCCTTTATTACAGCAAAAATATCATCTACGTATCTTTTCCAAAATCTTGGTAACCGTTCTTCTGCTGCTAAATCTGACTCCAATTTAGCCATGAAAATTTCACTGATGAATGGAGAAAGGGGATTTCCCATTGGAGCCCCCTTCAATTGCTTGTAGAAATTTCCTCTAAAGGTAAAATAATTTTCTTCCATGCAAAGCCGGATCAGCTTTATGTACTATTTTACTTTTGTCCGCCACTGTGGTCCAGTTTCTTGTTGTAGTAACCATTCTTCTACCAGAATAATAGCCTTTTTGACTGGGATACTGGGAAAAAGGGATTTTACGTCAAAAGAGACCATGACTTCGTCTTCCTTAAGTCCTCCCATTGATTGTAATTCTTGAGCAAGTTCCTTAGAGTTTGTCGCTGATTGGGTTTCGAACTGCTTATCCATATTACGAAACTGCTCCACCAACCATTTGGCTATTTTATATGTTGGCGACATATCTGCTGTCACAATTTCTCTCATCTCATTCCCTGGTTTGTGAATTTTAGGAAGTCCTTTAATTCTAGGAACTGCTGGATTGGGGACATTAAAATTGTTGACTCCTATTACTTTTCGGCATTCCTTGAAAGTGCTGTCTACTCTCTTGATGAACTGTTGAAGAGGATCGTTTCTTAATTTCCTGTAAGGTCCTAAATAAAGACCAAGGTAACGGATATTCTTCTTTATTTAAATTTTTAGTGAAATACAATAAAACGAATAACACCACCCCTACCTGTCACTCTAACGTCGGAAAAATTATTTCAAATACCAATAATAAAATAAATAAAAATATTTTTATTCAACCCCCTACATGTGCTAATTCATTGGATAATAAACAACCATGCAGCTGCGAGAAACATCAAATTGTTACCTGTACGAATAAAATAAATAAGACAATTTTAGATTTCTTTCCTCAGTCGAGTACAAAACACTGAAGAAGTCTGCAAGTAGTAGACGAAATACGCGTATCTGTATGATAAGCATATCAGTAAAATTAAAAGGAAAATATTCGACTATTTTCACTGTTATACAAAAATTTTACTCTAACGCTGGAAAACAAGTTTTTATAAAAACTAGATACTGCCATTCAAAGACTTTTACAAAAGAAAATTTTATTTTATTTAAGCATATGAAAAAAAATATGTTTTAAAAAGAATTATTTAATAGTATTTACATATCGCCTAACATAAAATATAGGAATTATTTTGGTAAGCAAAATTAGTTATCTGATTGATTTTTTCAATTATACAGGCTTTAGTACTGAATTCCTTGGGATATTGATCCCCTAAAACAACAAACAACATCAAATAGGTCACTTAAGTTTTGACAACAAAAAGACACAATTGAGTGATAATTGGTTTTCCAAAAGCATCTGATGGAATGGTCGATTTCACCGACCTACTTAGGTGTGTTTTTACGTTCTTTGCAGTTATTTATATGTATCAGAATAAATTTAAAAAAAGCAACATAACATTTTATATTATTTTCTAAATAAACTATCCGCACTTCTTCTTCTAAAATAAAAATAAGAATAAAAAGTAGTACTACGCATGACCTTAAACTATTATCCATAAAATACCATAAAAGATGCGACATAAAAACAAAAACGAAACATTTTCAAAATTCAAAGCGCCAGCTAAAAATCTTAAACCTAAATCATCTACACCATTCAGACACAAGTTCTTTAATGTCATTATTTTTATTATTTGCTTTCAAATCTAAATATGGTTAATGCGATTAAGTTAAATTATTTCCTCAATAACGTTTTTTTTTTTTTTTTTTTTTTGTCAACATCTTAAAATAATTTCACTAGAAAACTATTTTATAGAACAAGTTTACCTAAAGAAGCCTTTGTAATAGAAGAATAATGATAGTAGATTGGATTTTCCAATTTTACTAGTACGTTTCATTTTTTTCTCACACCTATAACTGTATGGGTCACTTGTTTTATTATTAATCATATTTTTTTTTATTTCAATATTTATGACATGACTAAAGACATATTTTTAATATATTTGTTTTTTTTTTTTTTTACTTTTAAAACAGTGGTTCTAAAACACGCATTAATGCTCGTATTACTTTCTTCAAAAAAAAAAAACTATTGATTTATTACAGGAAAATAAATGAAAATTTTTATTATTTAAAAAACAAAAATGTTGTTATTCAGAAACTACAAAATTTATATTTGAAAACATTCATTTAAAATCCAAATGTACTGCGATAACACACAAAATTACTATTAGAGCTAACAAATTTATTGCCAACTGCTCCAGCTTCGAAAATATTTTAATTAGGCAATTGGTCGATAATTAATAAATGTAATTAAGTTGTGATTTAATCATTTCTTTTTATCTTTTTATTGTTTTTGTTTAGCCATAAACTAGTTTAAGTCTAGTCATGAGTTTTTAAGTAAAATTTTTAAAAACACGTAGTCACAAGGATTTTGTAATTTTCCACCATTTTTCCTTGTATCAATTAAAATGAATTGTAAATCAAACAACAAATGTAATGCAAAATAAAAATTAGAATAAAATAAAACTCACAGCTGTTAAGATACTAATAATCTAAACTCTAAATAAGTATAAGAAGACTCTGTCATTATAAATTATGTATTGACAAATTTTGGAAATAAACGAACTATCTATCTATATTTCAAAACACAAACAATTACAAAATGATTGACAACAAAAATTCTCTAACATATAAATAGTAAGTGACACTAATTGAGTCGTATTTTTCAGTCGGTTCATGATGATAATGTTGTAATAATTAATGTTGTCATCTCAAATTATACGGATTCGACAGAAAAAGTGATACCTGTGCCCTTACTATGTATTGCTACTTTCACTAAACGAAAATCGCATTCGAAAATTTGACACTGTGAAATTCCAAAATCGCAGGGTTAAAATTTTTATACAATGTAATGCCAATTTCGAGTATTTTTTGACATTTTTCATTCAATAGTCATTTTTTTTTCGGATGTGTTGTGATAGAGTTAGTAAAAGGAAAAAAAAATATAAAAAGGTTATATGTAAATAAAAATATTAATATTTTATGTTAAAAATATAGAAAGTAATTGAATGTTACTATTATTAAATTTAGTGTTATTTTTTTTTTTTTGTGTATATGAATAAAAATAGGTCAAAATAAGCTACAAATACATCGGAATTCCAAAGAATGGTAAATTTTATGGCTGCTCATCCAAATTTGGCAAAGGGATATCTGTTTCTGCTTCATGCTGATACCGCTAGGGTCCGCTAAAAATCTTAAAGGTGCGACGAACTTAATCACAAGGGGTAAAAATAATTGTTATATCAGAATTTATGCTAAAATGCTGTCTAAAACTTAATAAAATTTGTTTAACGTTATACATGGAATTCGAAAGCATTTATTTCTAATCGGAATATTACTAAAAATATTATTGCCCAAAATAAGCAATTATCCTTCTTAAAAATTCCATCTATGTATTTAGTACATTTTTGGGTTGTTTGTGTAATTTTAAATTTTCCAAAATAAAAAATATTAAAATTTAATATCAGAGCTCAATGTTTTGTTAATAGAATGAAAAAGTGTAGATTAAATGTCAAAATCCATAAAATTTATTTTTGGCAACATTGCGATCAGAGAATACATCTAATTATACAGTATATATAGATAGAGGTCTATCGTGAAAAACGTAAACTCGAGTGAATCTTCGAAGTTCACAAATTTGTCGTTGGAAATTTAACCTAAAAAACAGCTCATTGCAGTGCTCCCACCATTGTTACAAACTTCAATATTACAATTTAATTCCAAACAAAAAATTAAAAATTACCATCAAGTTTTTGAAAAACAAATTTAAAAAAGTCAGTCAATTTTGATCGAACACAAAACTAAAGGGTGTGTTTTTGGACAACTATGATAAATTTTCACAAATGGTTTGATTATAAATTTGTTCCCACGTTTTCAAATATACCATTTTTAAGTGAAGTAAATAACAATTAAAGAACGTTGTGTTCGCCTCGCATTTTCAACGATCAATCACATAGTTTCAATTCCTATTACATCGTAGAAATAAGCCCATCGTTGTTGAAAATACGTAAAATTTGTATTTCTAACCCTAAAGAATATTTCTAAAAACTAAGCACATCACTAGAACCGACCCTATCCTATTTGGCGCCCTGTGCAGTTTTGAAAAATTTCTTTAACTAAAAATTAATATGCTACAAGCCATTTCTACCTCATCCACTAGGTAGAAATGGCTATTTTAATAGATTTTAAATTTGAAAATTTGTAGACTATGTCTCTAACCTTAACATCATAAACAGAGATTGTAGAATATTAGTTTAGATAATATAAAATAACAGAATAAGCCGATAGATAAAATATATTGAATTACTGATTTCTATAAGGCGCTCTGTGGAACGGCACAACTTCCACCTATAGAAACACCAGCCCTGCACATCACGTTTTCGACTGTAAATCAATCTAACATTTATAAGTCCACTTATCAAAAAACTCATAATGGAAAAAATCAATTAGCAACGATTCTCACGATTCTCACGATCTTATTAATTTACAATGCAGAAAGCTAAAGATTACTAGTAGAATTTTTCAAAAACTTAGTCGCAAGAAGGAAGGACTAATGAAAGAAATAAATTGCTTCCGAAATATCGATATTTGCACAATAAAAATCAATGATCAGTAAAAAAAATTCCAATTTTGATTCATAAATTAAATTAAATCTGTTTTGTGAAAACCTGTTCCATATGGAATCATCTCCTCGTAACAAAATTAATACTAATTTGGATTAATTATTATTATTATTTCTTTATTTACTATAATTAATACTAGGGGCCCCTGTTGAGTAATTATATTTCAAGTTGAAGTCAAATTTAAAGTTTTTAAAAAAACAATAATTTACGTACTGACATAGACTTCGCACGAAATAGCAGAAATCACTCGTGTTTAATGAAAAATTTTGTGGCTAGTAAGTTTTATTTAGGACACATAAATACACGTCCCTCATTTTTTTTTTTTTTTTTTTTTTATTAAACTTTATTTTACCCATTGTACAATCTTATAATTACTTAGCCTAGATAAAGTTTACAAAAAACAGCTTTTGTGATAATATTATTAACATGTAAAGTAATAGTTTGCTTTTTATGTTAATTTATGTTATATAATTATTCTTATTATTATTCTTATTATTTAGTTTTAATTTACTTAAGTTCTTATATAAATCTGTTGGAAAAAACCTTGGATGTAAAAACCAATATATTCTCGTATTATTTAAGATAAAACTTAACCTAACTAATCCTACTAACCTAACTAAACCTAACTAAAACTGCTTAAACCTAGTTAAAACGATAAAAAAAATATGTATTTGTAGTACTTTGTGCTAATTATACGTGTTTTCCAACCACCAATAGTCTCTTTTTATAAATTTATCTTTGTTCGGTATAGACATGTCATATCTCAAATTTTCTCCATTAATGTTGCCCGGGTTATACTCTATAGTTTTACATGTGGCCCGTCTACTATAGTGATATAGTGTAGGGACATGATTTTGGTTCTGAATATAACCATTTTTATCCAAAAAGATAAAGTGCTCAGGGGCTATAAAGCCTGTGAGCATTGTCTTTTTAATGTACTCCTCGTTGTGGTAGAATAAAACACGTCCCTCATATACTGCTTCGTTTCCGATATATTCCCTATAGTAAGTGGCATTTAGTGGATAAAATTACTAAAAATAAAAAAATTTGTCATTAAAGAGGTATATATATATAAAGAGGTATACCTACATAATACATAATTTTAATAAAAACTATATTATTACTACAAATAACCAAAATTTGGAAACAGTTACTTTAAAAGATAAAAATTTTAGATGAATTTGTTTTTTTTTTGGCATATGTACATAGATTCATTTGTAAGTCCATATGTAAATTATAATAACTGATTTGTTTGCTTTTGTTTATGATTTTCATAAGACCTCACTTATGCATAATGTATTTGCTGAATAATAAAATCATATGAGTACAAAATTTTCAACTGTATGCGCATTTTTTTATATATTATAATATATATTAGAAGTTCATTAAGGAGTAGGAGAATCGAAATAAAATAAAAAGGTGTCTACTGCGCAGGACCTTAAATGCTTGTCAATTATAATTATAGATTATAATAAAAGTAAGCACTAGCTTACCAGTGCCATCAACTTAAATTTGGATTAAATATCTATCTTTTTATAGTTAAGACAAATTTTTTTATTTCTAATCTTCTTACAGGAAGATTGAGTCTTTTACACGTCTCTTCTTATAGGTTCTATTCAGCAGAAATCCAATCGATTTGCATATAGAAGTAATCTTTTTTAATATAATTTACCATTTTTTTGTATCGTTTTTTTAATAGAGCACATGGTTAGATTCTTTCTTATACTAGAATGGGACATGTATCGTTGGGCATTGACCAATTCGTAAAGAATTTTTTGGAATCTTTTTAGGATCTAAATGTTAGAATTGTTGGTTGTTATCAATAACTCAACTCTGTATGTCTATATGGGCATTTGTGATTGCTTTACATAGCATCGACTTGCTATCAAATGATATCCGAGCTAAACACCCCCCTGATGCATTTCATAGATCTAAATTGAAAAATTTCCTATAATTTATTTTGAATTTATTAAACTGCCACTCTAAGTCGAAAAAAATTCATTTCAATACTATTCAATTTCATTTCATTCATTCAAACACTAAAATCATTTGAGAAACACTGTTCAAAAGTAATTATAAAATATTTCAGAAAGCATTTCTTTTGAATGCAAAATTATCATTGGAATGATGTAACGATTGATTTAATTTACAATTCATTACACATATGTTTGTAATTATTATTGACTCATGCGGATACTTAAATTCAAAATACAACTAATTACTAAATTAATAGATTAATTACAATTAAGATTTTCAAAGTGATAGAAATATATTTCGTAAATACATTAATAAACTAATTTTTCTCATCTTTGAATCTAAAACAATCAAATTAATAATCATAAATTTAAAATGTGCGTATACAATAAAATATAATATTCAATTGATATTATATTTATAAAGTCATCTCATAATTCATTATGATAATAATTTTCTTTTTATTATTATTACTTTTACTCACACCATCATATATTGTTGGATTTAATGTAATCTTCAAATCTAATTAATTATAGACTTGTTCATCAAAAATCATATCTTTGACATTCATATTTTAATTTGATACACTAACCTTGCACATTATGAGTATTACATTATGACTAAGAATTGATTAAAAATTCATTTTCGCAATTGAATGACTAAAAAATATTGAAAATGTATAAAACTAATTTGTGTAATAGTTTTGTTCGTCTGTATCTGACCTTAGATTTCTACTCAATTTTAGAATTTTCAAACTACATTTTAATTGTGGATACGAAATAATTTGCCATGAAGAAACATTTATCTCAAATCAAAGTTGACATAAACATTAGTCATTTGTATACCTATTAAAGATATTATATGGGATAAGATAAGCTCCTGAAAAACTTCGATAAAAGTTATGGCCGAAATAAGCTGATTAATAAGAAAAATATTTAAACATTAATGGATAAACTGATAGATCACTTGGCATCATTCTGTACGATTAAAAAGCATGCAAGATATCTAGAACGTGTCCACACAAAAAACTTTACAATCAGTAAGGGTCTTAATATACCAGTATATATCAAGCATATTCTAAGTGAATTCACAGCTCTTGCAAAAATTAGGTCCAAGGCAGCTATATTTTTTTATAACACTCTTGAAGAGCTTTCTATAGGATATTTATGGATTTGTTGCGAATATAGCTATCGGCTATTGATCAGTCATTAGCTCCCAATAATATCAAAATCATTTGAAAAAATACTTTTAATACAAATCAGACCGATCATAGAAAATAATATCAATTTAGTTATACATCTAACCACTCCACAATCGATCAAATACATAGGATAACAAACATAATAGAAAAACTTTAGTAGAAAAGCAGATATGCTCTAATATATTTCTAGATGTAGCACAAGCTTTTCATAAAGTATGGCATCGACGCTTAATACATAAACTAAACATACAAATATATTACCTAAACAATACGTAGATTAATACTCTCATCATATCTAAAAAACAGACTATTTAGAATAAAACAAGACGAAGGGTATTCTACTATCAGAGATATTAAAACTGGTGTACGTCAAGGTAGTATTCTGGGTCCCAGTACTGTATTTGCTCTACACCAATGATTTAACGACAAATGGAAAATATAACTGTATATAACTATATTTGCTGAAGATACTGCACTGATGGCAGTATAGGATCTAATATTGACGAAGCCACAAATAAATTGTAACGACCAAGCGACAAGCTATACATCTGGAAAAAGAAATGAAAAATTAAACTCAATGAGTTAAAATCGGTATACATGTAAATTTTACAAATAAAAATTTAAAAAATCAACTATCGATAAGTCTGAATGGGGTAAATATACCTCAAGAAAACAACGCTAAATACCTAGGAATGACATTAGATGTCAAACTTAGTTGGAAAGAGTATAAATATAGAGAAATTTACTGGGTTTTAGGTCGAAATTCGAAATTTTCTATACATAATCAGATATCGATATTGTTGTACGACATACAAATATGAGGATTTTCCAACTAAACACATGTATTTTGTATACAAAAATTTCAAAATAAAGTCTTGCGCAACATGGTAAATGCCCCTTGGTAATGTTCACAACAGTGACTTGCACAGAGATCTAAAAATTCCTTGTATAGCAAATAAAATAAAAAAATAAAAAAAAAATGCTTTGGTGCATGCATTTGGCTCATCTGGAGGACCATGTTTACGTTAAGGTCACTTAACTGCTGGAAAATCCAAATCGTACCAGAAGACTTAAAAGACGCATAATATGTAGTCTAACATTGAAAATATTATTGATAGTTGTTGTTTTTACATCATTCCAAAAAAAACACTATTGTTATAAAAAAAAATATAGACCAAATAATTAAAATTGCAGTTCTAACGTCAGACGAAATAATACTTAATAGTACGTACGATTGGGCTTTAATCACATATTGCTAAATTCTTTGCTACAATTTTCAAATTAATTTGTTATAGTTTTCTGCATTTACATCAGTTGATATGCGAAGCAAAAACATAATAAAAAATATGCACTTAAATACTATTACTACACAATAATGACTTATTCTTCACTTATATTAGCAAAATTAATAGCGCCACTATTTCAAGTTGTGTTTTTACCTAATTACTAGTGATGAACGTTCACAAATTAACAAATAATATACGCGATGTCAATTTTTTATAGACCTTAATAAATCGTCGCCCCAGAATTATTTTATCGTATATCCCGAATTTAGAATTTTAAGAGTTTAAAGCCAAATTACTCAAAAATTAACCGATAAACTAGGGATTTTTTTTTATGTTATTAGTATTAACTAGCTTGATAACCCGCCATAAATGACGGAAGCAAAATAAATTCTAGCATTTATTTCCTTCATTAGAGTTTTCATATCAAGTTTAAGAAAAATATACGTATTTGCTTACTAATTTATCGTACCTTTATTTTTGTATTATAACGCTTTTAATTACCATATAAACAGAATATTTGTAGTAAGGTGAAAAATTTTCTATTCCCTAAGGGTCATTTACTCGATCATTTTAGCGACATCCTTTTTGCCAACTTTGAAAATTTATGGTATAATTCAGAATCAAGTTAATCCTGTTAACATTCAATAACATTCGCTGCGTAAGTTTAGCGTCAAAGTTTATAACGAACAAATAATATTTTATAATGAGCGACAACTTTGAACGAAAACAATTTTAAAAACAAAAATAAATAAAATTGTAAATATAAAAAAACAATAATATTGTAGATACACATAATATTTATTTTAAAAAATAAAAACTCGTGTTGGAGAAAAAATTAAAATAAAAAAATTTACTGCAAATAAATAGGTATTTACAAAACTGTTCATAACTTGTGAACCATTGATCGGTTATTGAAAATTTCATTTCATTTCAAAAAATTCATTATCGAACTGTTCATGTTAAAATTCATACATAATTATTATTTATAACATACATTAAAAAGAAGAACAACAATCAACATGGTTTAACCGATACCTATATATACCTACCTACTATATTTAAAAAAATTCATCACTCTCTAAGTCTCTACAACATACATTTCTACACACTTGAAGAAAACAAATATACCTAAAAATTATAAATTTACAAAGATAAGAAATAAAAAATAATAGTACAAAAATTCATTTAATTTCTTTAAAAATGTATAGGGTGTTATTGTTTTTATGTGTAAATCAGCAGAACCAAAACCTAACCCCATAATACATACTAAATATTATATACGATCATAAATTTATACATATATCATATAAATATATAATATATATATATATATATATATATATTAAAACAAAAACAATAAACAAAAAAAATTAAAATAAATAACAATTTTAACTCATCAGTGCATCACATTTCTGGCTTGAGTATATATATAGGTATACCTATAGTACTATAATACAGGCTATGCATATACGGTAGTAAAACTATGATCATTATCATAACAACAAAAAAACCAAAAAAAAAAAAAATATGTAGACACATATTGTGTATATGTAATTTTAAATAATAAGAATAACCTTTAAGTTCAATTTGTTTTTTTTTTGTGTTAAATGCTGTTTGCCTTTTGGTTATTATACCATATTAAACTATTGATAAAATTTCTATTAGTCCTTCTTATTATAAATCAAAAAAATTGTTTGTTTTATTTATATTATTATTATTTTTTATTTTTCCTTATTATTTGCGAAGAAGACTAACATTAAATTAAAAAAATATATTTCATGCAGTGGTATTTTTTCCCGCAAAGGTTCAGCATGGTAGACAGGGGTTAAAAAAAGAGTACCAAAGTAATTTGTATACATATTTCAATTTGTATATGTGTTGGAGCGTTCCGTCGAACTTACAAACATCCAGATAAATGAAGAATAATATATATTAGTATTAATTGTTCACTATTTACTAATGCAATAAAATAGCAATGTATAGTGCAAAGAATGTGAGTTTTAGACACTTTATCGTATACGCCATTTTCGAAAAAAAAATTTTGCTTTCAAACAGGTACGATAAAAAGGTGATACGTACGATAAAATAACTTTAATCTAATTAAAATAAGTGTTCTACATACAGCAAAATAATTCTTGTTGCTTTTTTTTGATAGATGAAATAAAAAGTTTAGAGTCTGCCGCACTTATCTTAAATCTTACACTGAATAATTCGTTGGAATTGTAATGTAAGATAATATTTTTATCTTTTTAAAAGGAATACATTGAAAATTGAAACTACCAGATTTGGCAGAGTAAATTTTAAGATCGTTTTTAGTCATTTGAATTATATTCAAACTGACATTAGGATATTTAATACTACTTAATTTTTTCCAAGGTCTAAAGGACTATGCATTTCTTTTTCCTTTAGATATCGATCTATTACGCTATGGACGGCATCAATCTCCTGGATCTGGGAATTTCCCTGTTCCGAAAACTTTTGAGTGACAATTTTTAAGGTTGGATTTTCATATAAAAATTGCAACAATGCTGTAGTCATGACTTGATTCTTATTTTGCGGTATACATGAGTCGCTCCAAAGTATAATATTTTCAATCATAACTCATTTTAAAATTTTCATCAAAGCGCTAGCAATTTCATTCCCGGATCTACCGCAGTTTACTTCATTCAAAATTGCACAGAAAGTCTGGCTAGTTCTTTTTTTCAAGCAAACAGTTGCTGGTAAGTTGAAAATGTTCAGTTTTCTTTTGTAATAAAAACTGGGTGCAAAACCTCTAGGTAAAGTAAAAACATTACCTAGGTCGAAGCAAATGACCAATGTTGACTCATTCATGTTGTTTCTGTCCCTTTCAGCTTTTAATAACCGACTTTCGTTTTTGTGAATATTATAATTTGTTTTTTCAGATTCGCTAGGTTGCTTCTGATTTTTAAAAATTATAAATTATTATTAACATACGTATGTATAGTCTTGTATTACATATACATAAACACATACATATACACGTACGACAAAATAACTATTAATTTTAAAAACTGTTATTGTGTAGTATAATATCACGTAAACAATGAACATGCGATAAAATAATTCTGTAAACAAAAATTAATTTTTTTTTTGTTTTCGGCACGTATGACAAGATAATTCTGTCAATTTTTTTCCACAATTTTAACTGAATTTTTTTCGTACATGCCAATTTTTGGTGTTTGCGATAAAATAATTGTGGGACGACGAAATATAGAATACAATAGTTGGCAGTGCTGTATGGCATTATCTGTATGGAGTCCCTAGGCAAATGGTTATAAAAACTAGATAATGTGGTAATATCAATTTACAAAGCCATTAAATGCCCATTCAATAAATCACATCCATGTTTAAATAAATAAATTAAATTCAAGATATGTACAAAAACTACATTTTCAGCCAATTCCATTTACGATAACATTTTTTTTAATTTGATTTACTAATCTAATTCTCACTGACTTCAATTGAATAGAACTAGTAGTATCACCTTGATTAAGTCTGCCTACTATAAATTAGAAGTCAATTTTAATTGAAATATTATATTAATTTTTGTACATATTTCAAGGTATTTTAAAATGATGTCTAAAGATTTGAAAATCAGATTTTTAAATAAACTACGATTTATGATTTATATAAAAAGCTTGTTATTTTATTAAAATGTTTAGTTTGACAGTGGAGGGATGTCCACCGCACTTACTATTCAATTGTAATAAACTATATTTAATGTCAAATATGGATTTTATATATATATATATATATATATAACTTATAGTTAACTTAATGTTAAATGTGAAATATGGATTAATCATAAATAAAATACAATAGTTTAATGATGATATTTTTTAAAACCATTCTAAATGGAAATGAGTTAGCAATTAGTAAAAATAATTTATTAATATTTTAGAATACATTGTAAGAAATAATTGATTTAGTTTTTAATGGCGGAATATTTAAAATTCATACAAAATTAAAATTGTGTTTTTTTTATTGAACTGTATTTTTCCGATTTGGACCATTGAAAATACTAGTATGGAAAATTTTAATTTTTTGTTTTGTTTGCATTTAAAAGTATATTAATATTACTCTGAAAAATGGAAATTATAAGTTTCCCATGATCGTTATAGAAAACTGGATTATGATTCATATTACAAAAGACTCTGTAATGATGGTATATACATTGATGACAACTTACATTGATATCTTTTGTTGATTCATTTGTCAAAAACTTCTATCAAAAAGAATATTCAGAACAGGATCAAACAAGGGAAGAGTATTCATCTCTAAGAGATATTAAAGTTGGTCTACCGTAAAATTGATATACAATTGATATACCACAAATAGAAAAAGAGTCACAATAACAACATTTGTGAATGACACTGCAGTTATAAAATATAGAAAATGCAAATAAGCTATACAGAAAGCTAATAACAGGATTTCGTAAAAATTAGAGATAAAGTTAAATGAAATGTAATCTTAGCATGTAAACTTTACAAACATGAAAATAGAGACCTTTCTCGTATTAAAAAAAGTAAATGAAGTTATCATACCATATATTAAGACATTGCAAAATACCTGGGTATGATACTTGATTCCAAATTTCGTTGGAAAGAACATGCAAAAAAAGAACTTGACCACAAATAAAGAGAACTGATTAGTCGGTGGATTGGCATATAACAAATTTGTAATATATAATCAAATATTGCAAAGCCAGTCTGACTTTACGGGTTGTGCTAAGCCAAAAATTTAAAAATAAAGTATTAAGATTAAGATTAAGATTTAAAATTCATTTATTTTCTTAAATATAAAATTTTTTACAAACTACATCAAATTAAAATTGAATATTATCAAAACATAAAGCTCTTAAATCTAATAAACTAATATAATAAATTCAATAAAATTAATAAAAGTAAAAAAAAAACTATAGTTTATTAGAATAGTTAATAGGAACAAAAATAATAATATAAAATTCAATAAGAAATAATTTAGTAAAAATAACAAAACTTTATAAATGTAAGAAAATAAGTAGGATCATTCGAATATATTCCAAAGAATACGTGTTGAATCAAACAAACATAAATGAAAAAAAAAAATATAAATATAAATGTTTTAGCGGAGTACTAAAATCATAAGTAATTACAAATTAAGATTAGACAAAATAATTAAAAAAAAAAAAATAGAATTAAAAATAAAATTAAAAATAGTGTAAACAATGTATCAAAAAATGTAAACAAAAAAGAAATAACAAATAAAAAATGTATGAAAAGCTTGATATTGAAGTAAAAAATTTACAAGTATACTATAAGTTCAAGCAAAATTAAAGAATATAATATAATTGAAGTATGAAGAGAAAACCACATTTAATTATAATACATACACAAAACATTTATTTAATACAAGTTTCCACCATTAAATAGTGATTCAATTTGAGAGTGATCGAACTGAAATAACCAGATTTTCAACTGTCTAAGAAATGAGTAGAAATTACGTTCACTTCTGATGTGAATTGGTAGTCTATTAAAAATTCGTGGTGCCATATTAACAAAGCAATGCGTAAATTGTGTTGTTCTGGCCATTGGAACAGCAACATAATTCAAATAATTAATACGTAGGTTGTAAGTTGGCGTTAATCTTTGATCGAGGTAACCAGATCTAATGAAAAAAATTTTCATAGTTTTGTAGATATAGAGATGTCTGAGTGGCAAAATACAGACTCTTTTGAAAAGTGGGAAACTAGATGATAGACGATTAACATTAAGCATGGTTCTTAAGTAAGGTTTTTGGGCTAGGAGAAGTGGACGAATTCTGTTATTGTAAGAACCACCCCAGCAAGCTAAACCATAATTCAACTTGGAATTGAAAAAGGCGTAGTAAAATATATTTAAAATTTCCAACGTACTACATTTTCTCAAATGGTAGCCGTAACGAACAATTTTATTTAAATATATTTTTAAATTATGAGTATGTTCAGACCAATTTAATTTATTATCCAATATAATTCCTAGGTATTTGAAAGAGCTAATATTTTCAATATAAAAACAGCCATTATCGCAGAGGACAGAATCAAAGTATGACATGTTTGAGGTTGGAGAAACAAATAAAAGAAAACGTTTACAAACTGGCGAGTGATAAGATAAATCGCTAATTTCATTACTATTACAAGAAGTTTTGAAAAACATTAACTTAGTCTTAGGGCTTATAGTTAAATGATGAACAAAAAACCAGTTCCTAATAAGCTGCAAATCGTAGTTAATTTTAACTACAACATCCATCAAATTAGAACCACTATAAGAAAAAGCAGTGCCATCTGCAAAAGCAGTCGACAGCCCATTAAAAGAGAGTTAATATAAATAAGAAATAATATTGGCCCCAACACTGAACCTTGGGGAACACCTTTGTTAATGAAAATCATTTCACTAACTTTAGATTCAACTCTGACTTTTTGCTTTCTATCTCTTAGATACGACTCAAAACATTTGAGAATAAAGCCTCGGAAACCAGCATTATACATTTTCTTTAATAGTAAGTTGTGAAATACTTGCATAATATAGTTAACATCCCTTAGTATCCTTGTAATACTAATACACATAGAGGTTTTAATATCTTGTACATAATAGACTAAATCAAAATATACGCTGCCAACAGAATCGTCTATCTCAACATATTAATATTGACGCATCACGTTTAGTTGACAATCACAACTTCATTCGATGCCCCAAACAGATGAAATCATTTTTTTTCATGAATCAATCAATGTTTAAATATATTTAATTGTCTTAATATTCGCCAACACTTATTTAAAATATATTCGGATATTGAAAAATCTACTAAAAAATCAGACTATTCGAGTTCAAATGTCAAACGTCTTAACCTTTGACGGATAAGACATTTTTCTTACGTCCAATCAATATTTGAAAATTTAAAATTTGTAAAAACTTACGAGTATATTTTGGAATTTGTTATATTGGATTTTGATCAATGAAAGAAAATGTATTAGTTTTTGGGTCCAAATAAATCCAATACCTAAATACTTGTTAAATAAATGCTTGAAATATTGTAGATAAGTGTAAAATTGTACTACCGTACTTAATTAACCACGAAAAGCTAATTCTTCCTAAATTACTATCAAGAGTGTAAAAAAAAACCTAAATAACGTTATTGTTTCGTTTTTGTTCCAATTGTCTGGTATAAAGGTCATTTGTTATAGTGTAAGTACGTTGAACAAGATATTTGTTATAGCCAAATACGTAGAACAGTAGGTCTGGGTCCCTCTCTCTCAAATGGATTGAAAGTTTTCTTTCGAATCGTACTATTCAAGTCTTAGTTGATGGATTTAAGTCCGATAAATTCCAAATAAACGCTGGTGTTCCCCAAGGATCTGTTCTCTCACCTATCTATTCCTTATATTTATGCACGATTTGCTTTAAATCACTTTCAATCCAATCCACAGCTTTGCAAACGACAACACTCTAGTAACCTCCTGCGATTTTTGTAAAAACTCTGAAGCTACATCTATCGCTATGTAAACCAAAAGAGGCATCATGGCCAGTTCCCTCAGCCATGATTTGGTCGCAATAGCTAATTGAGGCTTAATAAAACAGAGTCAAGTTTAACACTACTAAAACTCTGGGAGCTGTACAATCTCCCGAAAAATGTTCATTTTTGATCCTACCCTTTTGTTTCAGGAAGATAAGCTTCAGCGGTTTGAAATCTTAAGTATATTAGGTATGCACCTTAATCGAAAAATTATCTAGAATGATCATTTTGATATTGCAAAAAAATGCAGCCAAATGTTTAGGTTTTCTTAGCCGCTGCAAGGCTTATTTCTCCTCCTGTGACCTCTTGAAAATCTATAAAGCTTTCATACGACCCAAAATGGAGTACAATTCTCACATATGGGCTGAGGCTTCTAATATTGCGTTAACACATTTGGATAAATTCCAAAATCCCTTATGGCAAAAGACAAGTTATGGAAATTCGTTTATAACCTCAACATTCATAATGTGGAACAAAATTCCATCTAATGGTGTCCCAAAACATTCAAATTCTATATTTATGATCTAAATAAATTCAAGACGAACATTAACACCTTCGTTCGTAATTGCCCTCCTTCCCTTTTACCATCCTCCTTTCCTAATTTTCCTTTCCCACCCTAGCCAAACGTACCAATCGGTATAAAAGGTCCCCACCTAGTGTTTTGACTATGTATAAAAAATAAAAAAGATAGGGCACAATGGAGGAAAGTTGTAAGCAAAGTTAAGGCTCCCAATGAGTAGTATAACTAACAGATAATGATAACGATAGTCACGTATTTACCTTAATTTTACAAATTTAATTTATCAAGGATTCCCGATGCTAAAATAATTTTCCAAAGCAATTTTAGCATAAACATAATAATTTTTTTGTTAGAATAAATTCAATGTATACATACATACTTTTGTACTACTCTATTGCAAAAAATGTTGGCCCATATCTTGTTTGTATTTTAAATCCATAAATATCAGCACTGGCATAATGATTTAAATCCCATAAAATTTCAGTAGATTCGATATAAAATCAAATCTTTTATAAATAGTCATCCCCTACACAACATTTTTTATTGTGATGACAAGCTTAAAGATGGGTCAAATATTTTGCAATAGAGTAGTATAATTGTAAAGAATTCCAGTTGAACTGGCATTTTATTTTTTAACATTTTCAAAACTGAAATTTCTGTTTTCATTATGCCAAGTCAATTAAAGAGACTTAATTTTGATAGATAAAAAATCGATCACATCCAATCACACGCCATATAAAATAAAAAATTCATAGATTCATGTTTACAAAATAAATATGAATTTATGAGTAGTGTTTGACGTCAAAGGTTGGGATTGAAAAAATATCTTTTGATGTTTGAAATTTTAATTCGTACTGAAAAATTTTGCGTATTCTATAGACGATCACTATCCAAAAATACTACAATGACTTTCAAAAAAAAAAAAAGATTATTTTTTTTTCTAAAATAAAATAAAAATCTAATTTTAATAAAAAACCTACACATAAATTTAATATTCTTTGAAAATTCTATACAAAAGCATTCCTTAATTTTTAAAATGAAATTTCAAATTTATTAGAATTTTATTAAATTTTGTGATTTTTCTAAAATTTCTAACAATAAAATTTTGAAAATAAATATTGTAAAAGAATTTTTTTAACAATTCAAAAGATTTGCATATGAAATGAAAATTGAAATCTTGTAAATTTGATTTTCAATTGTTATACAACAATTTTTTGAATATCACGCTGTTAGTCATCATCATCAAGTCCAAATTTTTACCTTAGTAGACGGGTATTTTTAATTCAAAACAAAATTCTGTTACGAATTTTGGGTGTATTAATTTTAAGTAGACTTAATTAATCGTTAATTAATCGGCTTAATGTCAATGAAACAGCAATGAAAATGAAAATTATAATTTTAAAAACACTTTTAGTTATCCGTAATATGATCTTAAACGATTACACATTATAGCATTGTAGGACCAGGTAGAAAAAAAACCGTTAAACATTAATATACCGATTATTTTCACAAACTTAACGTTTCAATAACATTCGAGGTCAAAAATAAAAGAAACATTTTAGGTATAAATAAATTCACATAGTAAGAAAAAGCATGACTTAATTCCAAAAATGCGTTAAGTAGAAAAATAAAGTAAAATGAAAATAAAAAAAAAATCACTGAATGAGAATGAAGAAAAGAGTTTCACCAGATAAGTGTTAATTATGAAAATTGAAAAGTTTAGGATTTGCATCCATAGACACGCCGAGATATTTAGCATTATATTCGAATGAACTTGCTACGTTCTGAATTTAGCTAAATAAAGAGATATGATTTTATAACTGAATATAACATAGTAGTATCCTATTGGGTTATTTATAACCCTACCAGCCGTATTTCACCTTTTATTTCTTTGAAATATTGTGGTGTAAAATTGCAGTAATGCGTAAAATGTTCATTTTTGATCCTACTCTTTTGTTTCAGGAAGATAAGCTTCAGCGGTTTGAAAGCTTAAGTATATTAGGTATGCACCTTAATCGAAAAATTATCTGGAATGATCATTTTGATATTGCAAAAAAACACAGCCAAATGTTTAGGTTTTCTTAGCCGCTGCAAGGCTTATTTCTCCCCCTGTGACCTCTTGAAAATCTATAAAGCTTTCATACGACCCAAAATGGAGTACAATTCTAAAATCTGAATTTAAATGAACAGATATTATTTTATAACTAAATACAACATATTCTATCGGGTCATTTATAACCCTACCAGCCGTATTTCAGCTTTTATTTCTTTGAAAGAAAACAAACGAAAATAGATTTAGCAATAGAATTGCAGTAGTCTTGTTAATTTGTTGTCATTATTCTATGCAGCTTTTGACACCGTCTGGCACAATGGTCACCTATACACAAAATTAATAACACTTCGTCCAGAGAATCTAGTCCTTTGATCAGTCCCAATGAACGGAATTATCAACTAATAATATCCTCTGATGATAGCAGTGTAGAAACTACATCTAACTTTGTTGTACGTCGTAGGGGATACCATTCAGTAAAACTTGCTTAGACAAAAAGTAGATTCTAATAAATAATAATAATAATAATAATAATAAAAATAGTCTTTATTTCAACAGAATTACAAAGCTGTATGAAATGTTATATGAAGAAGGCAAAACCATAATTGAGTCAAGTGAAATAGTGGGAATCAATAAAAATACTGCAATGATGAGAAAAAATAAAATTATCTGCGAGAGATTTGTTGGCGGATCCACAAACTAATATAAATCCGTGAAAACTGTTACCACAGCCGATTGCGTGGATATTTCAATGAAATTACCATTAGCTGTAGTTGAGCAATTATATAAAATTATATTATATATCAAAATTTATAAGCAACCATTTTTTTTTACTTTTTATACTTCCTATCGCTCATTTAGTGCCCTTCTTGATCAATTTTTGTGTGTTTTTGTCTAAACTTAAACTTTGAATTATGAGAAACAACAAGCTTTAACCATTTGCTTAAACCAAACATGCTTTCGTTTGAAATCACGATCACAGTCAAAATGTATACCTAATGGTAGCAGTTCTTATATTCTTTATAGGATAACGGTAAAATAATTTTATTTACTTTTTTGATTCCTATAAAATTTATTTTTCCTAGATTAGAGTTTTTGTACATTGAAACAGTGACATTTTTAATTTTTTTAATTATAAGGTTTTTCTGAATCTAATACTAAAAGACGAACCGGTCCACAGTTAAATAACACTTACCAACAATCACTTTGATTTTCTTTTGATCATAAAATTTTACTTTTTTATTATTTCACAAATTATATACTATAGATCCCAAAGGAAAAGATCCCGGAAATATTGAGAGCTTCCATACAATTTATGTCTTAAGTACAATAGGAAAATTATTTGAGAGACTCATTAAAAAAAGGCTAAAAAAAAGCGTTCTACCAAATGAGCAATTCGGTTTCAGGAGCCAACATTCAACTTCTCATACTTATCCATAAGCTTATGACGCTAAATATTCCCATCTACTTAATGAATAGAATAGAAAGCTTCCTAAGAAATAGACATTTCTCCGTCAAAATCGGTCGTGAAGCATCAATCACTAAAGAATGGAACCATGAATTCCATAAGTTTCACCACTCTCTCCTTTGTATATACTTTTTTATCTCAGATTTGTGCCAAATTGGGAATTAAGACTTTATGCAGATGATACTGCTCTATCGCGTCCACTTCGATATGTCCAACTAATAATGACGGGTTATAACAAATAACAAATTTAGCAATCTTTAAAATGATATTTTCTAAACCTTTTTATTTTTCTACAAAAAAACTACACGAATTATCAAATGTAAATATTCTATGCGAACAAATTGATAAAATGCTATCCGCTTTTCTGGAAAGTTGTCAATACTCAGAAAATCCGTTCATGGCAGCGATTATAGATTAAGTTAAGATAATTTTGGTTTAAAATAAAAATTAGGAAGTTTTTGGCCAGTTATTTTTGCCTCAAAACTCAATCTTTACAGGCATATAAAATTCCTTAGCACTTTGGTTTGTGGTAGTGTAACTTTTAAAGCATTAGACGAATCGTAACCATATTTATGTCATAGGTTCGATTGATGCTTCGCTTGGTTTATGTTTCTTTTTTTAAGAGTTGTATGGCACTTCCAGCATTTAACCGGAGTATTTCAAAAACCAAAGGTGTTACAGACCTGAAAACTAGTTGTTAGATACCCCCTCAAAAATGGCCAAACATGTTTTTTGCCGTTTTCTAAAATTCTGACTGGTTTGGGTAGCTGGCATGCAACTCACCAATCAGGAATATTTTAAAAACTAAAGATGTTGCAGACCTGTAAATTGGTACTCATATACTCTCTCAAAAATGAACAAACATCTCTGTTACCGTTTTCCAAAATTTTGAGTGATTCGGATAGTTGTCATATAACTCCCGGCACCCAACAGGAATATTTTAAAAACCAACTGTGTTACAGATATCCAAATTTACACATAGATGCTCTTTCACAAATAAAGAAATACGATTGTTACTGATTTTGAAAATTTGGACTGGCTTGGCTCGGATAGGTAGCTTCTTGCAGGAATATTTCAAAAACCAATGGTGTTACAGACATATTATAAAATATATAAATACGACTGTTACTGATTTCGTATAAATCATATTTGCAATAATCTAATGAATTTAATACAGCTTGGTGGTGAAGGCAAAATTTCAGAAGACCTAAATATCAAAATTGAAATAGAAACGATCAGTACAACCGTACAAAGTATTGAAGAATTAATTAAAAAAGTATTTCGAAAACTTCGTTTGCAACTAAAAGAAGATTGTTTCTCTAATTGACTATCATGGACATTCTTTCTCATCATGCTTTCTCAACAGCAAGGAACGTATTTCTTTATATTCCATCAGGCAAAACCCGAAATATTGTATAGTGTAAATTTTAGCATTGTTGATTTTTTTTTTTATTTATTTTTATTTCAGATAATAATATGGTTTTAATAATAACAATTTTATATGTTCCCTCGCCTATTTGGCATTATAGGAACTTAATGATTCTGGCAATTATAATATAAAATAAAATTTAATCTAAATTATAAGTATTATATAGTAACAATTCAAAAACTAAAAAATTAATAAAAACTATAAAACTAAAAACTATATTTAGTACTACTGAATGATTTGATTCAAGTAACATGGTGATAGTAAATGTTTCTTAAATTCATTTTTAAAGCTTCTGAAGTTTGTTATATTTTTTATATTACGTGGTAATTGGTTATACAATCTTGAGCCCATGACAGAAATTCTTTGAGAGGAAAGTAAGCTTCGACCTAACGCAATGCGAACATCATTTCTATACCTAGTGTTAAAATTGTGTGTAATTCTTCCTACTGTTGTGATATTACTGTAACCTATGTTATTTAGGATTTTATATATATACCTTGTATTTGTTGAAATTGATAGATTCCTTTGATTGGTAAAATCTTTCTATTTAAATATAGATTATATTATGTACTATATAATAATGGTAAGTTCAAAATATTTTTTATTATTTTATTTGGAGAAGTCTGCAATTTTTTAGTGTTAGCATTACCCCAAATAACAGTACCATAGGACAGAACAGAATGAATTAAAGAATAATACATATTAATTTTTATAATAATAGGTATTTTATTTTTATACTTATACATAACACCATTAAAAACACTTAACTTAGTGTTTATATTTTCTATATGTGGAAGCCAAGTAAGATTTTTGTCAAATATAAAGCCTAGAAATTTTACTTCATCGATTTTCTCTAAATAATTATTACTAGAATAAGTACGAATACGGCTTAAATCTCTTTGACGATATCTAAAATTTATAACTTTAGTTTTCACTGTATAGCTATTCTATTTATTTTAAAATAATGTTCTAGAATCAACAAGTCATGCTCTATTTGTGACTGGACACTTAAGGTATCATTACTAGGGAAAAATAATATATAATAAAAATAATTTGCCTATGAGTGGCAACTTATGTATGTCATTAATAAGGATTAAGAATAGAAGAGGTTCTAATATAGATCCTTTAGGAATACCTATATTAATGTTCTTAATTGAGCTTTGAATGTTTTTAAAAATTAGAAACTGTTTTCGATCTCTTAGATAACTACTCATTAAGGTAATCGCTTCTGATGTAAGACCAAGATGCTTCAGTTTGGCTAAAAGCAAATCGTGATTAATAGTATCAAATGCCTTTTTTAAATCGATAAACACTCCTGATGCCACTATATTAAATTGAGACAAATTATCACAAAGCATGTCAACAACATCGATTAGAGCGTTTTGAGTTTCTATTCCTTTTGATGTTTCTATACATCCATATTGATAAGAATATATAAAGTTGTTTCAAAACCAATGGGCCTCTAATCTCTTATACAGGATTTTGTCTATTATTTTTCCTAATATAGGTTGTACTGAAATTTGTTATCGTAGTGAAAAAAAAATTATATTAGTATATTTTTGATAAACTAATGTTTTTTAATTCGGTTATAATAAATCAAACCTTATTGAAGTAAATTCTATACATTTTGTGTTCGACCGAACAACGTCGGGTAACGTTACTAGTATTAACAATAATATTAATTACAAATTAAAGTTAAATTTTGAGAAAACCAAATGCATGAATATGAATAGTAATATATAAATAGAGAAAACAAAATAGAAAATAAAATAATAGATATAGTAAGCGAAATTAAATATTTAGGTGTAGTTATAGATAATAAATTAAATTTTAAAGCACATTTAGAATACTTATGTAAAAAAATTAGTAAAAAATTAGGCTTTTTTTTTATAAAATTAGAGATAATCTAACTATGCTA
Organism: Argyra leucocephala; assembly: GCA_963942445.1. NCBI lineage: Eukaryota > Metazoa > Arthropoda > Insecta > Diptera > Dolichopodidae > Argyra > Argyra leucocephala. The sequence continues at coordinate 28,169,801 of OZ012678.1, read as the reverse complement.
AGTGCCATTAAGCTTTAGAATGTAATAGTACGACCACATTTTCAATACTGCTCCTCAATACTTTTTATGTTTAATATTGAAATGCTTTATCGATTACAAAAGCTACAAAATAGAGGAATGAGAATTATATTAAAACTAAAAAGGTATTTGTCAAAAACATATATGTTAAATTGTTTAAAATGGATAAGTGTCTCACAAAACTTAATGATAATATTTAAAATAAAAAATCAAATAATGCCAAATTACTTAACTAATAGATTAGTTTGCGCACAAGATGTTCATAAGTATTATTTAAGAAGTATTGTAAATTTTAAATTAAGTCTATTTAAGAAAAGCAAAACTCAGAATATGATAATGTATAATGGCTTAAATTATTTAATGAATTACCAACAAAGTCAAAAAATTAAAAGAATTTTAAAACCTTTAAAAAAAATTTAAATAATTATGTTAAAAATAAAATTGAGTAGAAATGAAATTTTTAATTTTATAACAAATTATTTTGTGATAAGTTAATACAATTGAATTTTATATTAATAGTAAGAAATTACTAAATAAATAAATAAATAAAAAATTAAATTATTGCAATAGGCTAAATAAAAAGAATCATAGATGTAAATACATAATATAAGCATTTTAATAATAACATTTTAGAATTAAGGCGACATAAATGAATAAAGAACTAAGGTGCCTATTATGTATTTCGATCGATTTTTATCGAATCGTTCATCGTTATCGTTAGAGTTATTCGATTGTAATCGTTAGTGTCATTATGTATTTCGATGAAAATTTGATCGAAAGTGTTTAAAAATGCTGCCATTGTAAAATTCAAATCTACGATGAAAATGACATATGTTTCATTCTTTAACTGTCAAATTCAAATTATTATACAAAAAAAAAAAAAAAAAACCATAATGTTATATTTAAAATTTTTAAGTTGAAAAAAAGTTGAAGTGTTTAAATAAAATATAATTATAAAATTATAAGTTTTTATAAATAAAATGATTTGAGCAGAGTTAAATTTTTCAATATCTGATAGTGCTGAAAAACGCCATCAAATTGCAGAATTAAAAAACTGGCGAACATATATTCGGGATTATTCTAATCCACTAGATTTGGAAGATTATACGTATGTTATTTAAACATAAATTTGATGAGTTATTATCTACATTATTAAAACTATTAAATTAAAACAAAAATTGAAATAGCCAATAAGTAATACGTCGTTTCCAAATATAATTAAATTGGTTAGTGTATTAAGATTCTGTGCGGTTTGTACCAAGCAAATGATTTTCAACGTAGGAAATGATTTCCATGTCGGACTAGCACAGCTAATTTTTTTTTGTTCTTAAAGAAGTTTTATATGTATTTGCAAACATTATTTTTATGATTAAAGCAGAATTACTGAAACAATTGGAGCAGTAGATGGAAAGCTTATTCAAATTAAATCACCGAAGCAAAACGTACAACATTTATGTTATAGTAGAAAGGGATTTTATAGCTTTAATGCAATTCTGATAAGTTTATACTTTATTGTAATTAGTTTACATTATTATAACAGTTTTTGTTTTTAGATATGGGATCATAATCAGGTAATTGGTTTTGTGAGTGCAAGATATCCTGGTACCTCTTTGGAAAATTTATAATGGTGTCTCATTATAACTTAACACTATAACTTTTCATATTGCAGTCTATTTGTAACAGGCCTTTCATTCCTATTAAAATTTATTTCAATAAAAAATTATTATGAAGAATAAAATAAAATACCTACATTCATTTCAACTTTTAAATTTATTTTTATTTAAAAAAATATCATAAATATAAAATAAAACACCAAGTGTCCAATATAAATAAAATATATTTGTATCTCTTTTATTTTATCCTTTCAATTCAAAATTGAAATAATTTGTACAAAATCTCTCTTTCGATGTCTCTTTCATGGTAAAATTTTACATCGATAAACTTTATCGATTTCGTCGACAATTTCTGAACGATATCGTAATACATAATGGCAATTTTACATTTTGAAATTTCGTTCGATCAAATCGTAATCGTTATCGAAATACATAATAGGCACCTAAAATAAATCTATTTTAGATTAGACATTATATCATCTATTTTATCCGTCCTGAATCAAATTTTTTTTTTTTATTAATTACAATTCGGATCACTTATTAATTACCATCGTGTTCATTAGAACAAAATAAAAAAAAAATTAATTGTTTTTTTTTTTCAAATACTTGACATTAGAACAATACAAGAAAGTTCATTTTTTAAACATAAATCATCTTCTTAATTAAATAAAGCCTATAAAACAAATCAATACTGGTAGTATAAAAAAAAAAAAAAACCAACTTGATAATAAAATAAGGTATTTTATCATTTTTTATTAGCATACAATCGTAAACAATAGCCACTTAGTTAAAAAAAAAACAAATAAAACAAAAAATTTATTTTTTTTAACAAATTTTACAATTTACGGTAACTTGTTAAACTTGTTTCTTCTGAAAATTTTGTGATATCAAATTTTATTATTATTTTTATATCAATTTTTTAAACTTTTATATTTACCTCGTTTCGATGTTATAAACATTAGTTGGCTTTTTAAAACTAAACTAATTCGGGTTCACTTTAAAATCCAAATCAGTTTGAGTTCAAAAATTTACTATTATCATTGGTCATGATTCACAATAATATCAGTTACTAATATTTAGTTGGTTGTTGAATTCAATTCAAAATAATTAATACGTTCGTTATACGCTAAACGTATTTTCCTAAAGCTTTGCCTGTTTATGAAAAAAAACTTATTGGGCAAAATCAGACAACAAAGTAGCAGAGGTCTGATGAAATGAAATCTCAATTTTACCTCTAGGAATGTTCTAAAAAAATGTAATTGTAGAAAAATTTAGGCTTACATGTAATCTAGACAATGCAATTGTAGAAAATGTTGCAATGTAATCATAGAAATCTTACAATGTAATTGTAGAAAAATTTGGGCTTGGTATTTATGGCTTACAACTACCTCAGAATCAACTCAAATACAAAGACAAGAGATCAAAGACAATCAATAAAGTTCAACCAACTCTATACTGGCTTATATGGCATTATTTTGAACTGTCACTTTATAGCAAAGTCATAATATACAATATATATAATATTAAAACTAGTTTGGACCTACGGTTTTAATCCATGTGGTCTTACAAGTAATTCAAATATAGAAATAGTTGAACATTTTCCATCAAAATAGTGTTACGATCTATTATAAACGTCCCGCTGGTTTGTAAAAAGTAACAGACTACGATCAAATCGTAACATTTCATATGTAACAGAAACACCCACATCGAAATCAACATAAGATTATTTTACAAAATATCGAAACCATTCAAATACATTAATACCAAAACTTTCTTAACGCCGTTGCAGCTAATTTCCAGATTTTCAAATAACTAGCAAAATTAATCCAAAATTCCAGAAGAAAGAAAATCGGTTTCAAGTCTTGAAAATCTTAAGTTGATTCTGAAGTTAATCTTAACTTGATATCTTGTATGTATTTTATTTAGAATAAACTTATCCAGATCGCAAAGAAATATACAAAAACAAAAAAATTTTAAGGGCCTATTAAGCGATGATATGTCTTTTCTTACCAAGTATTAGCAAAACGATTTTTTGTCAGTAACAAAGGTAAAAAATTTTTAGTCGTTCTATAGAAGTAAGTTTTTAGATTGAATCAGAAACAAAATTTAAAAAAAATTATCTTATGAATAGAATCTAGAATTCAAGAGCCGAAATATTCTAACAACTATAATTCTCAACTTTCTTACATTCTTATTAGCTCCACAGAACAATTTAATTGAAAAATTTACCAGACTAACTTTGAAGTTCTGTTTCTTTGCTCTTAGAATTCTTATTATGTAATGCCATTATTGTCATCAAATCTCATATCTATTACGACACACTACTGATACAGACATAGCAATATTAGTATTGACTTGCTTGAGGATTACAAGTGTCTTACCATTAAAAGCAAATTAGACGCATTATTTCAGAAACTTTTAAAAGCTTCAATGAATGGTAAAATTTTAACAACTTCTCATGTAATATAACGTTTTCTAAAATGAGTACAATGTAAGTTCGGAATGAAAAAAAATTAGAAAACCTTAAATGCCTTTCATTGTTCAACCACATTTCTTTATTAAAAGACGATTTTTCTTCCAACCAAGACGAAAATTTCTGCGCTTTTTCTTAGACGATTCATGATTAATTTATTACATCACATCTCTTTACTGTTTAATTTATCCCTCCATTCGAGCATTTACCCCTGTTTATGGAAAAAGTTGTTTTCCAGTTCATAAAAAGGACTCCAGAAACCAATTACAGGTCTATCAAGAAGCTCTCTTATATTGCTAAACTGTTTGAGCGTAAAATGACTTCTAATTGTAAACTTGTTATTTGCGTTGAGTAATACGGTAGACAGGGATAGGTAGACAACTACTAACATGGTTGACTTTTTCTGCAATTGGCAAAGACCTCAATGGAGAACTTTTTTTGGTTTTCCAATTTCAATGTGACATAATAAGTAAGGCGTTCGACAGAATTGCTCATAGCACAATACTACTGGAACAAAAATTTAAAAAAATTTCCTCACATAGCCTCAATTGGCTTGAGTTTTTCCTCTCTTCTCGGGAGTACTCAGTTTTATTTAAAACTGTGATTTCTGACCAATAATCAGCGTGTTCTGGAATTCCTGAAGGTAGTCATATAGAACCTCTTAGTGTTATAGTTTCAATAATTGTCATTGTCTGATCGTCGAGCTGTAATTACTATATTTCTTTTATTCACCAGATGCTTTCGTGCAAGATGGTAGTCCCTGTAATTTGATATTATTTTGTTAAAAGAAGCAATCAGAATAATCTTATAATCGTTGAGGTGTTTCACATTTCCTTCCACCGTGCTGAATATCGTAGATTCGAGCCTATCACTAAAATACTCCGTCAACTTATACTTTTTATCGACAACTAACGGTTAAAAAACGATTACGTTATAATGTATGAATAGGTCACACCAACTAACAACTTTGTTTTTTATTTTTTTTTTGGCTTTGATATTTACTAGTTCGGCCGAATTGTTTCACAATTTTATTAAATACCTTAATTGATTTCGTTTATTACAGTATAGAGACGGTCTTCTAATGATGGTATAATAATCGTAATCGATTAAGATATTTAATGAGATTGTGAAACATATTTAGACTTTTAATATTTATCATAATCTGTTGGTTCTATAGCTCGGGGTGAGCCTTAACCTCGTCGACAACTTTCCTCCGTTCTGCTCTATCTTGTGCAACTGTCCTCCATGCGTTAACTCCAATCTTTCGACAGTTGCCCTCGACTTCGTCCAGCCATCGTGATCTTGGTCTACCTCTTGCTCTTGTATTGTACGGTACTGCGGCTAATATTCTTTTTGGCATTCTTTAATCATTCATCCTCACCACATAACCCACATAAATATTGTGTCCTTCAATTAGTGCTTCTAGCTCCTCGTTTGATCTGATTTGGTATTCACCATCGTCATTTATTTTGGGACCAAATATTTTTCTCAGTATTCTTCTTTCGAATACTTTCAATTTATTTTCGTCACTAATTGTCATGGTCCATGTTTCGCATCCGTATGTTACGACCGGTTGTATTATGGTCTTCTTCTACATTCTTAATTTAATTGTCCTGGCTAAAATTTTTGACGCGAAAAGGCCTTTGTGTGCGTAGAACATTTTTGTGCTGCTTGAATTCTATCATTAATTTTCAGATGCATGTCATTTTTATTATTTATTCAGTCACCTAGATATATAAAACTATTTACTCCTTCAAAGTTATAATCATTTATTGTTATATTTTGGGCGGATCATCTTGTTTGCGTGCGCGCGCCATCTTCATATATTTGGTCTTACCCTCGTTAATTTTTAATCCTACCGGAGCAGCTTCTTTTTCTAGAGTCAGAAATATTTCTTTTAATTCGTCAAAGGATGTTGCTACAACAGCAATATCGTCAGCATACGCACTTATTATAGATGATTTTATGAATATGTGTCCGCCTCTGTCTAAATCTTTTATTGCGTGGTGAAGCAGTAGTTAGAGAAATCTTTACATTTTAATATTTATTTAATTTTAATAATGTTTCGCCTAGAGCCTACAGCTTGTTCTATAAATGATATTAATGTATAGGTATTGACTTATGCTTTAACTTATAATTTTCTACTAACAGCATGTATGTATCTACTTCAGTTTATTTTAACATTTTTCTAACCAGTGGTTATGTTTTGCTAACTCTACTGAATAATGATATATTGCACAATCAAATGTAGCAAGCTGTTGTCTTAGTAAAAGTGAAAATGTACTTGCTCTAAGCATTAATCTGATAATATAAGACTAGCGGATCAGCTTATCTCTGAAATTTTACCTCCATTATTTTTTATATGGACATTAATTACACTTAAACATAGATTGATTTACTTTATGGTACCATAATAAAACCAGTTAAAATCGCCTCCCCATAAAAGGTAAGCTCTATTAATTTACTTGAAACTGATTACACATGGAAACAAAGTGTTATAATATATATAATATATATATAATTATTATATCGTCATCATATTTTTACCGGCTAAAAATTGTAATACATGAAAAAAAAAATTTCGAACAACTTAATAAAACCCAAAAACAACTCGTCCAAATTAATATTCACCGGTGTCTAAAAATAGGTGATAATTTAAATTTTCTTATTAGCATAGTTTGTGTTATTTGTTTTTTTTTTTTAACTTTAACTTTTAAATCGTATTGATCTGATACTTATGTTATGAGTACCTATGTCTACAATACTGTTTTTTTTCGAAAGCATTTTTAACTTTTTCAGATGTAACCTAAATGTGGAAAAAAAAGTGAAACAAAATAATAAAAACACAAAAATCAAGTTCAAGGGTACTTGATTAACAATAATTGTTTTGTAGGTTAAATTTTAACACCATCTGGTGTTAAATATAATTATATGAAGATGTTTCTGAGTTTGTTGTTAATTGATGGCAGTCAATTTATAATATTTTATTGTTTGTGATAACTTCCATGTACACTGAAGTAAAGAGTTATTTAAAATTAATTTCTTGTTATTACCTTTTGACTTTTTTAAGTGTTTTTTTTATATATAAAAATATTGTTTTTCATATCAACTATGAGAAATTAAATTGGGTAGTAATCTAAATTATTTGTGATAAAATTCAGTTTTGATTTGTTTGGAAATTTCAGTTTTTATTATCATGTAAGGCAAAAATCTACTGTTTTGGATTTACATAAAATCGATTAAGCTGCATAAAAGTTTTCTATTCACAGTTCGTCCTCTCTGAGGTTATGAAATGAACGTACAATACATCATGTATACCGCGTGTTCCACAGCATGTGTATCAACTTTTTAAGAGTGGAAGGAGACGTTATATAACAAAAAATTTTTGTTTTTTGACGTAGAATCCGAATTTGTATAACAAATACTTCTTCCCATTTAAAAATCTCGATTTCGTCGAATTTTGGACTTAAAACACACTTTTCATGCGCATCCTGGTAGTTGAAAATATAATCAATCGATAGAGCATCCTCGATTTACTTTAAAAAAAATTTAAATCTTAAAATAATGTGTTCTTCCCCTCTTAAAAAGCTAATACGCATGCTCTGGAACATCAGGTAATTTATCAAAGTAGTCATGATAACTCATATGAATGTCAGAACAGATCATTTCTGCAGTTTTAACCACCATTTCTGCAGTGGTCTTTATGAATTGTTGTATGTACAAATAGTTTACTTTACTAAAGACCTTGTATCCTATTTTTCTTCACAGCTAATTAATCATTTAAATTTTACTTACTTACTTACTTTGTGGACGCTACATACATCCCCAGTTGCAGATACTGTTCAGTAGAAAGTATGAAATTGTTTTACATTTCTCGATGCTTCATCCTTTCAAAGAAGGGGGTTTTTCGATTGGCTCCCTCCGTGATCTGTTCCCCATGGTTTTAATTCAAAGCATTTTCGTGAATTGGTTCTACATGGCCTAGCCAGTGAAAGTGTCTTAATTTTTTTTTTGGCTAGGTCCATATTGTTAAACAACCGATATAATTCGGGGTTATATCTTCTAATCTTATCTTCCAAGCACTTTCATCAGATAAAGACACAGAGACACAAGACCCAAGACTCCGGGACCATTTTTCTATCGAAGTTTAGAATTTGACAATAGTTCTGGGTTTTTATAAAGTCGTCATGATTTAAGTACTTCACAAAAAAATGTGAAGAACTACTCAACCTCCAACTGAAAAAATTATTGTACAAACTATTTCATACATCAACTTAACTTTTTTTTTTTATACATAACCAAAACACTAGGATGGACCTTTTATACCGGTTGGTACGTTTGGCTAGGGTGGGAAAGGAAAATGAGGGAAAGAGGATGGTAAAAGGGAATCAACTTTGCGACTTAAAACAATTTCGATCGAATATTATTCTATACCCATCAACCAGAAAATAAAATTAAAACGATGACACAAGAATTAATTAAATATAATTCGTTTAAAATTTTTAAAATCAACTTCATAATGTAATTTTAATTTCATCATACCCATATTATTATCATAACATCAGACAATCACAAATAAATATTTATGATTTTTGAATTTATTTTCGAACAAAAGATCTAATTCAAAAATAATTAAATAATAATTTAAAATTGAATAGCTCACAATATAATGACAATTAAAATGTACTTCATACTTTACATAATTATTTATGTAATACGAGTCTTAAACGAATGTGAATCGTATTTTATTTAAACAATCAAATTAAGCAAATTATATTAAACCATAGATTTAATCGATTTTTATAACTCACAGATGTATTATTAGCATCTATGAATAAGTTATAAAATCAACCAAAACAAAATCAGGAGTTGTGTAGGTGGTCTACCACTATAAATACCTACTGATGCGTAGTGTTGTGATGAACGAAACATCTCCTAAAACTTATTGTAATTAAATGAGATTTAGTTTGTCAAATACAACTCTTCCAACTATCTCAGTCCTCACAAATACAACGAAATTTTTTAAGTGGATATAATAGTATCAAATGGTAAATTCTACAATTTTTATCCAAGAGCAAGTAAAGCAAAAATAGCGTGAGCCTTCTAAGATGGAAGAAGAAGCTCAAAAGTGTAAAATGTTTGTAATGTAATCAAATTTTTGCTTTATTACACGTAAATAATAAATTTTTTTAACAAAAGTTCTCACGTGCGTTACCTGTTCAGATCAATAAAATTTTCTAAAACCTTTTAAGATTATATTGATTTCTGTTTGTATTTATTTGGTAGACATTCAGATACAAAATGTTAAGTTTAATATCATGGTCTATGACCTATGTTATAAAACACGTTTTATAGCGAAATCATACAATCTATTATACGATGTATTAAGTCAGCGGCTCATGGTGCACGATTTTAATTACATGAGAAAGTTACATTAGTAGTAGTAATAGTAATCCAATAGTAATCTATAAAGTCTACATACGACCCAAGATGGAGTATAATTCACATATTTGGATGGGTCAAATACTATTTTAAGCTTTCTTGACAGAGTACAAAAATGCCTCATTAATGTCTCACCAACATTTGCTTCACTTGGACATCATTGTTTAGTTGGAGGTTGGAACACCTCTATTTAATAATTATCGAGTTGGAGTAGGCAAATGGTCGGAAGAATTAAAATCACTACTGCAAATGCCCACCATTACACCGTGGAAATACAAAGATGATTCAACACTGGTTATTGGAAACAAAATTTATAGTCAAAACTGCTAGAATGTTCATCACATTCCACTACAAGCATTTCCAGTTAAGGGTAGTTTTAATGTTTAATTTACAAAAATTCAAAGTAAACATCAATAACATAGTTCGCAACTCCCCGCCGAACCTTTCTACTACTTCTTTCTCTTCTTCTTCTCCCTAACTATCCTTTTTCTTTTTTTTTTCCAAAAACTTACGGTACGAAAGTATAAATAGTTTTCTGACCTAAGTTTTGGTTAATAATATAAAAAATAAAAATAAAAAAAATAGAAGAAACAAAATGTAACTGCTGAGACTAATTATAATAGATCTGAAAACGTTTTACATGTAGATAGAACTTTCCAGCATCAAAGAAAGACCTAATGAACTTTAGTTAGTAGATTAGTTAAATTATAGCCCCTATAATACCGTCGTCGCTACAAAACTAGACTACGTCGATCCCACCACCCATCACATGATAAACGCGAACTACACCATTATTTATTCTCCGAGCAGACCCGTTTTTGATTACAATAATATGTCCGTTTTTGATTACAAACATATGTCCAATCTTAAAATAATTTTGATTAGACCTGAACCGTATCAAAGAATATACTTATATTGTCTTTCTGAGATTCAACAATTAACAGTACTAACATTTAGCAACTATTTATATTTGCTTCGATCAAATGATTTGTAGTTTGAAGTTACAATACTCCATACGCCATAACATTAGTGATGAACCTATGAAACTATAATGCCGAAATACGACATACCATTAATGATGACCCTATGAAATTTTAATATCAAAAGCATAATTAAATATAATTTATTTTGAAAATTTTCCTATAATCTAGAAACGAAATCCCGTTAAAATAAAAAAAAACAAAATGATACTGTGTTGTGCAAACAACAAATAAAATGAAAATATATAAATTTAAATCCGAAAATTGGTTTGGAAGACATTTCTCTTAGTTGATACAAAAGAGTTTAATAAACTTTTTTGCTATAAACTTTATATACTTATACATAAAGACACAGTAACAACAATGGGGATTGAAGAAAACTATTTTGGAATAAAAATAATGTTTCAAACCAATTCCTCCAGTAAAGAACTTGTCAAAATTAAATCCGGATATTTATAGTTAAAAAAAAAAAAAAAGTAGACAATAGTTTGTGAACAAAAGATGGATGAACCTATCAAATAATTTTGTTACCTTTAATTTTATTAAGTTGAATGTGATGATGAATTAACCAGAGGTCAAAGTATTCCCAAAACATAAAACAAAAAAAAAATTATATTTTGTTTTTTGTTTAAATTTTATTCTTGATTTTTTGTTATTCTTTAGTTTACAAAATTTGAATCTCCATGTCAAAATTTTTGATAAATCAATTATTTTAGTGTTAACAGATGGTAAATAAAATATCTATACTGAAAATTATTAATTTTTTGTTGTTTTTTTTGGATCTATTAATTTATTTTATTTAATTTTATTATTTTTTAAAATTTTCAATGTCAAAATTTATGACATTTTATCTCATGACAAATTTAAATTTGTTAGGTAAAAATAACATTCATGTGCGTTTTAATTTTTTTAGAGACATTTCAGTTTTTTTTTTATTAATCTCATATTTTAGTTCCTTTATCCATAAATTGAGATTTGTTATAGGTAGATTTTGTAAATTTTTTAAAATCCGGTTACGAAAATTATTTTAATATAAATTGAAATTTTTCATCTGATATTCTCGTTCAAAAAGATTTACTGCATCATTAAATAGATTTTAGCATTCTATGTTGAAAATTCTATTAATTCACCACAAAATTCATTCATGGTCATTTCTCAGGAAAAAGTTATCGTTTTTATTTTTTAACTTCTATTTGAATTTGTACTTGAAATTTTAATTTTAAATTTAAAATTAGTAATTGTTAACCCGGATATTTGAAAAAAAAAAAAATTAACAAACAATAAACTTTATGGTTCAGTAGTGTGGTTTGTAAAATGTCTTTAAAATTAAGATAATTGTAAAATTCAAATCGTATAGATTTTATTTATTTATTTATTATTATTATTTCATTTATTTAGTTTTTGTTAACTATTTATAGTGGACAATTATAACATTATTTATAATTATAACAATTCATTTATTTATTTATTAGTTAGGTATAACAATTCATTTGTATTACAAAATATTCCAATCAACTGATTCAGCCAAGCCTTTCTTATATTTGGCAATATTGTTTTCCATTTTTAAATTAAGAGGGTAAATTATTAAACAGTTTCAGACCCATATACATTAGCATATTCTGCGTTTTAGATTTATTAAAATAGTTCAATCTAAAATTCTAAATATTTCTTAAATTGTAGTGATGAACATTTTCTACATAAATTAGCCTATTTGTTAAATAACTTGGCATCATTTTATATTTTATTTCATATACCATTATTAAAACATTCATTTTTATTCTTTGGGGCACACTCATCCACTTCTCAGCATGAAAGATTTTGAAGTAAATTTACTAAGTTTTAATATTATTCTCATACCTCGGTTTTGTATTTTTTGTAATCTGTTCATCATTTCAGCATTAAGCATGAGCAGTATTGATAAACAGTATTCAAAATGTGTTTTTTTTTTAAACATTAAATATTTTGATTGCACTTAATATCGATAAATTATTTCTGATTTTTGAAAAGAAGTAAAGTTTTGTATTAATTTTTTTTACATATTATATATTCTAGATGTTGTTTAAAGTTCAATCTATCATCTATTACTAATTATAGATGATAGAATTTGTATAGAGTTTGTATGATAAAAGGTCATATGCAGAATATCTTTCCTTATATCTGTAACTGAAACTTAACCATTTATGTTTAGAGTTTATAATAATTGTCAAATCTATTTTTTGAAATTTGTTTATAAAGGTAGGAACGTATGACTAAGTACTAGAGGCACCCTATGCTAATGTATCAGATCACCAATAATACATATATTTATTATTCATTTATTTATTTATACTGTATGTATTCGATATAAAATGAAACGATTAGTCTCTACAATTTGTATTTTTTTTTTTTTAAATGTATTATTTTTGACAAAATATATACATAGTAATTCCATTTATGACTATATTACAATGTTATTGGCTAACAAGTAAATAGAAGCGCTCACATTTATATTTATTATTATTTAAGTTATCTGTCAAATTTAGAAATTCTATTTTGATTAAGTTTATAATAATATGAATAATGTTTGCAGTTAATTGTAATTTGATTTCTTAGATTATTGGAAAAAATAGGCTTGTTACAAGATAAAAAAAAACCAATTTTGAATATAAAGAAACTACAATTACTTAAAACTAAACTAAATTAATTAAACCTAAGAATTTATACTAAACTAACCTACTCTTATATTTTCAATAAATTCCATCAAGCCAAAAATAAGTCTTGATAGAATTTATTTTTTATCTTAAAGAGGAATATAATTATCGTACTTAAATAAGTTCAAGTCATTTGTGTCTAATACACTTAAATTTAAAGGCAACTTTTTATTAGAAGCCTTTCTTTTATTAGTGATATATTAATGGTATACTATTATTGTTTTCAATACAATTGTTTTTATCTAGGAAGATAAAACCTTCAGGTGGAATGAATCCTGAGTTAATTGATTTAATAATGTAGGCATCGCTTTCGTACCAAGGATGACAAATTAATGAGTTTTCTCTAACTTTACTGCTTCTTTGTATATGGCTGCGTATGGGACGAATTAAGAAGTTATCAATTCTATTTATTTGAGCACAGTCAAAAATAGTTTTGTTTTAATAATAGTGTATAAAGTTAGATGACGGTTTTCTATGTAGCCTAGTACATGCTCTAATGCACTTTCTTTCAAATAATATTAGTCTTTCCATTGAAGAAGCACTAAAATTGAACCAACTAATACTACCGTATGTTAGAAGAGGCCTAATTAATGTTTTATAGCATAAAAGTTTTACTTCTTGACATAGTATTGTAACAACTATTATTAATAACATAACTTTATTATTATTAATTTTATATTTCCATATTCTTAACAATCGAGCAAAAACTAAAAAAAACATTTCATTTACTTTAAAAAAAATATCATTAACGAAAACTACTTCTTTCTAATACAAATCAAATTTACTTCCTTTCAAAAACACACCAATCACCAATCAAATGAGTTAGTAGCTGTCAGACAACTAACTCATCACTCGTATATTGGAATAAAATAACTTTTTTAAGGCCATGAAGGCGATGTTTGCTTTTTTGATTTGTTTTTTTGACATCATCTTTGAAGTTGAGTAGGTAATTATAATTTAATCCTAGATATTTTACGCTTCTGGAGTTTTTAATTTTGTTTTGACCGGGTCTTTTTAAGTGAAATTGTCTCCAATTCTTTTAATATTATATTTAACATTACTAATATTGTTCCGGAACAGTATAGTTTCACATTTATCAAAATTGATTTTCAGTTTCCAACGATTACAATAACGAACAAATTCGTTGAAGACTGTCTGAAGGTTATATTGCCTTATGATGCTGTTGCTGTATAAATTGGGAGATCGTCTGCGAAAGCTATGCTATGATTCAGGCTTAAGTTTTTGTTTAGTGAGTCTAACAGATTACTTAAATAAATATTGAAAAGGATTGGGGAGGTAAACGTTCCTTGTTGGAGGCCGTTTTTTAGTTGGAATTCTTTAGAGTATTTTAAATTGCCCGAAGTTTTATTTCGTAACATGTTATTGATCAAAAATACTAAGTATGAGGGATATTTGTATTTAATTAATTTGTAAATAATGCCACCTATCCACACTGTGTCAAATGCTTTTTCTAAGTCAATGAAGCATGCTGCTACACATTTTTCGTCATTTATTTGGCGACAAATATCTGAAGAAAGTTTAGTCATGGCATGAATTGTGCTATGTTTTGTAATGTAAGCTGAGTAAGAGGGCAACTAATATATATATGTGCACCATCAGCATATCGTCGGCTGCATTTCTATGCATCCAACAGACCATTTTTTCCGAAATTGACTTTTCAATGTACTACACCATTTTCGACTATTCTATATCCGAATTTGCAATCAAAATTAACGTATCTCTTATAGTTTTCGAAATATTTTTTTCTGATTTATCAGAAAAACCTATATTTTGCTGCTTTTTAGGCCTTCAAGTTGTGCCTATTTATCCCAACTACAGTTTATATACTGAGAAGTCATACAAATTTGTATTCCTAAATATCTAACAGACCATTTTAATTCACAAATGCCCAAAATATTATGAAGCTTAACACTATACATACTAACATTTTTTGAAATATATTATTTTGATATTTCAAAATATCAAAATTATAAAACTATGTAGTTAGATGTTAACAAATTACTCAAATTTTTATAAAATTCAAATTTTGTTTGATTCTTTTTAAATTTTTCCAGCCAAAATTTTCAACATTTTGCTTTTGGTCGATTAGATATATAGAAATGCAGCCGACAATATAAAGACGACAATGAGCTTCAGTTAATCAGTCTGGAATATAGTGGATAAATACAATGAATAGAACGGGCCCTAATATGGGTACACCAAATCCAACTTCATGCTGATCAGAAGTAGTAAATTCATTGAGATACACAAATTGAGAGCGATTAAGAAGATAGTTTTTTTTAGATTAGGCTAGCAGCAAATAAATAAAATCCAAAATAGAGTGACAGCTTGCTACATAATGATTGACAGAGTCAAATATGTCTTAGAAAAATCCAATAGCTACACAATGGTAGCATAGTTTTTATCAACTGCATAGTTTTGAAATGTTTAAAAAAAAAATTCTATATTTAAATTATTACCGTTCAATTACGGTATATTATCTTTGTTGTTTGCTTAGAATTTGTTAAATTGAATTTAATTATGTTTAATTTTTTCTATATAAATTAATTTGTTTTTAAAATTAAAAAGATTTTATAGTTTTAGATTATACTTATGTTTGTACAATTTTTTTTCGTAAACGAATAAATAAATAAATAACTTATAATGCCTTACAAAGGCCATTAAGAATACTAATAGGCCTGAGATATCGGTATTAGGTTTTTTATGTATAGCGACAATTTTAGCTAATTTTCATACTCTTGAATAAAGAGACGAAGTTAAAACAGAATTGAATATATGGATTATGTATGGCAGGACAACAGGCAGTAGTAGTTTGATAAATTTTAGAGGAATAAAATCAGAACCTATGGCATTAGATTTAATGTGATGAATTGCATTGTATAGTTTAACAGGAGAAAAATTTCTGATTCCTGTCATTATATTGCTGTATAAGGCCCGAAATGTAGCTTATAGCTTACGCCGTATAGCTGCAAATAAAATGTGTACAAATTTCTGTCAACTATCCTATAATATTGATTACTCTTTATTATTATTATTTTTTACCAAATCTGTTTTTAATTATATGATTACTGATGTTAAATATGTTGAGATGATTATTGTTAAATCTGTCAGTATATTTTATTTATTTATACTTATTATAGGATAATAAAAACAAATAAAAACAAAGCTAAATTATTAATTATATTTACGGACATAGCTTATTCGCATAAATAATAATAAAAAAAATGTTTACAACATCCACAGGATATTTGAACCCATTTGAATTTTCTCATTAATAGTCAGATGACAAAACAACTAGATCACATAGGTTGCTCAATTATGTTTATTATATTTGACCCGGAATAATCTTCTTCTTCTTCTTGGAGCACTATATCTCGATGTGAGCTTTGACCCTCTTTACTATATTCCTCCAAATGTGCCAATCTTGCGCAACACTGTTCTAACATTGTATTCACAAGTATCTACATTATTAGACCTTCTTGCCTTGGTCTATTGGTATTGTATAGCATTAAATATTTTACACTGAGCTCTATAATCGTTCATTCTTTCTTTATGGTGGGCTAACCGCAAGGAATTAAAACATTGCCTAAACAAAATGTTTTAGTTTTTTGTTAGATTGTTCAGTTCGTCGTTGTTTCTTATCACAAGCTCTCCATTATCAAATGTTCTGCCACCAAATATTTTTTTCTTTCGACCCCGGAATAAAACGTATGTTTCGAGCGGTAGCAGTTTAAGGTAAGAGGAAGACAATTCCCTTTTAAATAATATCCATGCTATTGACCTTTTTTATCATTATTATTTTTATTTCACAACAAAATGATATCTACTAAATGGTACATTTGGAATTAAAAATTATTTTTCGCTTTAAATTAATTTTAAATTGACTTAAAATGATTTGATTTTGATTTTCAATTGACTTAAGATGATTTTAATATTGTACAATACACAATTAATATTTTATTACATATAAAAAAAAATTAAAAATAATAAATATATTATCACTTCATTACCATACCCAAAAAAAAAAAATTAACCAAATTTTTACTAACTTAAATAATAATTCAAAATTTAAATTAAATCCATACATACTTATTAAATTTTCGGTATCAAATTTTCTTAATCAATCTATAAATATAATATTTTAAATTAATATAATTATATTAAAATTGCATTTCAATTTATATGGATTCATCAATATCTAAATTCATCTTTATATAATATTATATAATTTATTTCACAATATTAATTTAAAATGTAAAATTTTAACAAAAATATTTTTAATATTTCAAAATTCCTTACTATACACATTATCTTTTATATACATTTTAATACATAATTTTATATACCTTTTATATAGATTTATACATATATATATATAGTAATATATAAAATTTAAATACACTTTATCGTATTAAAAAACACCTTATAGTGTTATCAGATTGCATAATTTAATATTCCGATATGCATGTACATGAGTCAATGCATTTGTATATATATATATATATATATATGTATTTATATAATATGCATAAATATATTTTATTATAATTATAATAATATTAATAAAATCTTTTAAACTCTCATTTTAAATAAATAAAATCTCTTATATTCAAATACAAATAGTATTGCATAATGTACTTTTAATTTATTACATATTATATAATATTTAAATGATATATACCTATATATAGTAATACATATAGTGAATTTTACATTTTGTCATCATATAATATCATATTTTATATAATTCTATCTTAATTAGAAATTATAGTTTTAATCTAAATCACCTTTATTCTAAATAGTATTATATATGATAAAATATAAATTCTATATAATTTTATTTACCTGAAATCATACAAACTATTTTATGTACTTACATGCCTACACATTTATATATATCGAAACATGTAAATATTCAATGATATTCAACAAAATCGAACAGAGTGAATTACAAGGAAGAACTTTAACTTTAATTAGCTCTTAGACTCACTTAACCTTTTACATTTTAATACCTTTTGTGTTTCAAAGTATAGAAAAATGAACATAGAACGCTTTTAACTAACAATATTTTCAATGTTGAAACTAAAAATCCATTTCAAACACTTATAAAAATGTTCTTTACCCTCATTTCATCTCTGACAGTGTACTGTCTCATATTTTACTTCTTTTGTATTTTACAACTTATGACAAAAAAAAGCTCAATTAAAAAAATACAAAATCACTCGGTATAATTTATATTTATTATGTTTATTTCTCTATTCAATACATCGTAAATCAATGAATAAAAATAAAAATTATATTTTGGTCAGTTACATAATACATTAATATACATATATAAATTCACAAAATATATATATTATAACACTGTTAGGTATAAAATCCTTTTCACCTTTTTGTTCTTGTTTTTTATCCTTTTTTTTACATTATTATAAATAAATTTTAATAAAGTCTCATCTTATATACACATACACATTTTCATAATACATACTATGTAAATATGTATGTATGAAAATAGTTTTCACTACAAAAAGAGATCAAAATGAACTTAGAATGTCACTGGTATCCGATATAATTTCTCACCTGTTGCTTTATGTCGTTCTATGATGTGACTTGAATATCCTTTTCATCAATGTCCTTTATATTATTTTCATTTTACTTGTTGTTACTATTATACGGATGTATATACAAATATATATATATATATAAATATTATAAAATTGTATATTTTTGTGTACGACTTCACATTATTAAGGAAATGGAGAACTTTTGAATTATATAGTTTTGATAGCAATATACATTTGATTTGCAAATTCTTGTATAATAGGTGTATTGTAAATGCACAGGGTGTGCGAAAATTGTTAAACTAAATTTTTTTTTTTTGCATTTGTAGAAATGATTTTGTTGTATGTAAGATAAATTCGAATTTAATAATAAAATTATATTATTATCTCTAACTGTACACTGGGTTTCTATTTTACCTTATCTATACATAATGTAAATAGATAGTTTGAGATTGTATCGTTGGTTCATGAAACAAAACTAACAGGAGAGCAGCGGAAAACAAGCAAACCAATTTATAAAATTGAAAAAAAATATTTTTTACCTATTACTATTTATTATTTCTTTCTAAATTTATAATAAATCAATAGCGAAAGTCCTAAAATAATTTTTTTTTTACATAATTAAGGAAAATTAAATTTCCGTAAAAAAAAATCGAAAGGCCATACGGCGATCAGTACATCAGAAGTTATGGGCTATTTTGTTACCAAACTTCCTGTTTTCGTGCAATAATTTTTTTTTATTTTTAATACTAGTTTTTATTTTATTCATAAAAAAAAAATCATTTAGTGAGTAGGTATAGGTATAGGTACGCACCATAATATGTGTATGGTTTTTTTTGTAATTTACTTTTGTACTTGATTTCTTTTTGTTTTTTTCCCATGAACATGCAAAATCGAAAATGAATTTTTTTTTGTGTTGGAAGAATGACCACAAATTTTTAAACTATGTATTTCAATTTGACCAGAATCATATCATATATTATCATTTCGCTCTGCCTACTATGCTAATACTACGAAAAAATGGTTGCGAGATTTTAAACTAAAATTTAGCTGCCTCATAAATTGTGCTCATCTGATCCACTTATTTAACACAGCCATAAAATATTTAACATGTTAGAAAATTGTTTATGTTTCATACGAAATTATTCTCATACATTTCGTCATTGATTAAATTCATCATGTAAAATTATTTAATTGGAAGGTAACTAAATGATTTCAAATAAAACAATGAACAGTTTTTCAAAATTAACAAAATTGTTAAAATATGTGTATTAAATTTAAATATGGAGCAATCATTTACGAAAATAAATAATGTTTTTTTCTACACTTTAAAATAAATTTTTTAAATTGTCAAAATAGAAAATATTTTTTGCTTATGTATTTCTTTGCATAATTTATTGCTTCGCAAAGATGCAATAAAAGCTTGAAACTTCAGATGGTCAGCTAGACCAGACTGCAAAATCACCAAACAAATCTGTCCTATGCTGAACCAGAAGCGATCCCTTAACCTACTTACTCTGGGACATTAGCACTGTGGTAGGTGTCATTGCGGGTCATTGTCTGATTGGTTTAGCAGGTCAGAAGCCTGGGACTCCCCTCAAACGACTTTTGCAAAACATGTAGAGAGGAGGAAGAGGATGAAACTGTCCAACACCTACTCTGTTTCTCCCCTGCCCTGTTCTCTACCATAAAAGGAAAACCTTTCTAGTAGGAGTCTTTTTTTTGGACTCGCTTGGTGACCTTGAAGCTTGCTTGTGGCAATCGTGAAAGAACTTTAGGTTTAATTACTTCAAATGTTTAAAATTTAAGTTTTGTTTTAACATAGTCGCGAATCTCACTATTATAAGCGAATTGGTTGATCGATCGGTTTAAATGTTTTTTTTGTAGAAATTTGGCCCCAAATTTTTAAAATCAATGGCATCTGTATAACAATAATAGTAGATACGATAAATTGGTTTTTTCCTTCGGCAAGTAGCTAACATTTTTTGAAATTCTTCCGACAGATAAATGCTATCAATTTTTCTTATACAATTTTTTACGGCACCTAAATCTCTGTCGCAAGGTAACAGCGAACGGCCCCGAACGGGAAAATAATTGTTAATCTTTTTAAAGCGTGTAGACGATATAAAAATCATTAAAAATCTAACCATTGTAATGTTGCGATTTTGTCCAGAACAACTGTCGGAAAGTAGGTGGAGTTCAGTTTTTTAGATGGTTAAAGATTTCTTATTTGCTATATAATCCAATAGAAAACTGCTAAAAAACTTCGTCTGGACTTTTACATGATCGATAGTTATAAAAATATCTTGTATTATTTTATAAATCATCGATTTCAAATGCATAGCCATAACTGACGGTAATAACATATTTCTTGTACTGGTATATTTGGCAACGGAAGGTTGAGGATAAACTCAAAGCATATATCAACATCGTTTTCTTATGCACTTGTTACTATTTTTATTTGAGAATAAAACTTATTAGCAAGACATTTATGAACCATTAATTCTGCAGCATGAACTCTTTTTGCACGATTTACTTTTTCCATTTCCTTCATTTACTGATCTTTCATTAGAACTTTGACTGCTTTCTCTAAAACTAGATATTTTGTTTTTATATTAAACAATGATACTTTATTTAAAAACAGAATACTACTGACTGACTCTGATCTTATTCATGTAAGCGTCAACACAAATATTTAATGTTGTGTCATGTTTTCATTTATTTTTTAAAATCTTAACATTATATAGTCAAGTGAGTCTACGAACAATACAAAGACCGCACATGTATATGGTTCTTCCACTAATGTTCTAAATTACGTATAGTCTGGTTTCAAATGTAAACGGTTGATTTAAACATTGTTGTTCAGTTCATTTTGTGGGTCTGCGAATTTAAAGCTTATTGGCATATTGTTGGTTAGAAATGTCGTTTTTGGCATTTATAATGATCTTCCACTAACCGATTCAATTATTTGGATGTGTTCTACCATTCTCGAATATAAATAATAATTGAAAAATAAAACTTGTATAAATACTTAACCGATGATATACGACCCAACTACTTGTTAATGACGTGGAATATGTAAAAAAAAATTATTAATAAATAATGATCGTGTTTTCTGCATGCAGAGGATCACTTTGACAGTAATGTTCTCGGTTTAAAAAATTTCACTAGGATTTAAATTTAAAAGTATGCTACCACGAACCAAAGCTATAGTCATTTTTATTTCAAAGCCTTGTTTTTTGAATAAATTCATAAAAATCTATAACTTTTGATACACTGTGTACATTATTGTGTATATAAATTATGTTAGTGAGTTACTTTTAACTTCATTATTTCTCGTAATATACGATAAAGTAAGCTCTATACTGACAAAAAAAGCCATTTCGATTCAATATCATTAGACGAAATGTATCATTAATAATTTGTTGAGTATATTTTTCTTTATTTTCATTCACATACCAAGTCTTCTTTATTCATTCGCATCAAATACAATACAATGAGTTCACGTTTTCAATAGTAACATCCAATGTATAGGTACTGTATACAATACTATCTATAGGTTTGTTTAATGGATAGAAATTTTATAGGTACCTACAATATTGTATAATGACATAAATTGAAGTTCCTTACTACAAAAAAAAAAAAAACAATAAAACAAAAATGAATAAAAAGTAAAAAGGTAATGAATTACAGAATTTTGTCGCATGCAGAATACAATCACGATGACATCAAGTTATTTTGGGTAGGACTTTTTGTTATTTGTTTTTTTTTTTTTTTGTAAATGAATTCAATAATTTATATTTTGTGTATGAATAAATATAATTATGTAGTAGTTATATTTTAGTCAG
Source organism: Argyra leucocephala (assembly GCA_963942445.1). Taxonomy (NCBI): domain Eukaryota; kingdom Metazoa; phylum Arthropoda; class Insecta; order Diptera; family Dolichopodidae; genus Argyra; species Argyra leucocephala. The sequence goes on along the minus strand of OZ012678.1, from coordinate 28,147,155 downwards.
ATATCTTACCTTTTCTCATTAAAGGATACCACAAATACACATGTGGTAAAAAAAATATGCACATACTAATTTAAGTTTTTGTTATTTGATTCTATTTCAATTTGCAAGTATAGTGAATATTGTATCGACAAAAACAAAAAAAAAAATATTGGCAGCTATCAGATACAACATGGCTAATAACATTCAATAAAAATGATTTAAATATGATTAAATTTTAGTTTATTTACATAGATTTGCCCTACTCAACCAGCGTAACGTATAATTAATAATTATTATTAAAGCGACGTAAAATTTTATTGTTATAAGAACAAAATTAATGCTATTAGACTCATTTATATCTCCCGATAAGCACTAAAGGTGTTATAATGATGTTTTTATGGGAATATAGTGTGATTAGTGTGTATTGTTATAAGAATGTCCTTATAGCAACTGCGGGAGTTGCTAGTGCAAGCAAGTGCTACAGCAATGTTGTTATAAGTCTAAAAGTAAGTCAAGATCACGAGCTAAAGTATTCTTGTAAAAATCGGATTGGTACAATGGCAGTAGTAGTGTTATTATTTTACTGTATTTCATATAATGTTACTAATAAGCTACTTACTAGCTTTTGAATAAATATTTTGCGATGGCCATTATTTTCTATACAAACATATCTATAGTAAAAAAAAAAATTTTAAATAAGCAAAAATTGGAGAGTTTTATTTTGAAAGAATAATTATTTAAATATACAATTTGCTGGTCACAATAATTATAGATATTAAAACAATTATTCTTAACCGGAAAATATATTATATATTTGTACGATATTCTTTATATTTTTAAAATATGTAATTAATATCTACCTCCCCTTCTCATACAATAAATATAAACTCCATAAAATTATTATTTTAAAATAAAAATAATAGCTTTCTCACTCTTGCATAATATAAACTATTTCAAATGAATTTTATTTCCAAATAAAAACATATATATATATATACACTAATACATATATTAATACTAATCTTATAACAATATTACTGTAATTGCTCCAGTGCCTTATACGATAGGATTCTCCATTTTAATTCTATAACGTATTTATAACGTTTCGCAACAATTGCAGAGCACTTAAATTAACATTAATACTGCTATAATATTGTTTATAATAGTGTTATAAGAGTACAGCAATAATTTTGTTACGCGATGGGTTGTCAACAAACGGAATTGAATTATTAAGGGATTGTCAAGAAATATAACCTGAATTTGATAATGGTTTCCGTTAAACGTATTACGAGTATATGGAAAAGCCCATAGTTATTCTAGCCAAGATTATACAAACACAGCTTTTCAGGCCGAAGTGCATGCTACAGAGCTCTGTGTGCGAGAGAATTTACGAAGATATTACAAAAAAAGTTTAACCTACACTCTCTCGGATAGTAAAGTACCCACTATTAATTCATATACCATCACATCAAAGCTAGTATGAGATTGTTTAGGAATACTTAAAACACTGGCAAAAACAAGCAAAGTCACAACAATATGGCTACAGGGCTTTCTGGTATAGCAGGAAACGAAACTGCAGATTATTTAGCAAGAAAGAGATCAGACATACCTTTCATAGGGTCAAGTTTATTCTGTGGGATTTCCCTGAGCACAATTCAAATGTAACTGACAACTTGGGTAGAGTAAAAAGCTGAAGATTTCTGAACCAACAATTTTAAAAACCGTCAAGAAAAAATGCTTTAAACTAAACAAAAACTAAAACTCTTCCAAGCTTCAATAAGAAACAGGTGCGTATAAAGGCAGGAATAACAACAGGCCACTGTCTAATAAAACAGCATCTTTATGAGCCTAACCGAAAACAACTGTAGAATATGTGAAATAAAGGAAGAATGTGTTGGACATTTGCTGTGTGAATGCGAAGGGCTCACTTATAGCATACTTCACCAATTGGGAATTGCGTTCCCCGAACAATTGGAGCTATCCAGCATACCATTGAAGAATAGCCTGGGTATGGTCACAAAATCAAATAACCTTAAGGACTTGCGGAGATTAACTTATTTATTTATTTATTTATTTTCTAGCTTAAATCAAGCAAGTTACAATATATACTAATAATTACAATTTTGGTTAAATTACATATAAAATTATAATTTAAGAAAAAAGAATAACAATAATAATAATAATAAAATAAAAAAATAATTATATAAAAAAAAAATAATAAATAACAAAGAACTAAAAATTAATAATGATATAATGATAATGATAGTGATGATGGAAATGTAGTTAATTTTTCAAAATCACAATATTTGACAATTGAATTAAAAATTAATAAAATAAAAAATTGAAATGAACTAAGTTACAATAACACAATAATGTAATTTATAAAAATATACTTAGTTAAAGGGATAACATTGGATGCGCGTTCATTGACACATATATAAATTATTTTTTAAAGACTACTTTGTTAGTAGTAGGTTAATGTGGGAATTATATGACTTATATGATGACATCATTCTATTTAATGGTTCATACTTGCCATAGTTAGTTCTATGATACTGTAGGTTAAACATACTATTAGATCGCAATCTGGAATTGGAACAAAAGTTAAGCTTAGCGAGTAATTGAGTAGAAGAAATGTTCCCTTTGATTAATTCAGTTAAGAATACTATATCAGCGACAGTTCTGCGTTTTACAAGCGTATTGAGATGTAGCAAATTCCATCTGTGCTCATATGGAGGTAATCCTAATGGATCTTCCCATGGGAGATTGCGTAAAGCAAATCTTAGGAATTTTTTTTGGACCGATTCAATTCTGTTAATATGAATGCTATAGAAAGGATTCCATATCGGGTTGACGTATTCTAAATTAGGTCTAACTAAGCAAGTGTAAAGAGATTTACACTTGCATACATAGGGATCGTTAAAGTCTTTTGCCCAACGTTTAATAAAACCAAGCATAGAGTTGGCCTTATTCAGTATGTGGGTATAATGGAGATGAAATGATAGCTTACTATCGAAGAGTAAGGTTATTAAGAGAATAAATAAACGAAGTTGGCCAAGAGCGACGGGTAAATGTAATTAGTGCACATTTATTAACGTTTAACTGTAGATTGTTGTTGGTACACCATCTAAGAAATCGATTTAAATCTGCTTGTAGTGCTAAGGCATCTTCCAGGTATTAATTTTTTTATAAATTTTTATATCATCAACGTAAATTATAATATGACTGTTATGGATTATAGAAGTAACATCATTAATGAAGATAATAAATAGTAGAGGACCCAGATGACTACCTTGAGGAGGTACACCTGTAGGAGCCTCAAATTAAGAAGAAATATTGAATCTAAAATTGACAGTATATCTACGATTAGAAACGTAGGAAATCACCCAATTTATAAAAAGATAAAGGAATCCATATTTTCTTTAACTTAAAAACCATGATGTTGTGTGGACACAAGAAAAAGAAATCTTTTGGTTTTAACTATAAGAAATTTAAATTGTACAGTTATAAATGAATATAACACTAATGACTAAGGTTAATCACAATAAGCCCATTTGGGGCTGCGGTGATATAAGAAACAGATCCCGGCCAGAAATTACATATTTTAAACTAATCTAAACATATTACCGATGATTGCATATGCATAATAATCATCACTAATAAGGGAGTATAGTAAAACGTGCAAATAATGTCGACAAAGGGTGAAATTAAAGGATACAGTGCATTAGCATAAAGTTGAATTTCAGGGTTGCCTAAAAAAATTAAATAATTGACAAAACAAGTCAAATCGTGTCAATGATTAAATTTAAATTACATTTGGACGTTTTGATAGTCAAATTTGCCTCTAGTGATGTATGTAAGACTAAAAATAACTAAAAATCATATTTTCTTATACTAACATAATTTTTATTTTTCAATTATTGATATTTCAAAGGCAACATATACTTCTTTAATTAATATTTTTACAACTAATTTGTGAAAATCACATCAAAAATCAACTCTATTAAAATCAAGATAAGCACAACAATATTATAACACAACAATTTCTTTGACCCCCAGTATATATTGTACAGTAAATTACGTACAGTAAATTACACATATAAAATATAATGTTATACAGTAAATTACAGGAAATGAGAACTGATTTAAATATAATGATAATCATATAATAATTTTAATAATTATGGCATTAATACTACTGAATCTATTGAGTTAATTTATAAGGTGTATACAAATATATGGACTCGGATATAATAATGAAACCGTATTAAAGAATTAACAATTTAAATATAATTTTTACATATACAAAATGACTTGATAGGTCTACTAATAGTGAATACTAATATTTAGAATTTATTTATTTTAATTTTCTATTTCATAAATATTTAATTTCAGATAGTGTAAAAAATTAAGAAATTCCTTAAGTGCTAAAAAATGTATCAATTAACTTAAAAATTATTTTAATTTTTTTTTAAATATATAGCCATCTGTTTTTGCAGGCTCCTAGGTTCATTTAATGAGTCTGATAAGTACCAAATTTTAAAAATATTAATACAAGTAAAATTTTATAATAATGGCACACTCTTAGCCATCATGAAAAATTTGATGACAGCAGAACTACTCCTTAACAAACTTCTAATTTAATAAATAAGTTGTATATAAAACAAAAATGCGCACACAGTTGAAAATTTTGTACTCATATGATTTTATTACTCAGCAAATACATTATGCATAAGTGAGATCTTATGAAAATAATAAACAAAGACAAACAAATCAGTTATTATAATTTACATATGGACTTGCAAATGAATCTATGTACATATGCCAAAAAAAAAACAAAAAAACAAATTAATCTAAAATAAAAAATATAAAAACAACAAAAAAGCATATCACTTGAATTCTTCATTTTTATCATTTTAAGTAACTGTTTCTAAATTGTGGTTATTTGTAATAATAATATAGTTTTTATTAAAATTATGTATTATGTAGGTATATATATACATACCTCTTTAATGACAAAATTTTTTATTTTGAGTAATTTTATCCACTAAATGCCACTTACTATAGGGAATATATCGGAAACGAAGCAGTATATGAGGGACGTGTATTTATGTGCCCTAAATAAAACTTACTAACCACAAAACTTTTTATTAAACACGAGTGGTTTCTGCTATATCGTGCGAAGTCTATGTCAGTACGTAAATCACTGTTTTCTTTTAAAATTTAAATTTGACTTCAACTTGAAATATAATTACTCAACAGGGGCCCCTAGTCTTTGTATAATTTGGCCAATCTATTAAGATGGTGATTCGTACTATTCTGCTTTATCAATCAAATATCGCAATTTAAGGAAGCCTAAATCAGAGCGACATTTATGTAGAACTAATGAATAGAAAATAATATTTGCATTAAATTTTTAACTTAGGTCTAAATATAACTTTCTTTTTCTTAAGTTAAGTTAAGTAAGTTTCGCTTTAAAACCTTATAATCCTTTATATTGCATCATTGTATGTATGTATGTATGTATGTATGTTAATACAATATACGGTGACATCATAAATGTCTTTAAAAAAACTTCAACCTGTTATAATATGAAAAAAACTAAATTGTCAATGTTATCCATAAAATAAGTTGGCAACATTGTGTAATGTGAGCTTTCAAAAACATTGTGTTTTAATTCATTTGTGATGAAACAAACCTTGACATCGTAAATGTGTCTCAACACAAAGTTGAATACAACGTCCACATGATCTTAAATGTATAGAAAAGCTCACAAAAGCTTGAGACATTGTCTACATGCTCACAATTGTTGTTGACGATGTCTCCGCGACCGGTTTAACAGGTATTTGGGTATTCAAAATTTTTTAAAAACCTAATGTTTTACAGTATTAATAAAAACTATACGTTCATTTTGCTTGATCACAAATGAATTAACACACAATGGGTCTTATTCTGAGAAGCGAATTTTTCGGTACGTACTGAAAAATATAATAAATTTTATTTTTGTTATTCTGCGAAGCGAAATAGCGATACTGATCGGTTTTTATCGCAACGTTTCAATTTTCATGGTATTATGAGAATCGATTTTTTTTGTTCGCTGTCAGAAAAAACGATAAATATATCATTATAGAAAAAGTTAGTGAAAGATGGCGAATGAGAAAAAGTAATTATATAATTGAAGTAAAATTCAAGTAAACTAATTTTATTTAATTATATATTTGTATTTAAAAATAATTATTAAATTTTATAATACATTTTTAATTATAGAAAAGTTACAAATAGTAGGCAGTTTGAATGTTTGTTGGTGCAATGATTTTTACATGTGTTCCATCAACCCATCCAATTATTCCTGGAAATTCAAATTTATTATAAAATCCGAATTTGATGGATGATTTTACTTATTTTTGGTTTCAGTAAATTTTATATACTCTCGACACAATTCCGTCTCAAATATTGACAATGTTTCGTAGCCAAACCTACCAAAAAATCGTTCCTCACGCCTTTTTGATAACTTCCTTCAGCAAGGAAGCGCAATGTTCCAGCCAATATTGGGTTTCACTGAATGTGGACTAATTGTAGGATTTAAATTATTGTCTAATTTATCTAGAACCATTACAAAGGTTTCTTTCGAGAGCCTGAAATACTTAATGAATCTAACAAACCAAATAAAATTGATCATATTTTTTTTATTTCATATCATATTCATACATATATAGTTGTTATAACTTATACCTATGTTAAAATAGGTAAATCTAATGGATTCGCTTTATCACTCAATTCTCTTCTTTTTGTTCTAAGTAAATTCATCTCTTCCGTCTCATCAGACGATGTTTCGTAATATAAATGCAAAAACATTTTTTAATATCTATAAAATTTGAATTTAACTTCACTTAATTTCACTTTTCAAACAGAAAATTAAAACAAAAAATGTCAAAACATAAAAAAAAAATAAATTTGACAGTTTTAACCAGCAATGCTGCCAGTTTTGCAAAATATCGTATCATTCGCTTCTCAGAATACCAAATATGTTACAATGTGATGCTCTACCGGTACGTAGCGAAAAAGTGATTCGCTTCTCAGAATAAGGCCCAATGTCTCAGAAAGCTCTTATTACACAATATTATATCAAGTTGAAGTTTTTTTAAGACATTTACGATGTCGCCGAAAATAAACAGAAAGTTTTTATGAACACTGTACAACATTGGGTTTTTAAAAATTTCTGTAAGCCTAAATACCCGTCAAACCGGTCGCAAAGACATCGTCAACAACAATTGTGATCATAGAATCAATGTCTCAAACTATTGTGAGCCTTTGTAGACATTTAAGATCATGTGGACGTTGTATTAAATTTTATGTTGATACATTTACATTTACATTTACATAAAGATATTTTATTATTTAAACGTTATATAGATATGAATTAAATCCTTTTCCTTACCCATTAACCTCAAACAATAATATTTCAACACTTACTTTGAAAATTCAACTGTCTTGCGATTCAAACTGTTCTTTTGCCAATGATTATTTGGTGTTATCTCAAAAACATTAGTAATACATATAATAAAATACAATCACATCAGATTGTCTAAGAAAATTTAACAACAACTTTACGCTAACTAAATTACTTCAGTTCAATTAAAAATTAAAAAACTTAAAATTTTACACTAAAATTACGGCCATATACAGACTGGCAGTAACATTAAATTTTATGTTACATCTATATTAATGCATTTATTGTGTTTATAGCTTAGTCTGATGCATTAACGCATAATTTGACACGTCATAAGTTTCGTCATAATTAATTTTTAGCTAATTTAGTGAAAAAATTTACTGCAGTGCTATTGCAGGGCATATATATTTCAAAACTTATGAATTTTGTAGATATTTTACCATTTAGAACAATATAAAGTAATTTTAAATTTAAATTAAACTTGATTTCATAAACCGATTAACATCCTCTCTTTTACAATTATTTTGTAATAAATATCTATCAAAGTGAAATGATATACCCACCATTATTAAAAGCGAATAAAATTGAAATTATTGAACGAAAATATCCTTTTCCAATTATTATTAAAAAATCCTGTATTTTACTGTATGCAGTTTATTAAATGATGTGAAAGGGCAAATAATAATTTTTAGAACTCTTTAAAAGCATAGAGCACTCAAAGAATAAAATGGTCTATCGTTTATTTTGAAACTTCAGACTCATAAATAAGTATAGTTTTTAAATTTAACTATACTCTTTGTTGTTTATACATTTTCAATTATATTTTTGAGTATTGCAATGTGTGTAGGTTCAGTAGAGAGAGAGAGATATAGACAGATACACTTCAATTATTTTATAAATTATATTTATGCAAAATGTTGAACATTAAGAAAAATACTTATAATCAAATTTTATTATGTTGCAGCACCACTTGAATTCTTTACAACTTTCTATTTTATAAATTAATTATTTATATTTAAATAAAATTCGACTTTGTTTATTTAATTTTTTAATATTTATTTTTCTTAAATAAAACATTTTGAATAAAAATATACCATATGGTGAAATCTAAGTGAATAGTGGGATTAATATCGAAATTATTTTGGGCTCTTCTGAGAGAGATGTTATATCGGTGTAGGACCTAATGACCATATCTCAAGGATAGCTGGAAATGCTAGCTTTCCACAAATATACATCTTTAGTGGCGCATCTTATCGTTTAAGGACGAAAAGGACATTTGAAAGTATCCTTGTTGTTTTGATGTTTTTATATAAAAACCGTTATATCTATTTATATATTAAATAAATATATATTCAGTTATATTTATATATTCTAGAAAGATAACGGTATGGAGCATATTTTGACATTTATTTGATGAGGATTGGTGCTGTCGTTATTGAGATAATGTGGTTCAAAGTAGAAAATTTTGGCAAAAAAAACCATTTTTATTTTTTTTCTTGAAAAACCGAATACCTTAGATTTTATCCTAAAACCCCTCCAATATTTATATACAGTTAGAAAGGTTCCTTTTCTTTCTATAACTCAAACATACATACTTTATGTCTAAAATTGTTTTTTGTTTTACCTTTTTATAGATATCTATTTATTTTTCGAAAGCTGGGGGCTCCAGATATCCTTGGGATATGGTGATTTGGTACCACGCTGATACAACATCTCCCTCAGAATCCCCACTTACCAGTTGAAAAAATATTATTCTTATTATTTATTTACTGGATCTTTGTTTCTTCGAGGAGATATTTACAAAAATAGAAAACAAAACCAAATAAGCAAAACGCTTTCGCATTTTTTTCAGCAATTATTGTAAAACAAAACAGATTCAGTGTAATATAGAAAACAAATGGGAATCAATAGGTGTGATATATGTAAAATTATACTTAGATAATTAAATATGCAAAAAAACAGGATTTAAAATACTATATATCACAATAAGCTCATTTGCGGTGAAAATATAAGGGCCAGATCTAGGCGATCCGAAATTATATAATCTAATCTAATCTATAATACTATTTAGAATGTTCAGCTGAAAATCACAACTCAATACAAACCGTAAAACACTATTATATAAAGTAAAGCAATTGGACCAGTACATCTAGCTCCCATCATAAACAAATTAGCAAAGAAAATAGAAAAAAACTACAAATAATTTAAACCAAAATATTTCAACTATTTAAACGCTCCATGGAATATATCAACGATATACATTCACACTGTAACCAACATGGAAATGATCAATGATTTTATAAATATACAACATGAAAAATTCATTTTAAAATTAAACAATCTATAGTACTTCTTCTTCTTCAGTTGTATATCCACTACCGGTTGTTTGCGATCACATTTCCGAAGTTCTTTCTATTCTGTGCTGCGTACATTAATTCACCCATCGTTTGTAGGCCCGTTCATTGCCTGATGTTGCTTAGCCATGACATTTATTTTCATGCCAACACGTTTTCTGCTTTCAATTTTACCTTGCAGAATCAGTTCTAAAATATGATATTGATCATATGACCCAGATAAGTTCTTTTTCTGCGTTTAATTGTTAATAACAACTTACGGTCTCTACCTGTTCTACTCGGAAGCTTAATAATGTTAACTCAATCTACTCATGATATCTTCAGTATTCTACTTATAGTTGATTAACTATATTTTACAATTTTTGTTAGTTTTAAGCTCTGTTAATTTAGTTTAACCACATATAAACAAAATGAATAATCAAAGATTGTGGCTCAAATAATATACCTATATTTAATTGTACAACAATTCCTGTAAATAGTATTCCAATTTGTAAATACCGTAAATACAAATCGATTCGGTTTTTATCTATTGTAAGATACGGAACTGAAAAATATTTTAATGTTCATTTGATGGTAATAGGGGACGCCATTATAGAGATATTGTAGTTCAAAGTAGAAAAATGTTGAGAAAATTAAATATCTTGCGAATCCTTCTTTAAAAAACAAATACCTCAATATTTTACCAGAATATCACCTAATATAACTGATAAATATCCTGGACAAAGGAGATATCCTCTTTTTTGCATCCAACAGCGGTTACACATAAAAATTATGTAGGTAAGTATTCTAGAAAAATATTTTACCCATAAATATTTAAAATTAATACTGTTAAAATGTTTATATTTTACCTAAACCGTTGAAAATGATGAGGGCTGCAGTTCCCAAGCCACCGTTAAATTTCTTCAATACAGCTTCATGATCCGCCCAATAACTATTGTTTGTTTTTCCACTTTTTTCTTCTTTCTATAGCTACGTAAAAAACATTGTAGTCAAAATTTGCAGTACCGTTATTACATTAACAAAAAAAAGGATCGTTTTTTGTTAATTTTTTTTTTTGTAAAAGTTTGTATGGATTTTGTTTTTTCTGTAGATTTCGGGACTAACTTATTTTATGTCTATATAGTAGAGTTTAGAAGATATAAACATTTATTTTAAAAAATTAGAAGTGTAATATGTATTTAGATAATTTATTTAAAATAAACTGAATATAAATACATATAGGTATAGCTATATATATATTATATATATATATTATATATGTATATATATACCTAATAGATCAACAAATATAAAGGTTTAAGCACAACATAATAAGAATGCCTTTTAGTCCTGAAAAACATATATATACATATATATATATATATATATTTGGAAAACTGGGAGCTTCAAGTATACTTACGATATACGTACTTGGTCTCAGGCAGGCACAACATTTACTTTAGAATCCCGTAACCAATACGGGTTTTACTAACCATTTACTACACTAAATAATCAAAACTAAATAATAACAAAAACCGAAAAAACCTGCAGGACAGAAATTTGGACGATAAATGCTCTAAAACTATAGGTTTTCGGTAATTTTATTTCTGAAACATTACAATGATACATTAATTTATTCAAATCATTGCACCGAAATTTTCAAAATCCAGCTAAGAAAAACCTGTACGCCCATATTTTGACATTTACATTCGATAACATGGAAACTGCGATTTTTTCTAACTATAAATTTTGACAAAAAGTTAAATATTACATAAACCAAAATTTCAAATTTCTTTTTCTAGCTATATATTAAGAAATATTTTTAAGAACTTCTTTTTCACAAAATAAAATGTGAGGCAATTTATTTAAGCGCGGTAAATATTAAAATATTCAAAATAAAATCCATACATGTTTCTACTTCTCTTCGAATTAATATGCCTTAAAATATATATATATATCCTTCCTATATTATTCATTTTTTTTAAATCTTTATTTTTCACAGATTAAGAAATGAAATGACGAAATAAAAACTCAAAATTGAAATTATTTGCAAAAAGAAATTCGTTTTTCTTCTAATACTCAGTTTGACTGAAAATCACTTTTCATAAATTTTCTTTTTATTACAGATTTATTTTGTCACATTATTTGCCAAATGGATGACATTAAGCTGTAAAATCTGATAAGTAAATAATTCTCTCTCTTCATATATATATTTTTAAAATATTTTAGTATCATATCAACAAATATTGAATCCTGTAAAAATAAAATTAAAAAATCTGAAATGAAAATTTTACATTCGAAAAATAAAAAATATTACACACACACCCACACTTTCAACATACAAAATAGAGAGAAATGTTCAACTTATTGACCACATCTTTTTCTCATTAGAAAAAAATTATTATAAATGTATAAAAACCAAATAAACAAAATGCATACAAAGTTTTATATATATATTTTATTATGATTCTGCACACTGCATGTTTAATAATCAAATATATAGCTATATAGATATATACAGAAGTATGTTATTAAATACAGAAATGCATTACAAAGTGAAATGTTATTAACAGATTATAGTAGTGGTGGAGAGTTAAATTATTGTTAAAGCATCATTTATTTTTAGATTTAAAACTAAAAATTAGATATACAATATACATATATTAACGTGTAGAGTTATAGAAGTTAAGCCTGTCAATAGATTAAATATAATATTTAATATGACATATAATAGATTTTACAGAAAGAAAATTTTTTTTGTATAAAACTGTACCAACATTACCAAATATACCACTGTACCAACTATTTTTAAAAAAAAATTTTAAATTGCTAAAATTTTTTAAATATATTTTAAACTGGACATAACTGAATATGCTGTACAGGATCAAAATATTTCTTTATACTATTGTTAGGCTAAACTAAATGTTTTTATATCATTGGTTTGATTCAGTTAAAATGACACTGAGAGAAATTCTAAAAATATTCAGAGTTTTTTTTATCTGTTTATAGACTTATTTACAGATTTTTGCAAGTTTAAAACCGACCTTAAGGCGTCAGGTTATAGCGACGATTGAAATGAATACGTGAAATTTTTATTTTCGATTTTACAACCGCTGTATAGACACAAAATTTTAATAAAAAGGTATAGGAATGCTAAAGAATGTTTTAACAAACAAATTCTGTTTAAAATTTTACCATTTTAAGTTAAAATTTTAATAAAAAAGCTATTTTATGGTTCAGAAAAAAAAATATGGATCCGGTTTTTATCAACTGCAATACACTTTTTTTGTTTTTTTCTCCGTACTCCTCTTGGAAGCATAGGTATTTCACTTGACATTTCCATCGTACTCGATTTCTAGCTGCTACTTTCACTTGTATTTCCGAGGCAATGTCTAAATTCATTTTTAATTTGTTTGTACTGTCTAAGTAGGGGATTGGCCTAGTGTAGAAGACCACTTTGATAACTTTATCTGCGCCTACGTGGTAAGACGACGCCATATTTTTCTGCAAGTTGTTGCTGCGATTTTATCCATTTTTGATGTTAAGATGCCTGACGTTACTATGTTTACTGGGTACGTCATGTCACATACTTTTGTCAGTTGTTGACAATTGTGTTATTATTATTAGTGTTTGTCCAATATTATTTATTATGTTATTTGGGTAATAACCAATGTTGTATGATATATATGAGTATTGATATAGATATTGATATAGGTAATATTTTTTAGTTATATAAAGTATTAATTATATTAATTATTTTTATTGATTATTAATTTTATATAAAATTTTTTGCTATTTTTTTATTTATATTTTATACTCCCACGGGAATCGAACCCGTGATTACCACATCGTAATTCAAACACATTTCTGTGCTCTAACCGATTAGGCCACGGAAGGGATACTGCAATACATAATATAAACCAATTTTCGGTTCTAGATAGACGCAAACATAAAAAAAATTAGACACATTTGAAAATTTACTAACTCGCAATTCTTCATCACTGATGAGAATTTTTTCATTAGCTACACTGTGAGCAATTTCAGGATTTAAAGATGGAGTGATCATCGGTATCGGCTCGTGAATTGAAAACTTCTTTTTTTAGTTTTTACAAATTGTCGCGGCCCAATTATTTTGTCGTATATACAGAAAATCGAGTTTTGGGAAATTGAGTTTGAAGTTTGAGACGAAATAAAGCAAGAATTAGAACTTCAAGGACCTTTAACTTAAAACCATCTTACCGTATATGTCATTTTTATGCAGTTTTCATTCATTCTGTATGCACGAACGACAAAAAAATGTGTATACACGCCAAAATAATTGTTTTATTTTTTAATCTGAAATATTTTATTTTTTTCTAAATTTATAAGAAAAGAAAATGGTTTTGAAATTCAATCTTCGTTTTATTAAGCAAAAATTAAAGTTATTTTAAGAACTTTGCAACAAAATGAATTTTGTACTTCATATTATAACATTAGATAACTTAATATTTAATTTTTAAATATTTTGTTTACTTTTTACAAGAAAAATGTTAATAATAAATTTTAAGAACATAAAAAAAAAATCTATACTAACCTAAATCTACTAAAAGCCCAGCTTCAATTTAGGCATAAACTAGTATAAAGTATTAAGTAAACAACCTAAAAAATTAAGCTTAATCTTTACTTAAATCTAATTTTCAAAATTTTTATCACACCACATCACAAACATGTACGGCATTATAATAAAATTAAAAACAAGCAACAATCAACAATCTTGTGTTTGTCAACCTACGTCAAAATAATTGCACGAATTCCAAAACATTAATTTACACCGCGTATGTCGTGTAGGAATTTGGCATTTAATTGTCAAAATACGAATAAAAACATCAATCTTGGTGCCGGTTACGACAAAGTAACCTCTGGATCTAGGCTACATAGGATAATGCCGAATACACATTTCGTTAGAGCATCAAAAATTAATTAAGATGGCATTTGCAGTTCATTTTTTTCGATTTTGTATAAATGTATAATGACAGTATAAAATTGCGGGGCAACGAAATAATGAAACAGTACTATAATAGTTTGGCTAAGTAAAAATAAAATAAAAAATATTAAAATTTGATTTGCAATTTGTAATATTTTAATTTTTTCAAAGCAATTCAAATGCATTCAGTGTATTTTTTTCCACGCTTATAAGCTTCTGTCTATCAAAAAAATAGTTGGCAAAATATTTTGATTTATTTATGAATAAATTATTGATTACCTATTTTATTTTATTATTTCAACTGCACATAAATGTACAGTCAAAATTTTGCATCCTTTTCCATGTAGTATGTATGTGGGCCATCTCACAATTACAAATCTTATATCTATTTTTAATACTAATAAAAAGTAAATACTATTTCAATATAAATCTAATCCAATCTAAATCTAATTACATATATACATTAAATTTTAGTTGTTATTTGGGATATATGTATAAAGGTAATAATATTAACAATAATAAGAATATTCTATCTTTTAAAGACTCACTCTTTTGTATTCAAGATTTTCATATAATTTTCTTCGTTTTATGGCAACATTAGAGATCCATATGGTTAAGTTGTACATTGAAATCCATTAATTATAAATAACCTTTTCAATTTTAACTAAGTTTGTAAACTCAATGGAAATTAGCAGTTAAAATTTCAGGATAATTCATTTGATTCTTGTTTCCAACCACTCAGATCTTCTCTTTAAAACCATTCTATATTTACATCATTTATTTCTGTTGTACTTTTTTTTGTTTATAAACAGTCATGCATTAGAAATAGGATGTAACGCTTATCGTTATAAGACCGGATAGAAAGAAAGAAGAAAATTATTCATTATTGTTAGGAGTATTAGAAACCTCTACAATACATTATAGCCATTTAAGCCATACATTATAGTTTAGTATATATAATTGTAAATTAGCTTTTAAATTCATAGTAAAAGTAATTGTAAAAACTTTAAGACATAATAAATTAAACTTAAACTTAAGAAAATTATTGAAGGAATTAGTAGGAAAATGATAGTCGAATATTTTCCTCTCAATTTTACTAAATATGTTTATCGTACAGATGCGCTTCGTTTACTACTTGTAGGCTACTTCAGGTTGAGTGTTTTGTAGTAGACTGAGGAAAAAAATCAAAAATAGTTTTATTTATTTTATTAGACCGGTATACCTTTTTATTGGACATATTTAACCTTTCTCGGAGCTGGTTGTTTGTTTACTCTCCCGTGAAATATCACAGGTTAGAGGATTGAGTAATTACTGTTACATATTATGTAAACGTCGTTTAAAATATTATTTATAGTTTTTCAGTTTGACAATTAGAACAATAAAGAACAGGATATAACATGGCGCTGCGGAAAGGATTATTTGTATTTGTTGGATTTGTATTTGAATTTGTATTACTAGATATTATATTACTATTACCAACATCACCAACACCACCACTTTTTGTTAAAGCACCACCAGTATTATACCAACGCTTATATTAGAATTTTATTCTTTTTCATTTGGAGTAGATGGTAATGGTGAACTAGTTTGTAATTGTGGTAATGAATTATTTGAACCTCTATCGACATCACCTTGATCTCCACCACGATGTGAACTACGTAATATGCTTTATTAGGCACAGTTTTCACTTGTTGCTTTCGTTGCTAAACTTGATGAATCATTTTTAGTACTATCAGCTTAACTAACTCACCTTGATGATGTTAGAGTGATAGGTAGGGGTGGTTTTATTGGCTCTATTTTTTTTACCGGCTAAAACTATTACAATTAAATACGTTAAAGTCCCGAAGAACTGTTTCTGATATTGTATTTTTAATGCAAATTCTAAATGGGGAAATTCACAGGCTGTTAAGCAGTTGATCGACACCCATTTAAATACAAGTACTCGTTTCCGTTCGGAAAGTATTTTTAACTTGGTATTTTACTGAACTAATTATGGGAAATATGAACCAATTAATAGAATGTTTATGGCTGTTAATGAATATAAAAGATTTTATATTTAAAGAAAACTTTATATATACATCTACCATAATCTATAATATTGTACTTGTAATAATATTTATATAATATGTATGTAATTTGATTTTAATAGTAGTTTCTATATTTTAAGACTTTTTATTTTTTGTCTTATTTTATTTTATTTTATTTTTTTATTTTATTTACATTTTTAATTGTATATTGTAAAATGTTTGAATTAAGCATAAATAAAAAATAAAAAAAAAAATACATTTTATTAGATAAAAAATTTAAACAATGAAGAATAAATCCATTCCCTTGGTCTTCACTTAGGATTTTAATTCATTCTTAGTATTATAAATTTCGATTCTTTCAGCTGAATTTAGTTTCCTATAATCTCCTATATAATTTACCGTTACTATGCATACTTTGGAAATACTATTACTCTCTTGGATGATGTAATCTGGTACGTACTTTGGATCTGAACTTGGTTAAATTCGTCTTTTAGCTAGTTGTACTTCTTTCAGATGTTCCTTAAGTCTTCTTTAGTCTAAATCTAAAAAATAAGTTTTTCCAAAAATTAAGGTTATAAAAATAAGTCATAACAACTACGAAATATATCCATTAGAGATGGCATGTATGGGCTCACAAAATAAAAAAAAAACATTGGTAGCGTTCAGTTAAATTACCCGATGGTTATAAAATCCACAAATCCATGGATCTATTCACTGAACGGTGTGGTAAATGGACCGGTTAATGTATCGCGGTTAATGAAAATGGATCTGAAAAAATTCTAGATACATTTCATGGATCTGACATTTTATATGTAAAAACAATAACAACAATTTTTATGTTGAGTGACATGTACTGTAAGAAAAATTGAATTGTTTTCTATTTTTTATGAAAGTTGTTAAATTTAAATCGCCATTATTTTTTGAATTAGTCTGAAAATTTAAATTCTTAAGGAAGATTTACATATGTATATAAAACTTAAATTAAGAGTTATAAAAAATAAATTATAATATTATTCCATTCAAATTTAATTTATTTTTAAAAGTTTATTTCATTATATTTTCCGGTGATGGCGCTAGTAAATTTTTGTGGTGAATTGCGTTCAGTGGCCAGATATATGGTACATGGATCCAAAATGGATTCAAAATCTACCGGTTAATGCTACTGAGCGAACCCATTCGTACTCATGTACATATTTTCTGCTCATACACAATGACAACGACAATGACAACTTTAACAGAAAAAGACAACAAAATGTCGTTGTAGTTTTATTGTTCGCTAGTGTCACAGTCACAAAATTGCCATTGTAAAGTCTCGAGCAGTTAAGCAATTGACTTTGAAATTTTGAATCATTTTCCAATAACCTTATTGAATAGCTTGAATAATATCTTAAGCAAGGTTGTAGCTACAAAAACAAATTTGAAAAACAAAAATTAATTTAACATTTTAACTCAACAAAATTCCTATTAGAATACAAAAAAAATGTGTCCTTTTCTTAAAATATGAATTACCTTTCAACGAAAATTTTCAACTGTATATAAAAAAAAATAAAATCTCAAACATTTATCAAATTTTATCAGATTAAAAAAGACATTCTGACATTAATACATTCTTATAAATTTGAAACTTATTATCCTCAATTTAAAGTTAAATATTTTTTTAAATGTTTTATTTTATTTGCTGAAACTTTATACATTTTTCCTTTTTTCGTTCAAATGTCACTAAAAATCTCAGTTTAACAATATTAAAAATATTTTTTATTTATTTTTTTTTTTTCGTATAAAAATTTGCGAATCAAAAACAAAGTGTTACTTGACCTGAAACTCTGTTAAATATTAAAATCTAGATCAAATTTCCAAAGAAATGAGGAGAGAAATGAGCGAAAAAAAAAATGAAAAATAAAATAAAAAAAATAAAAAAAAAAAGTTAAAGTGAAATTAACTTTGACTTTATTGTATAAAATTTAAGAAGCAGCACAACACCGAGGACCATTTTACTATGTAATATGGTTATTCTCGTATTTTTGAAATAAAAATCCCATTACCATACAATCATTTCGTTTTCTTTATTATATTGGTGTTTCAAGATGTGCTATGAAATAAAATATCAAGGACTCCTCTGTTCCTATCATCTCAATCTATTTAATTTTTATTTCAGTTTTTTTTTTTTTTTGCTTTTTTTTTACAGAGTGGAAAAGAAATTCCAAATAAAAATAAAATATTTTTTTTTTTTTAACAACCGTCAGCATTTTTACTTTTAACTGTAATTTTATTCTTATTCTTTTTATTATCTATCTTAAATTTGTATCTTGGTAAGCATGTTGTAAAACCGTATACCATAAAGCCAAAATGATTTTATAATTCATTAACATACCTACCTTGAAAAATTTGACATTTGGAAATTTAAAAATGAAAACTGGTAACAATCGCACCTTTATTAGAAAATTCTGTTAGTATTTTTCAAAATTAAAAATTTTACACGGAAATTTCAACTCTCAAGTGTGTTCTAAAACTGATATAAAAATCATTTTTATTTTGTTGAGTCGATGTATAAGGAATATTTTTCATTTCAAGATATCGTTACTATGTTAAACACTATGTAAACAGCTGAGATGGCTTTGCCAGATACTGCTCTATGTAGCAGCAGAATGTCATGGAAAAACGAATATAATTAGATATTGCAAAACGATGGTTAAAAAGCTAGGATGGTTAGATTCTATCCAGTACTTAATTATATTTGTACTTCTAAGATGTTCTATGATGTAGCTGCTGCTAAAGGGTGTTTTTTTTAGAGTGATAGAACTTTAAATTGAAATAAAACACATTTAAATTAAGATTGAAGACACATTTTTTTTTTTATTTGGAAGATGACATTTAGGTTTTAAAAATAATTTGCGGCATATGTCCATCACGATTAGCTCTGAAGAACTGCATTCGATCAGACAAATTTTTGACCACTTTTTCGATTAATTCAGGCCTTATTTCATCTATAACACGGGTTATGTTTATCAGCATTAACCAATGACTTCACATAACCCCAAAGAAAATAAGCCAGTGGTGTTATGTCGCATGATCTTGGAAGCCAATTAATTGGACCATTTCTCGAAATAATGTTATCACCAAACCTTCTTTCAATAAATCAATTGTTGCTGTAGCAGTATGAGGTGTAGCAAAATCTTGTTGAAACCAAAACACTTCCGGGTTGACACCATTCAAATTTCGAAACAGAAAATCATTGATCATTGATCTGTAACGAGCACCATTCACTGTAACATTTGCTCCAGCACGTTTTTAAAGAAATATGTACCGATGATACCTCCAGTGTGTAAACCACACCATACGATGCATTTTTCAGGATGCAATGAAACTTGCAAAATTTCTTGAGGATTGTTTTCGCTCCATATACGCCAGTTTTGCTTGTTTACGTAGCCGTTCAACCAAAAATGAGCTTCATCACTAAACACAATTGTTTGATAAAAAAGTGGATCAACTTGAAGCTGTTCTAGGGCTCAATCAGCAATCAAATGACGCTTATTATGGTCAAGTAGCTTTAGTTCCTGAACCAGTTGAATCTTGTATGGGTGTAGACCAAGATCTTTACGTAAAATTTTCCATGTGGTGGTTGCACACAGTCCAACTTCTTGTGAACGTTGACGAATAGACAAATTTGGATCTTCATCAATACTAGCTCTTACAGCACCGATATTTTCTTCTGTACGAACAGTTCTTTGTCTTGTTGTTGTTGTTGTTGCATCGAGTAGAGAAAATATTGTCCGAAATCTATCGATAGTTCGACGAATAATCTGCTCTGATGGACGATTATGTAAAGCATTAATATAAGTTTGGCGAATAGAAAACTGATTTTGAAAATAAATTTCAACAATTTGTAAACGTTGTTGCAGCGTGAGTCTTTCCATGATAATTTATCAATGCATACTGAACAGAAATGTCAAAACTACATGGCTTCTATCTTCTGTCAAATCACAGTTATCCCTATCGAAAGTTCTATCATTCTAAAAAAAAACACCCGTTACAAAGATCCTTGGAAAATATTTTTTTAAATTTAGCCTAGAGACTTGAACTGTTTACATAATGCTTAGCATAATAATAGTCCTTGAAATGAAAAATATCCCTTACATCGACTCAAGTTCCACCGCGAAATGATAAAGCTAGACAATGATCATGATAAGAGTGTACAATACCCGTGTAAGTAGAATTATTAATCTCTTTTCTTTATTATCGCACCAAATGATGCCTCATAATTTATAGTATCAGCTAAGTTGTGTTGATTTGTTGATGACTACAAAATTAATATAACCGCCATTATGTTTGTTGGTGACTGTAGTCAATTTCAAAATAATTTTTAAAAAATTTCCGATTGGTGTTTAACTAACAAACTCGATTTAAATTCCTATAAATTTCAAGTCGATGGGGCTTCAGTAGGAAGCTTATAAAATCTATTATTAATTATAGACTATCTAACTGTTATTCTTCAAATCGATATTCCGTCTAGGAAAAGTTGAAAGAGTAGCACAGTTATAAACAAGGAACACGTACACCTCTAAACTGATCGTTCAAAATGGAATGACAAAGTGGGGGGGGGGTGTAGTATACTTGCAAGACCTGAATATAAGTCTATCCTTCAGTCTGCCAAGACATTGTAGTGTGTTTCAGGCGGAGGTGATGGCAATAAAACAAGCCTCAGACTGACTGAGATCCAGCGTATTATCTGTTAGAAATACCTGTGTACTCACAGACAGTCAGGGCGCAATTAAAGCACTGGAGTCGATAACCATCAACTCAAAAACCGTGTTGGACGAATTAGCGGATAGTTTCAACATATTTTGATATTCCGGGTAACTGCATGGCAGATCAACTTGCTAGAGAGGGTACTTCCAAAAAGGAGCAATCTGGGTGCACCTCTAGCTACCTGTAATTTATTGCTTCGCAATGATGCAATAAAAGTTTCAAACTTCAGATGGTCAGTTAGACCAGACTGCAACATCATCAAGCAAATCTAGCCTATGTTGAACCTGAAGCGATCCCTTGACCTACTAACTATGAAAAGGTGTGACCTTAGCACTATGATAGGGGTCATTACGTGTCGGTGTCTGATTGGTAAACATGCCAGAAAGCTTGGAGTACCTTCATAAGACTTTTGCAGAAAATGTAGAGAGCAGGTGGAACATGTAGAGAGAAGGACGACTTTTGCAGAACATGAAACTGTCCAACACCTACTCTGTTCCTGCCCTGGTCTCTACCATAAAAGGAAAACCCATTTAGGAGCTTTCTTTCTGGACTCGTTGGGTGATCTTGGTGAAAACACTAATATCAAAAATCTCCGCCGCTTCGTTAAAAGCTCAAATTGGTTCAACGAGTAGAGTTCCCGTGGTATCACAATAGACCTTAACGGTCTAAGTGTGTCGACGTACTGTCCGCAGTCACTACTATCTACGTACTGTTACTCCAGATCATAAACTCAATTTTAAAGCGCATTTTAACTCTATTATTAATTAAGCCAACTCAGTCTGGTCGAAAGAGTTTCCTGATCCCTACATTCCGAAACATTTATAGATCGCATACGTTAAACCGACACTTAAACATACTTCGTAGGTTTGGTCTTCATATAGTAATCTTGATATTTTTACTTATTATAGCAGTTTAACGTTACTTTTTACATTTTGTACTACATGCTTTTTCATGGTCGGATCTTTTTCATCTTCCTCCTTACGAAGATAGTTTGCTTTTGTTGGGCTGAAATCTCTCCAACAATGTATTTCACATATTGAAACAGTTCAACGTACATGTTTTTTAAAAACGCTTTGCACGCTACGTGTTTTTGTTAATATCTCACTCAGTGTCAACTCAGTTGTATACATTTCAAATTCTGGAAATGAAATGGATACGATAGTGAAATTTTTTTGTTATTTCATCTAAGTCTGAACCTTCTTCCTTGTGAAGATAGGTTGCTTTTGCTAATTGCTTTGCTGAAATCTACCCAACAACATCGTTCGGTGGCTCATATTACATTCAGCCACCAAATTGTTGCTTGGAATATTCTAGCACCTAAAATTATGGATTTAATAAGTTTTAAAGAGCGATGATTACGTGTAATTTACGTTCTGTTTGCCTACTAAACATTACTAGCCATATGATTGACTACGGTGAATTTGAGTTTGTGTTTAGAATGTTATGCGAATCTAACTCGCGAGTAGCTTGTTTTGATACTAACTTTAGTAAGACAAGCTCAAAAATAAAGCTATATAACTGGTACATTATTATGTAGCACAAAATCATTGACATACATTAATATAAAATAATATCAAGATGTTACATATAGTAAAATATTACACAATAATCAAAATGTTAACCAAACATGATTTTTAAACCCATATACAAAACATTTTATTCTATCATCTATGGATTTTACACTCATATTCTGTTAGTATTTCTATTCTATTAGAATAGAAACAGCCATGAGTTTTAAATTCATTGATAATAAATTTTATTTTATGATATTAAATCACAATTTGAATTAGTCATAAAATCTATTTGGCTTTATGACATATGATCTTAAATTACAACACTGTTGTTTCTCTTTTTTTTTTCTGTTTATCTCACTCAGTGTCAACTCAGTTGTATATATTTCAAATTCTGGAAATGAAATGGATACGATAGTGAAATTTTTTTGTTATTTTATTTTTTTTTTTTTCATTACATTAAAATGTTCTGGAAATA
The DNA here is from genome assembly GCA_963942445.1 of Argyra leucocephala. NCBI lineage: Eukaryota > Metazoa > Arthropoda > Insecta > Diptera > Dolichopodidae > Argyra > Argyra leucocephala. Next base: position 28,123,668 of record OZ012678.1, on the reverse strand, counting down.
ATAATATGCGGTACAAATGGCCGTATAATCATCGTTATTAAATTTATATTGCTTTCCTTTTTTAGTTCTTTGCATTTAATTGATACAAGTGGAAAAGAAAAATTTATTTTAATTGTAAAAGACAAAATCATTAACCTTGAAGTCCTGCAAAGTAAATTTCTTTTTTTTTTTTACACGTACATAACCTATAATTAAAATTTTTCGTGTTTTATCATCAGTGACAAAGTAATTCAAATTATTTTGTACTTTAAACTAGTCATTCATTTGTCATTCATTTGAAACTTGAAATCTTAATAAAAAATAATTAAACAGAAAAAAAATGTTACATAAATGTCCTGAAGGACATCCTGGAAATCTTATAGGTGAAGAAATTTTTAAATCGAGATGTTTTGTGAAAAAAATATATATATATATGCAATATGCAATAAGGTATATGGAAATCAAGTAGATTTCAACAGACTATCCAAAAACGAGAGAAATGCCATTTTTTAATAGTATAACAAATTTTATAACGATAATGAGAAATAGTTTGTTATAAAATTGAATTGTAATTTTCAGGAAACCTCAAGAATGTATACTTTACTTATACCGTTACCATATTATTAAGCCATAAAGAAAAACAAAACGACCTGACATTTTGCTCATTTCAAAGAACTCAATGTGACGAACTAAGTTAATATATTGATTAGAGAAAACTACAATATTAGCAAGTTATCAAACAAAGTAATTGGGTGCAAGTGAGCAAACTACAAAGTTAAGAAATAACTAAATCTTGGAGTACCTTCTTCAAAAGGTCATTAAGTAATAAGATAATTTGGTTTAATCATTTTTTTGTACAGATATAAGAAAAAAAAATAAAACACATAAAAATAAAGGGTGCAAACTATATAAAAATATTGATCATAATATCAATGAAATCAAGATGAAGAATTGATTAATACATTGTTTGCAACAATATCTGAAATAAAAATCATTAACAAGTTATCAAGCACAATACAATTGGTGCAATGGTGCAAACTATTATAACATCTTCTGCTTTCTAATTTCATTATAACAACACCAAACATTTTTTTATTATTTTAATACGCTCCTGTCAAACAATATAGAGACTTTTAAAAACTGTTTTTAACATTTTTTATAAAAAACTTGTTTTCTAGCATTAGAGTAAATTTTGTAGCTGGATGGTTGTTTATTATCCAATAAAATAGCACATACAGAGGGTTGAGTAATAATATTTTTATTATTCATAATATTATTACTTATTTCATTGTTGGTATTTGAAATGTAATTTCCGACGTTAGAGTAACAGGTAGTCTTATTCGTTCTATTATATTTTACTAAAAATTTAAATAAAGGAGAATGTCCGTTGCCTTGGCCTTTATTTAGGAGTGAGTCATTTTTAATTTTGCTCGATGCTTTCAGCTGTATCGAATTTCCTAGAACCTCTAATGGAATTTACCATCATTATGTCTTCTTTCGAAATACACTAACATTCTCTTGGATGATGTGTTCTGCTAATTTGGATCTGAATTCTGTTGAATTCTTCTTCGTAGCTAATTCTGCTTCTTTCAGGTGGTCATTGAGTCGTGTTTGCATGTTTCTTCTAGTTTGCCCAATATAAACTTTGTTGCAATGACTGCAAGTGGTCTCATATATGCCTGATTTTTCTGAGTGGGACAGAAATTTCGCTAAAACCCAATGACACGCTTATTTTGGGTTGTTGATCAATGAGTAGGTTAGTGATGGAATTCCGTTGTAAAGTTCTTTTCCGTTCACTGAGTAAGTCAGTGATGGTTTTTTCTGGATATCCATTTATTTTCGCAATTTCAAATATGTGTTTAGTCTCTTTTACTAAACATTTTTGTGAGATGAGAAGTGTTAAAATTCATCTTTTGAATTTAATAAAACCATTGAAAGACATTGAACCCTATGAAAATAACACAGTAAATATATATTTCAAAGAACAAATTATTGAATAAGACAATCAAATTATGAATGTGTATCTACATAATATAAATTGAATGCAAAACAGCTTCCCAAGATATAACTTACTTAGGTGTCAAACAGACCATATAAATCCTGGATCTGACTCATCAACATTATTCTATTATTGCTACTTCATTTCTCCAAACTGTTCAGAATATACGAAATAGAAGAAGAATTTGTTCTGTGAATGCGAAGAGGTCACTCGCAGCAGACTTCACCACTTTGGAACAGCGTTTCCGGAACAATAGGAGCTACCCAGCATACCATTGAACAACATCCTGCTATCACAAAATCAGGTATTCTCAATTACTCAAACACTAGTTACAATAACTAATAAACATGGGTTTCATGTCACAGCCCACATCACAATAAGCCCATTTTCGGCTGTGGTGATATATGGGATAGATTCCCTCCCGCCTCCCGCAAAATTTTAAATCTAATCTCCAACGAAGGTTTTGTCTGCCCGACGTCTTATACATTCGGGTCCAGATTCGAAGACTCTCTTAGCTGGAAAATGTTTGTTCATCCGCTCTTGGTTCCCGAGCCATTGCGGTCTCTTTTGACCTTAATTTTCGTAACTATGTCCACCTTATTATATAGCTTTGCTTTACATCGGCATCGTACCTCATCGACGTTTCAGGACCAAATACCCGGTGAATTATTTTCTTCTCAAAGACACCAAGTGCATGCTTATTTGCCTTCGACAGTGCATGACTCTGATACGTAAAACAGAACTGGGAATATAAGCGTTTTATAGAAATGTACTTTGGTGTTTCGCGAAAGGAGCTTTGTCCTGAGATGTGTTGTCAAACCGAAGTAGCAAAGGGTTATTCTTCACCGTTGATGTCCTTTGTGGAATTAATACTAGTTTAAAGGAAGGTAACCTCCTGATCTACCTCGAAATTATATGTGCCGACAGTGATGTTTTGGCCAATATGATGTGAAGACCTTGACGACCGCTCGTTGTGATCTGGCGATGATGTCAATGTCGTCAGATATAACACAATATAATAATAATATGAACGAGGTCAGATTTCGTCCTTAATGCCAACAGATGGTGATAATGTTCTGATAGAACAAAATTTAACCTCGAGTTGGGTACCACCTTCAACAAGCCTAATTTAATCAATGAAATCTTCTTAGAATCAACCGTAGACTGTTATTAATTCATTATTTTAAAAAATTAATATTTATATACACTGATTTTTTGTTTGAAAATCTCTTTCAATTCAAGTGTAACAAAAAAAAAAGACCAAAATACAATCAGAAAAAAAAGACTAAAATGAATATACCTTAAAAAAAGTGCTTTTAATTATTTTTAATAATCATATGAGTAGAAATTGGTGTTTCATACCATACTTGGGTTTCTTTAAAGAACACAAACCTTTTTAATTAAAAATAAAAACAAAAATGTCCTTTATACAATTTCATTCTTTTATAGTGTCCTTGATATACAAACACAAAAAACGATAAAACTCTTTGACAAAATTACCTAGCTATATGAAATTAAAAATATATATTTGACTTTGACTATTAATAACACTGAACCAAATGTTTATTGAGATTTTGAGACTCACACAATTAATTGTGAATGGTTGAAATAAGTTTTCTTTTTGTAAATAAATTTCTTTAATGCTGCACCACTATAAAGGTCATCCTTTAAACTTACTGGTTTATTTGTGTTAATTGAAAAAAAAATTATTTAATAAAAATAAATATTTTTTTGAAATGAACCGGAATATAATAATAATGACAAATCTAAAGAAAAATAATTATTTAAGCTTAAATTCTATTTGAATTAATTGAATCATAGAAGAAAATTAATAAAAAGCATAAATAATATAATATAATATTGGGTGACATCGAAAATGCAATATTACAGTTTTGACTACAATAGTTGATAGTATGTTCCATAACGAACTAAGTATACCAAAGCTAAATAGTTGCAGAATGCTTGCCTACTACTTTGACTATGCAGAAAGTAGCAGAATATAAACATTTTAGAACATATAAAGGCAGTGGTTTCTTCTGCTATCTAAATTCAAACAAACCTGGACCTGACCAACTGGACCTGACAATATTCCTCCAATAGTCCAATTATTTGTAACCGAGCTCACCTTATTCATGGAAAATAGCTCACGTCCACCGAATCCCAAAAAAAGGTGCTTCAAGCAATCCCTCTAATTATCGCTCAGTTGTCTTGACTTCAGTATTATCAAAAGTGACAATCATTAACTTTCAACTCAAAAAATATTAAGAGAGTATTTTAAATGACTGTTAATATTGCTTTAGGTCGAAAAGATCAACTGGTGATCTAAAATGGCACTGCTGCATAGAAAAACACGGGGAAGCCAAAACTAAAGCCATATTGACTGAAGTCAAGACAACTGAGCGATAATTAGAGGGATTGCTTGAAGCACCTTTTTTTGGGATTCGGTGGACGTGAGCTATTTTCCATGAATAATGATTTGGATTGCGACTAGCGTGCTTCATTAATGAAAAAACTAAAAGCAATTCGACTGGGAAACAATTCAATACAGTTGTTTTGTTTTATTGGAACACAGTTTTATTGGATAGTATTATATCCAAAAAATTCATTATCAATGCTGGTGGCGTTCAAGGCTCAGTTCTTTGTCTGAAATTGTTAACAATATTCATAAATGATTTCCTTATCCACGACTTCAAATCAGCTTTGCTAATGATAGTATCCTTTTGATTTTTGATACCTAGTATTTCTTTGAAAAAGCTGTTAAATCCAGACTTATTCAGACGAAATAACATATATTGTTAACAGCTACCATCAAAAAATAGATGACTGAGGAAGTGTACATAGCCCATCAATACCAAAATATAATCTATTTAAAATTATAAACATCGAATATAACTTTGAAACTCTAAGAATTCTTGGAATGGAAATAAACAACAAACTTTCGTGGCACGATCACATTTTTTCTGTCGCGAAGGATGCTGCGCAATGTTTAAGGTTCTCAAACAGAAGTAGGAAATACTTTACATCTTACCTCATATTAATATACAAGGCATATATTCGACTTGAATATAACTCCCATTATTGGGTCGATACTCCCAGTACGCAGGGTAATACACAAGGCAGCTCTTTATGATAAATTTGCAGTAGAGCCTTTTCGAACCAGAACAATAAATTCTGCCAACATACTAGCAAACCGAGCTAACTTTATTCATAGAAAATAGCTCACGTCTACCGAATCCCAAAAAAAGGTGCTTCAAGCAATCGCTCTAATTATTGTTATGATATGTAAAATTGCAGTACCGTACTTAGTTAAGCATGAAAATGTCATTCAACCTAAGTTACTGTTAAGACTGTAAAAAAAACTGTAAAATATAAAAATTCTTTCATCAACCGAACCTCTAAGGCATGAAGAATTCTACCATCTTATGTGTTCCCACAAACATATAATTTGGAAATCTTCAAGAGACAGGTAGGTAGGTAGGTAGGTAGAAGTGACCATTCCAGTTGCTTCTGGAAAATCAATTAGCAATTAATTGTGCCTTTTTGATACCACGCTTCGAGTGACCTATTTGTTGTTATTTAGTTGTTGTATGGGATCATCCTTCCCAGGGACTCAGTGCTAAAGCCACCCTTTGTGATGGAGAAGGTTGATCAGATCTCCTATTTTGTTTTACCCTATGTCTGAAGAATACCTAAAGTCTGGAGTCTGACTCTAGTAAATTCTGGGCAACTCCAAAGGAAGTGTTCAAGAATATTTATTTTATTCTCATCTGTGCAGCTGCGACAATGGGAATTGAACGGAATATCTAGCTTGCCAGCATGATTTCCTATCGGCCAATACCTGTACTGATGGCTACTACACTTGATGTATAAGTACGGGACCTGGCTAAGAGTTGTTTCGTTTTATTGATCTTGTACGAGGACCATGTTTTCTTCAAGGTCTCACAGATATTTAGTCTATACCACCTTTCATTCTCTCTGGCCAGAAAGTATGAATAGATGCGGCTCTTAAAAAAATTGGAGTGTGAATGTCGTCTTCAAGGGGCGTGTAAAGAATGCAACCTTGCCTGGCCAGTTTATTGGCTCTCTTATTCCCATCTATGTTACTATGATCAGGAACCTAGAGTAGAGAGATCGAAAAACGGCTATCTACGTTTTCAATTTCGTTTTTGGGGTTGTTCTACCAGCTTAGACCAGATAGTGTTCGATATCAAAGCTTTGATAGCGGCTTGACTATCCGTGAAGATCATGACTTTTGTTTTGGTTGTATGAATATGATTAAGGGTCTTGAGAACTTGCTCAATTGCAAGTAGCTCTCCTTGAAAGACAATAGCATATTTAGACAGACCACAAAACTTTCATATTTTTAGATCTACTGAAAAAAATCCTGCACCTACTTCGCAGTTCATTTTCGATCCATCACTGAAAATTACTATATTATTTTCCCAAACTACGCTTCCAATCGGCCCCAGCAGCAAAAACATATCTCGGGCTTTTTGTTGAAATTCAGTTTAGGAGTGATATATTCGGTTGTATCTGACAGCAATTCAGTTGGATACGGGTAAATAAATATCTTTTAACCTGTCTGTAAATTTTTGTACTAACTCTTCTATTCTATTCTGTTCTATTTTATTCTATTCTAATTCTTTTATATTATCTTAACGTTTCGTTTATTTCCTTGCTATCTCTATCTTTATTATCATTTAAATGGCTTAAATTCTGGGAAATCAGTTAGTGCGGCTTGTCCCATTATTCTGGCTTCAAATAAAAAAAAAACGAAAATAAAAATCTAGATTACTAAAAGACCAAATAATATTTTCTTTTTCAAATTAAAGACGATGAAAAATACTAAGAACCTTTCTCAGGCAACGTCGGGTTACTCTAGTAGTCATTACTAAAAATATTCAATTCATTTCAATTTTAAATAGAAACTAATCTAACTAAGAAACTAAGAAAGAATCTGTTTTACTTTTAGTGGGTTAAATTAAAAACTAGGGGCCCCTGTTGGGTAGTTAAAATTCAAGTTGAAGCCAACTTTAAAGTTTTTAAAAGAACAGGGATTTGCATGGACTAATATAGACTTCTCATTACAAAGCAGAAAACACTCATATTTTAATGAAAAGCTTTGAAATTAGTATGTTTTCGTTAAAAAACATAAATATCTGTTTAATTTTCTGCATAGTATTTGCTGAATAGTAAAATCATATAAGTAAAAAAATTTCAACTGTGTGCGCATTATTGTTTTATATACAATTTCTTTATATATTAGGAGTTCATTAAAGAGAATCGAAATAAAATTAAAAGGTGTCTGCTGCGCAGGTCCTTAAATGCTTGTCAATTATAATTATAGATGGCTATTTAAATTTTTTACAACACTTTTTTAAATTAATTTTTCGGATTACAACCAACACCTTTTTCAATCTAGGTTGTTGTCCCTAGAGACAGAAGCCAGAAAAGTTTTATTGTTAAAAATATTATATTCTTATTTTAAAATAAACACTCTTGTCAAAAATTTTATAAAATTCAATAAAAAATCTAAGTAATAAAATAAATCGCAAATTAAACAAAATTTTTCAAAAAAGAAATCCTTTTTCCTTTAAAAAAAATTTCCTTCTTTTTTAATTTTTTTTTTTTTTGTTTTTTGTTTTTAACTATAAATAATTTTTTTTTAATTTATATACGTGTTTAACATAGTTCACATATGAAGACATACAATATACTTACTTGAATATATTATCTAAGTTAGTTAAAATGCCAGCAAACTTACAACGACTTCAACTGAAAAATACAAAACCAAAAAAGAAAAATATTTGCATAGTAAAAGTATGTGCTGAAAGAAAACAATAATTTTAAAAGGTTTTCCGTGGAAATGAAAACTAAAAAATAAAAAAAAATAAAAAAATATAAAAAAAATGTTTTAAAATTTATCCACGGGAAAAAACTAAATTTCATCATGACATTTATAGGTCATCTTTTTCTTGTTGGAGGCATAAAAAAGAGACTTTAATGTTCCCTTTTCGAATTAGTTCATTTCACCTGAAGTGAAGTATCAAAAAATATTTATCATAAGGTGGTTGGTTAGTTTGTTTTTTTTGTTTTTTTTAATTTCTTGCTATTACAAAAATATTTAACTTTTCTTGTGCATAAATTATCATCTCACGAAAACTTTGGTTAATATTTGTTTAAAAGTTGTGTTTTATTAAATTATGGGTTATTCCTGGTAAAAAACAAACTTTGAAAATTTTCTTTTCTTCAACTTGATTATAAAATTTCATAATTTTAGTAAATTGGCTTGTTTTAGGATTTGATACTATCCCATCGGTTACAAGTGTTATAAAACAACAAACCGAAATCTAACTATACCTTCACTAAAAAGTTAACCACCAGATTTACTACATCTTCGAAATAATCAAAAGAAACAACTAAAGAAAAATCAATTGCTAGTCTATAATGTTTTGACAAAGAATAGAATAAGTGATAGGGGTTTTCTTTCTTCTCTTTGGTGTTCATACTCCACTGTTGAAAAACGAATCAAAATTGTTTGGATGAACTTACAGTTGGAATCTATATCTTATCGTATATTTAGCTATTACACTGGTGACAGATTCAATGTTTAAGTCGTGTTCGACGACTTTATTTGGCATAAGCCAAGGGGCATTAACTAGCGACCTTAACAACTTATTTTGTTATCTTTGTATAATGTTGATGTTAGTTTTTGCTGCGGAACCCTAAAGCTGAAATCCATATGCAAAATTGGGTTTTATTATAATTTTATAATAGCGATTGTGCGATGTAATAAAATGTTTTTATACTACGTAATGTGGCTCTATACATTGATATGTTCACTGTCTGTTATTTCATTCGTACTCCATTGCGGAAAAACGTATCAAAAATCCCTTTCAAACATTTACCTTAAGCTATTGCGGGATTTTTTTTTTGCATTGTTATTTTTAATAACAGTCAAAGCTTCAGATGTTTCAATGTGTGCGTAAGAATTTAATTTTAAACTTATTTTCAAGGCATAAGCATCATAAGTCATAATGTACAACAAAATTATTTTTATTGCTCCTTTGTATGTATTAGTAAATAAAATAATAATATAAAAATAAAAATTTTTAGAACTATTATAAGATAAAACACAAAAGTATATAATGAATCTTGCTGGAATATTGTTAATCAATCTCTTTATTTGTGAAGGAGAACATAAGTGAAAATTTTTACGTCTGTAACACAATTGGTTTTTGAAATAATCCTGATAGAAGCTAGAAGTTGTATGGAACCGAACAGAATCAGATTTTCGAAATCAGTAACAGTCCAATCCATTACTTGTGAAGAAGAACATAAGTGCAAATTTTCACGTCTGTAACACAATTGGTTTTTGAAATATTCCTGAGATGTGCTAGGAGTTGTACGGCAGCAACCTATCATTTGATATCTTTGTAAAGTACCGTGTCCGGTTGCTTTTTTCAGCATGGGTAACTGTGCAAAACTCTATCTTCAAATTTTTTAAACAAATTTATTTTTTTCTTTTTGCGTTTGGTTTTAATATTAACAAAAAAAACTCCAACCTACCACGAAAATAAACATATAAACATATAAATAAACAGACACTGGCAAGCTAATATAAAAGTATATAAAATACCGAAAAGTTCGTATTTTTTTTAGTAATTTAGCTCTTATTTAAAAAAAAGTTCTTATGTTTGTAGATCGAAAGGTGTGGTAGGGAAAGAACAGCAAAAGGTAACAGGCAGTGAAAATACTAATGTACAAAGGCCCAAAATAATTGTTATTTCGATTTAAAATCCAAAAATATTGATCTATATAGCTCTTGTTTAGTTGTGTTCGTTTTGATTATCTAAAAACAAACGAGGTAAAGTTCGTTGTTTGTGTGTCTGAAAGCGATAAGCAAATTAATTTTAAAATAACAATAAATGAAAAATATAGAATCAGAAATACCGGGTGCGGGACGAATGCCGACTTTTGCAAATTCCGTTTTTTCAAATGCCTGATTTTTAAAATCCGTCTCTTATTAAAAAATCCCGCTTTAAGTGTATTTACACCAAGAATATTTATTTTAATTTATTGTATGTACAGCAGCTGTTGGACCGAAAAAAGTGAATATCTGCCTTTTCCAGAATATTTATTTTAATTAATTATGTATAGCCGCTATTGGATACAAAAAAGTGAAAAAAAAAACTAAAAAAGAGGGATTTTGAAAAAGTGAGATTTGGAAAAATCGGCATTCGGGGCAGACTCAAGAATATAGTAGCCAGTTGTCAGCTCCGTTTTGTACAGAAATGTTTCAAAAACCAACTATAACAAAGATGGTAAAATATTTAAAGCCGTGTGCAACTACAATGCAATCATAACAATTTTTAACTTAACAATTTAATCAAACATCTTTGCAATGCCATCCATGCCATCTCCATGAAGAATTGGTGATAATGCCCGAAGGTAACTAAGATACTCAGGTAAGGTAAATTAGGTAAATTATGCACTAAAACTTCATTTCCCACCTACCAAAAACAAACCTCACTTTATTCCGTCATTTTATATATCTTATTTTGTATTGCAATTTTGGTTTGATTTTTGTTAAAATAAAAAATTTAAACTAGGCATTCTTTAAGAAGGCATAAAGCGTATTCTATGCAACAAAAAAGATATTCTGTTCATAGGTCCATGTTGTCAAAAACTTTGCTCAGTTAAAAAGTAGGCGCTAGTACTCATAGTTATCGGTGTTGCATTAATTAGCGTCTGCATTAATAGTTATTGTAGTTCGCTTGTTTCGAAATAGAAAATGATGTAAAAAAATCAAAATATTAGTTTAAATTAAATTAAATTGAAATAAAAAATATATATAATTACTAGCGAATCCCGGGGAACGTTGCTCCGCCCTAGTGGAAATGAAATTTATAAACGTATTATAGCAATTTAAATAGATAAGTTACTTAAATCTCAAAAATTTAAATTTTAAATTTCTGACGGACCCGGCAAACGTTTTTTAGACCCCAGAATTTTTTTACATAATTAAAATAATAATAGTTTGGGATTCTGGTGATGGATTTAATTTTGGCAAATCAATTTGTCTAGAGCAACAGCACTTTCCAGCTGTTTCATTTTAAACCGCTGTTTCTGCATGAAATTTTAGTGCCGAACAACACTCACATTGCTTGTCCATTTCTCCAATATTAATTTTTGAATGAGCAGCATAATCAATTTCAGGATCATAATGATCATAATGCACTCAGGATCATTCAGGATCACAAATGCAATACGGTCAAATGATGACAATGCTAATGATCTACGTATTCGTGTTGCATTAATTAATTGATTTAAGTTTCTATTTGTCTCACTTAATGGTCTTCTATTTCCGTCTCTTCTATATTCCTCGAGGTCTGTGTTTTTCACTTTCTCTTGAATATAGCTAATTGTTGCATTCATATTCTTCGTCTCCTTTCATTTTAAAATATAAACGTTTTTAAATATGTATTTAAGAAGTATATAAAGTTTATATTTTAGTGAAATAGATATAGATAGCTGATAATATTATCAAACTTTTGTCACTTAAGACCGTGTGGCTTCTAATTTCATCAAACTTTCAAATTGTAAAGAAAAACTGACAAAACAAATTTTGCATGTACTGCTCTATGAAAAAAAATTACTGCAGAAAAAATTTCTACTCGTCCGCGCAAGTTTCTTGTTTACAGTTGTCGGGTAGAAATATATGCACAACGCTGACACATTTTTTTCTGCAATACAAAATAATTTCGATATTTTCACATTAATTTTAATTAAAATACAAAAAAAAAAATTAAAAGACATAAGTAAAGTATTTACGCTACCTAACAGTTCAACCAATTCTCCCATCCTCTTTTTTTCTTACTTTTCTTGGGAAAATAGAGCTTCCACTTGACATTTCCATAGTATTCTAGCTGCTGTTTTTCACTTGTTCCCACGTTAATATGGTATCATAATTTATGTTTCCAAGGCAATGTCTAATTTCATTTTTAATCTGTTTAAAGTGTCTAAGTAGAGGATTGACCTACTGTAGAAGAGCACTTTGATAATTTTATTTTCGCCTACGTGGTAAGACGACGGCATATTTTTCTGCAAGTTTTTGCTGCGATTTTATCCATTTTTGATGTTAAGATGCCTGACGTTACTATGTTTACTGGGTACGTCATGTCACATACTTTTGTCAGTTGTTGACAATTGTGTGATTATTATTAGAGGTTTGGCAATATGTATTTATTAACTATTGTGTTGCATGAGATACATGAATTGTAATATACTATTATGCAGGTAATTTGAATAATGTGTACTTTGTTATTTTTACTTATAAAGTATTGTTAATTATAAATTTTATATTGATTATTAATTTTATTTTATTTTATTGATTATAAATTTTATATATTATCTTGATATTATTATGTTTTTATCCAACAAAGATGCAAAATGGCGCGTTTTACATCGAGGACAGCTGACAAATTGCTTCGAGGAGTGTCAGAGAGTAAGGTGGGCTGCGTTTTATCTCCATATTGACTGTAAACGATAACAACGGTATCCAGTAGCGTCCTTTCGAACGTATCAGCCACTTAGATTACCCCGACAATGTCTGTTTTTTTCCACATTCGAATGGAAGTTTGAACGATATGTGCCAAAAGCTGTATGACACTGGTAAAAGTGCGACGCTAAAAGTCATTTCAACTAAAACTAAAATCATGCGCACAACTCACACATCACAACATCCGAACCTCCATGAAGAAACGCGAATCGAAGAGGTGAGTACGTTCAATTACCTGGTCAGCATCGTGTCGTCATATGGAGGTGCTGTTTTGGATATTGAAGTCCGCATCAGTAAAGCCCGTGCTTTTGGGATGCTCTCAAAGACAAGACTATTCAACGCAAGAGTAAAGTCTGTTCTCTTCTACCCTTGCGAAAAATGGAAAATTTCAGTAAACATCACCAGGAAAATATAAGCGTATATAAATAGATGTCTCCGGCGCATCCCAAACATTCGTTGGCCACAAACCATTTCCAACAGAACGCTGTGGCAAAAAACGAAGCAAAAACAAATAGACGTGGAAATCCGACAGAGGAAATGGCGTTTGATTGGCCATACTCTGAGGATACCTGACAACAACATCGCGAAACAATGTTTCAAATGGTATCCTCAGGGTAGGCGGAAGACGGAGAAAAAATGAAGAGCAACTGTCTTAGCAGAAGCAAGTACCCAACAAAGAACGTGGCCACAATTGAAGAGATTAGCCGCAGATAGGAGTCAACGGAAAGAATTTATTTCCGCCCTATGCCCCACGGGTTGATTTGCAGGACATTGATGATGATGATGTTTTTAGTTATATTTTATACCCTCCACGGGAAACAAACCCGTGACTACCATATCATAATTGAAACACATTTCTGTGCCTCAATCGATTAAGCCACGGAAGGGATCTATCATCTTCTTAAATTTGATTAAATTGGTACTACCAAAACTTCAATACCTACCATTACTAATATTTGATGTACCTGAACAACCAATTTTTTTATTATAATATTTACATGCCACTTCTTAAATATTTTTAAGTATTAATACAACTCCTTAACGAACAGAAAAAATTTCGTACAATATATTCTAACAATATTAATTTTTTTTTTCAACTGACTTCACATATTTAATATTTAATGGTACAACTTCATATTTACAAGTATGACATAAGCAATGATTTTTTGCTCCCGCATTAACACTAATGAATCTCTATCATTACAGAATGTATATTGTAACCAAAATAAAATTTGTTTTTTTTAATACCATTTTAAATATAAATCTTTTTAACAAAAAAAAAAAAAAAAAAAAAAAAAACAAAGTAGCTACAATTTTGTAAGAAAATCTCAACAAAATATTATTGAAACCGTACACCACTACCTACTTTCAATTTTATTCTACACGTTCAATTACATGAAACTCTTTAAAAACTAAACCACATATCACCTTTAACTACCTATATCTACCTACCCTATATTTACATATACACAAAAAAAAATATTATAACAGTTTTGTGAACAGAAAATTTCAACTTCTTTAAATAATGTTGGTTCTCTTCCCTAAATACATATTATAAGTATTCAACATGCAAGCGCCCATGCAAGTTTGAAAAAAAAAAAAACTATTTTATTTAAAGAAATTTTCTTCATTGCTTGTACATGGAATTTATGTTGAGGTCACATCCTTTTTGTTAAGACGTTGAATTGTGATGGTAGAGTTAAAATTTAAAACCGATTCCAACAAAAAAAAATATACCCACCTCTTAATATTGAAGGTGGAAATTCTTGTTCATATCACAAATATGAACCGTGAAATAAAATTTTAATATATAAAATATAATACATTATATACCTGCATGCATACAATATATAAATATTTGCATTTATCATAATATACATATATGTATTAAATCATCACGCTAATAACGGTAACAAAAAACGGGGAAAAAAAAAATATAAAAAATGGAATAATAAAATTCCGTGCACAATTTTATTACAATAATAAAAAAAAAAAAAAAAATTAAGAGGTTTCTGATATGTAAACTATTTGACAGGTTAATTCAGTACGGCTGACACAATCTTTATTGAACATCACTTCACTTCATTTTATACTATATACTTTGTGCTGTACTGCTATGGCATTTTGTATTCGTTCAGCTTGATTTCGTTATAACTAATAACTGTGTAGTAACAGTATTTTTTTTTTTATCAGTAAATTCAAATTTTATTTTGATTTTTTTTTTTTTTTTTTTTTAAATAATATGCAGCTATATATATACCTAATTCATAGGATCGCATTAAGTTTTCCACGGACAAAAAAAATAATATAAATAAAAAATAAATAAACTGAAGTAGGTACATTCCAATAAACAATAATAATATTGTTTAGAGACATAACAAATTAGAATGTTTTCACAATTCAGTGACAAAACTACGAGGCAAAATTTTAAATTAGTTTTATTCAGCCCATATATTCGATATTATTGATATTCAGCTGAAGGTTCTATTAATAATTTGATTAATGACAACTCTTTTAATGAAAACTAGAAGTCACTTCATGACAAGTAATTTAAAGGAAAATCTATAGAATAAATTGACTATATTAAATCTCTAATGTTTTTTACTCTGGCAATTCTATAGTTTTTCAACTTTCTATTGTATAAGTAATCTAAAATATATGGAATTAAAACAAGATTGAATCAACAGTTATTATAATTTGATTCACCAGGTATGAACAGTCTTATTTTTTAGAAAAATATTCATACCTGGTGATACTTGACGTTCATATATAACAGTATATGGTCCATACTGTTATATATGAACGTCAAGTATCAAGTAAGTGCATATGATTTAATTTTCTACATATAAAGAAGTATTAGGTATTCATGTATCACATATAATACGCCAAAAATATCATCAAACAATGAGCGAAGAAATAACTTTATTAAACAGAGAATTTTCAAACAGCTAAGATAGTCTTTGGGATACTGTGACAAATCCTGACAAAATCATTCAACTTACCTAGAAAAACAAAACTTTGTATAAACACTAAAAATACGGATATTAATCAACTGGTGTCTGCAATTAATATAAAAAATGTCCTGTCAACAATACTGACGAATCTGTGATTATAAAATTTGAGAATGGAACGATTATAAAGGGCAAGAGATGCTAACTACAAGTTTTTTCGTCCCTGTGAATAGATCCTCTCTGAACATAGTACAATTAACTAATTCTTCCAATAATCATTCTATTAATTACTCTTGCCATAGTTTGACATGTTATTATCAAATTGTTAGGGGCTTACGTAGTAAAACCTCCTCAGTTTTCATTAATTCCAAAATTTTGGACTATGATATATTTGCTTTAACAGAAACATGGCTTAAAAATTCGATAAATTCCTTAGAGTTGTTTGATTCTTCTTTTTTAATTTTCAGAAAAGATAGATATCAAGAATCAGTCAATTTGAATAATAATGCCTTTATTGTACCAAAAGGTGGTGGTGTTCTTATTGCAATAAAAAAACTCTTTCCAAGTTGAAGAATTCATACTTCCTGAATTCGTTTACCTTGAAATTATTGTAATTATAATTATTATATATATTAAGAATAAAACTTGATAATAAAGCACTTTTTTGTGTTTGTTGCTATATTCCCCCTAGTTCTCATTTTGATACTTATTCAAAATTGTCAATAGCAATTAATTCTATTATATCTAAAATGAATTCATGTGATGAAATATTTATATTAGGTGACTTTAATCTCCCAAATGTAAGTTGGGATTTTAATGAAGAAGAAGGATATTTAATACCGAGTCAAATTATTTCGGCTTCTGAAATGGAAATTATTGATGGTTTTAATTCTTTTAATATCCAACAAGTCTCACAAATTAAAAATTCTTGTAACAGACAATTGGACTTAGTTTTTACATCCGATTGGTCTAATTTGTATTTTAATAATATTCTTATTTCAATTATTGATCATTATCATCCCCCATTCTGCTTCTCCTATTGTTTTAATAGTCCTCTTATATCTAGTTCTGAAATCTCTTATAAATATAATTTTATAAAAGCTAATTACCTTTCACTCAATAGCTATTTTTTGTCTTTTAATTTTGAAACAATACTATCTCAAGTAGATCTCGATCTTGCAATTGACAATTTCTATGAGATCTTATTAGCTGGATTTAATTTATTTGTTCCTTTAATTCGTGAGAGGAATATAAAATCAAGTCCCACTTGGATTAACCAGGAATTAAAAAAACTGAAGAATAAAAGGAACAGGTCATGGATTTTATATATGAAAAATAGGAGTGATTCAAATTATAATAATTT
This sequence comes from Argyra leucocephala, assembly GCA_963942445.1. Classification (NCBI taxonomy): domain Eukaryota; kingdom Metazoa; phylum Arthropoda; class Insecta; order Diptera; family Dolichopodidae; genus Argyra; species Argyra leucocephala. The sequence goes on along the minus strand of OZ012678.1, from coordinate 28,106,815 downwards.
TGTTAGTCTTTTTAATACATATAAAAGTCTTCTGAATTTTAACTACAGAAATTATTTATCCGGTATATCTACCCAGATAAAGCGTGATCCTAAAATATTTTGGAAATTTGTAAATTCCAAACGCAAATCAGATCAGTTTCCGGCGTCAATGTCTTATAATAATAATTCATCCAATGATGCGACAGTCAATGCAGATTTCTTTAAAATCTTTTTTTCAAGTTGTTTTGAAGACAACACTTGTGAGCCGGACAGCTATGATTCTTTAATGGCTGTTAATTCTCATATTATTGAGTTACCTGAAGCTGTCTTTTCAAGCTTAAAAATTAAATCCTACTTAGATCGATTAAATAATGATTCTTTTCCCGGGCCAGATAATGTGCCTGAAATCGTGTTAAAAAATTGTTCTGAATCACTTGCTCTGCCATTGTCAATTCTTTTCACTCGTTCTTTTGCATCTGGCATATTCCCAAACTACTGGAAAAAGTCGTTTATCAGACCAGTGCACAAAAAAGAGTCCAGAAACATGATTACTAACTACAGGCCTATTGCTAAATTATCTTGTATCCCAAAAGTTTTTGAAAAGATAGTTTATGATTCTATAAATGAAACCTGTTCAAATTTTTTATCTTCTTGCCAACATGGTTTTATGAAAAATAGGTCAACTGTTACTAACTTAGTAGAATGTTGCTCTTCTTTTTGCAACACAATGGAAGCTCGTTTTCAAAGTGATGTAATATACGCTGATATGAGTAAAGCGTTTGATATTCTACCACACAATGTTATTACTAAGAAGCTTGCTAACCTTAATTTTCCACCAACATTCATAAATTGGATTCAATCGTACCTAGTTGACCGAACATATAATGTACTTTTTAGATCAATTATTTCTGATCCATACAATGCTATTTCTGGAGTTCCGCAGGGCAGTCACTTAGGACCACTACTGTTCATTTTATCTATTAATGATGTAACAACAATTTTGAGAAATAGCAGCGTATCCATATATGCTGATGATGTCAAAATCTTTAAGGCACCTAATGAAGTTACTTTACTTCAAGAAGATCTTAATTTGTTCTTAAACTGGTGTAAATGGATTAAAATTGAACGAGGAGAAATGTGCTCAAATCAGTTACACTCGTCAGACTTCTCCGATAATTTCGAATTATACCCTTGATAACAAGATTATCAAGAGAGTTAGTTGTTTTAATGATGTCGGGGTCATGTTTGATGATAAATTATCATTTAAACAACATTTCAACATTATCGTCAATAAAGCAAATTCAATACTAGGCTTTATTAAAAGATGGTCAAAAGAATTTAATGACCCTTATGTAATTAAATCTCTATTCACTTCTTTAGTTCGCTCAAATCTAGAATATGCTAGCCCAGTATGGTCACCTAACTACGTCGACCATATCAATAGCATTGAAGCTATTCAAAAGAAGTTCCTTATATTCGCTTTAAGAAACCTTCCTTGATCTGATCCTATACGTTTACCACCTTACAGAGACAGACTAAAACTTTTACACTTAAACACTCTTGAATCCAGAAGAATAGTTGCTGACGTCGTATGTATTTTAATGATTAATTCTGGAAAAATTGATTCCCTAATTATCAAAGATAAGATCAATCATCATCGTAATATTAGTACACGTTTTCGTTCTGAAAATATATTCAATGTTGTTCATCATCGTACAAATTATGGCAAGTTCGAACCCATTAACAGAATGTTTCTCTTAGTTAACATGTACAGAGACAACATTAATCTTTCTATGAATAAGGAACAACTTAAAATTAACTTGTTTTCTTTGTTACCATAATCTTTTATTTTCGTCATAAATAAGTAAAAGTTATTGAATATATATTTAAAAATTATGATAGTCTAATTTCTTTTTTCTTTTTTTATATTTAAATTAAAAATTATGTTTGTTGTTTTAATATTAATTTTTATTCTAATTTTAAGAAATATTTTTGTAATATGCTTGTGTTAAATATAATAAAATGAAAATAAAATAAAAATAAAAGATTAATAATCAGAAGCGTATAAGCACTACAATAAAGTCAAGAGAGTGAAAATGAATAGGGTAAATGTAAGTAAACTAAAGCCCAATTTCAAGGCAAATGCCAGATCAGAACAAACATGAAAAAAGAAAATTGAAAGACTCGGTAATACATGGTGGAGAACCATTTTAAAAGAAGTTGAGTCAATGGTTACAATCGAACTGAAAATAAAGAGATTAGAAAAGAACAGAGTCAGACAAGAGTAGTCAGACTATATTATTTTTGAATAAATAGAGTTTAATCAAAATTAATATCAATCTTGCATCCAAAAATGAAGCATTTTTAATCAGTTAACAGAAACTATCATAATAAAAGAATTTGGTCAATTGTATGGCATTAGCTTGAAGTATAGTTTTCCCTTAGAAATTACCACAAGCTGTCTTCAATAATAGTAAAGTAATTTTTTGTCGCATAATCTGTCGTAGACATTAAAACATTAATTTATGACTGTAATAGCCTAATTATATGGCTTTTTATATTAAAATGCTACATAACTAAAGATAATAATAAATAAATCAATTCACACGCTGGGTGGCGCAGTAAGTATAGAACATCTGCCTTTCAACCGAAAGGGTTCGATTTCCGACGAAGGCAGAAAATGCTTTCTGGATTTTTTTACCTTTATAATTGGAATAAAATAAATGATAAATAGTTAACAATTTTGTTTATCACTAAAATTAAAAATGGAATTATGCTACTATAAAGACGAAGTATACTCTACAGTAGATATAGTTTTCCACATTTAAATTAGTCTATACCATAAAAATTCTACAAAAAAGCTATTTTATGTGATCGTGTATTCCAAATCTCTGTGTAAAAGCAGTTAGGGTATTTTTTTTTTATTTATTTATTTATTCATATCTCAAAGAGCTTGTTAGCTCGTACAGAGTGTAATTCAATTAAATTTCTATATATAAACTTCAAAATAATAATTATTTTTGTAAGTGCAGTGCTAAAAATAATAATGTGTTCATTCCATAGACTTTGAATTATGTAAATAAAAAAATATTAAAAATAAATGAGTTATAAAACTGTTGAATAATTAGCCTCTCTATAGATTTTAAACTCAAATCAAACAAAATCAAATTATTATTTTATTACTTTTATGGTAGAATCTGACTGGAAACAATATTTGCATTGTTATAAATTGAAAAGTGTAAAACATAAAACTATAAAATATCATCTTTGTTATTATCGTAAGACGTTATTTTTATATAAATACGTAAATACATAGTGCTGAAGCTAGTGAATCATAGAAACAGAAGTAACTGTGGCGCTATGGAAACAAAAACAAAATGAACAAAAAATGTATTCAAAGACGGACGATTAATATTCAACCCTTCATGATTTGTGATATATTAATATTGTTTTTTATCAAAACACCTTGGTATACATTTTTGGCTATCACAAAAATGATAAAAGTGATTTTAAAACTGGTTTATGAAAAAAGTAACATTACCAACATACATTTTTTTAGATCCACCTTTTATTTTGTTCCAACCATTTTGATTCCGATATCTTCTTTGTCAATTAAATAAAACGCAATTTGATTAAGTATTAGGCATAAATAGATTTTTAATATTGTTTTACCTCTACCACAATTAAAAGACTATAATTTCAACTTCAATACTTCAATACTTTCTGCATAGATCTACAATGGCGTATATACAAGTTGTAACAATATTTCACCATTGCAATCACCTTTTTGCTCATTTCGCTTATATAAAAAAAAGCTGTAGAAATATTTCAAAGCTTATTGCAAAAGGAAATATTCAATTGATTTTTAAAAATTTCAAGATAAATTATTTTTTTTACTCAGTCCCATTCTGCTGAACAGAAAATTAAAAAAAAAATAATTTTAATATTGTATGAAACCAGATCGGTTTACAATAATGCACTTCAAACGAATATTAAAAATATTACTTTTATTGAAAAATTGATGCCGTTAAAATCTAGCATGAACCGCAAAATAATCTAAATTGATATTAAATTTACGATATTTTTACGAATTAACTGTTTTTAATACCACACAATTGCTAGCTCATTTACAAAGATGTTGATAAGTAAGTCATCATAAAAGAAATCTCAAATATAAATTTAAGAATAAAGTCATAATATACAAAAGGTAAATTAATTACTTTGATCCACCAAGGTCAATAGTTAGTTCAGCAGTTTTGAAGAAGCAATAACCGATTCAGTTTTAGTGTTTAAATAATCTATTTTAACAATAATTTTTTTAATTTAAAAAGGTTGATTAAATAAATAAATATACCGGGTGTTCCAGAGCATGCGTATAAGCTTTTAAGAGGGAAAGGAACCGTTATTTTAAAATTTTAAAGAAAATTTAAAATCGAAAGTGCTCTATCGGTTGGTGTTATTTTCAACTTCTGGGAAGAACCGCAAAAAGGGTTTTCAAGCCCAAAAATCGGCGAAATTGGGCGAAATCGAGATTTTCAAATGGGAAGGAGTACTTTTTTTACACAAATTCGGGTTTTATGAGAAAAAATAAAAAACTTATGTTAAACGAATTTTTGTTTGTTTCTCATTATTTTTCATTAAAATTAATAAAAATAAAACAAAAATCCATCATATCGTCCCCGCAACGACAAACTATCGAATCTGCAAAATCAGCGAATTTGAGCTGACATCGTAGTTTTACATGTTTATTTAAGTTCTTTACTGTGACAAAGTCCCGAATCTCTATCTTGTCTTTAAATCGATGTAATTGCGTGTTGTAATTTGGTGAAAGTACATATCTAACATTTATCACTACAACAAACTGTCGAATGTGTTTTTGCGTTAATTTACTTTTGTCATTATTTTTTAAAATGGTAATGTTCACTTTGAAAAAGTAGCGAAAGTGTCAGATTAGTGTCTTTGTCGTTGTGAATTTTTAATTTAAACTTAAATTTTACTTATTCTACACTTAGTAAAGTGACGAATCTTTCAATAATTATTATATTTCTACAATAATCCCTATTTGTGCATAATAAATAGCTATTATTATTTCTTTGACCTTATTTATGTATTTAAAAATCGTTTTAAAATATTTAGTTGATTTTAAATAGAGAACCAGAATGAAAACATTTTGTTACAGCATGAAAAATGTGACGTTAAAAATTATGATTTGCAAAGAAAATGAACATTATAAATAGATGTTGTGGGTGTTCTTTCGGAATTAAATTTATAAAATTGAATTGTGATCGATTGTGATCGAGTTATAATTAAATGTCAAGTGAAAATTTAAAAACTTTAAACGTTGAGTGAAATTTATTCCGATTAAAAATTTTAGAAATTTTTTTTCTTTAAGTTTACCAAAAAACAGGTTAAGACAGCTAAAGAAAAATACCAACTTGACATTCACATAAAAAGAAAAGAAGCTGCTCGTAATTCAAAAAAATATTCAAAAGGAAAAGACTCAAAAAGATAATACACTTTTGGCGTTTGAATTTGATTTACAAGCCGTTTTGAGTACCCCTAAGGAAACTACTAGTCCATTTTTCTACGTCAGAAAGATAGCAGTATATAATTTAACAGTATATAATTTAGGGGATGCTTCTGTAGAATGCTTTTTCTGGAATGAGACCGAATGAAAAAGAGGAAGCATTGAAATTTCTACCAGCATATATAAATATATAATGCAGTATCCTGAAGTAGAAACTGTATTTATGATGTCTGATAACTGTGGAGTACAACAGAAGAATACTAAATTTGTGTGTATGTGTTTAGAGTTAGTTAAGAGACACCCACGTTACGTTAAAATAATAAATCACATATATTTTGAATCAGGACATAGCTTCATACAATGCGATTCAGTTTTCGGTGTATACTCCAGTAGAATGAGTTCAGCAAATAAAAAATGCACGGAAAAATCCATCTCCGTATAGCGTTTCTTCGCTACCACACACAGATTTTATAGACTATGTATAATTCAGAGAAAGTTTTTTATAGGAAGCGAAAACAACACATTCCCTTTCAAAAAATTTGTCAACGAACGTCACCCACGGATAAATTGCATATAAAAACTGATTAAAGCAAAGGAGAGGTTACCCTTCGAACTTACAACAACTATGATAGGCTCGTATTTGTTCGATAAGATTTTCAATATCTAATGGTAAAAAATGAGATTTATAAAAACTGTGCGATGAATTGCAAATTCCAGCCTATCACGCATTTTATGAAAATTTGACGCCCTCTGGTTCAGTAAGAGATGCTTTTGCAATACCAGATATTTCTGAAGAATCTGATTATGAAGAACAGAAAAATTGAAGCCTTTTCATAAATAAACTTATTTAACTTGTACACTTAATAAAATGAATTTTTATGTGTTGTTCATTATTCGTTATTAGAGATAGAAATTTTAATTGTTGTTTTAATTTATTTTTATTTAAAATGTTTTGGAATAAAATTTATTTTGTATTTTCTATTACAATACAAAATAAATTCTATTACATTCTATTACTTATATACTTTTTACTAATTTTTAAATATTAATTTTTTCAAAAATTATATGCAGACTCGCTACTTTATGCAAAAAATTTAACCCAAAATTTTTAGGAACTCTGAGAAACTAACTACAGCAAACTAACGAAACTGCAATTGCTTTTCGTCTCTTTCGCAAATCTTTGCTTTGCCCAAATATTTTTCACACTTTAAAAATAAATTAATAAACAACTATTAATAATGAAGCCTATGCAAAAAAAATCAAAGCGAAAAGTATAAAACCTGATTTTACATGAAAGGTTAAAGTTTGTTTTTGTCCTCCTGAAAATAGTAAAATTTACACATTCGGGAGTTTGCCATTGAGGGGACGATATTTCCCTTTGGTAAACTAAAATTAATAATGATCATTTTTATAAATAAATTTGTTTTTCATGTTATCATATTTTTTATCTCAGTTTTAGGTTACCGTAAAGTTTATCTAAAAAAAAAAAAATTTAATTGAATCCGAATTTGCATAAAAAAGTACCCCTTCCCATTTAAAAATCTCGATTTTTGCCAATTTAGACGAAATTTTAGCTTAAAAAACCCTTTTCCGGTTTTTCCTGGAAATTGAAAATATTACCAATCGATAGAGCACCCTCGATTTACTTAATACAATTTTTTTAAATTTTAATAAAATTTTAATTTTAAAAAGTTGATACGCATGCTCTGGCACACCCGGTATAATGAAACAATAGTACAATCAAATAAAGGCGTTTGACAATTAACAAATAGTATGAAAATGCTGATGTTAATGAATCAAAATGATGTTGAGCAAATGCCAGATTGTCATATTAAAAAACATAATTGAGTTTTTTGTACACATCCACAACAAGTTTGAACCTCAATAGAACTAGATAGATGAACCTGCAATTATTGTATCACAACAATAATTTGTGATTTATCAAAACGGTTATCTCAACTGAACCAAAACTAACATCATTAATTTCATATGATCAGTTAAAGTATGAAATTTCGATTTGATTTCATATTAATGTCTTTATTCCAATGACACTGCTTGTACAATAATATTGATATAAATTTTGTCCCTGCACCACTATTCGAATGAATAATATAAATTTAATAACCAACAGAATTATGATATAAAGGTTTCAGAAGATATAAGAGCCTTAAGTATTTATTCTTACATAAATGCATATTAATATATATATATATATATATCAATATATGTATAGGTAAGTTAATGGAGATGACACGATCGGAAGTTACTACCATTTATTTTTGCTCTGCTTAAACGAATGTTTTTAAGATGACTTAGTTAAAAGTAGCCGTAATTCTACTAAAACTGTATATATGTATTTATATATGTAGTTGTAAAATCTATTTATACAGATAATTTTATTGTAAATTATGTTATACCTAGGAAATACCACGAGGAGTACATAGGTTATATGATTTATAATTTAAAGGAAATAGTTTTAAAGCACAAACTTAAAAATAAAAATGTTCGTTCTGGTATTCATAATTTTAGATACAAAAACAATAAACAAACAACAATAAAATTTTTGTTTAAATTTATTTTATTTTATTTCTAGAATTTATAAACAATCATATTATAAGATTATCATAATAAGTGGGTCGATACAACGATTCGGAAGCATTTAAATATATTTGTTAATTTAAGCCAGAACAATTTTTCATTCAAGTTAAGGTGAAAGAAATAAATATTTTTTTAGTTATTACTTCCTGACCAACATTGAAAAAGTATTTGCTGAATTGAGATTTAAAAGAGCAATTGAAACAATTTTGTAGAAATAGAAAACATGTGTGTTGACATTTTTATAAAAAATTAAGAACTGATTAAGTTTAATTTTAGATAAAACTACCTTAATATAATTCCAACATTTTTGTCCTTCAATTCATCCAGTAAAGTCAAGAAATACAAAATTAGTTAAACGGAATTTAAATATATTTAAATAAACTTTACAAATAAAATTAAGAATTTTAGTTTACTCAATTTAACACCACATCTAATTAAAAAAAATTAACTTATAATTTATAGCTTAAAATACAATGGCTCATTTGTTTCAATATTAGGCAAATAAAGTAACTGAGAGAAGAGACAATTCAGAACTGTTTACAAAATCTATCTGCTTATAAAGAAAGTAAATATTGTCTCCGAAAAGCAGCCAGTGATCGTGCATTCTGCTCAACATAAAAAAAGTATCGTCGGATCATGAGCGCATAACGATAAGAAAAAAAACTGATACTTTCGTAACCTTTATGCAACATTCAACCCAAATAATATTAAATCTGATATCAACGTAAATCTGGTGGAAAATATTCAAGTACAAATAACGCAGTTTAGAAGAAAGAAAAAAATAAAATAAATTAAAAGATTAAAATCACACAAGGCTCTAGGATTCGATTTGATCACAACTGATATCTTAAAGAAACTACAACCAAAAACTTGAATAGTTCTGACTCAAAAAATGCAGCACTCAAACAAAAATTTGTCCCAAGTATATGGAAAATTTCTGAGGTTTAATCAAGATTCATAAGCCAGGAAAACCCCCAAACGACGCTAAATCCTTCATTGTTATCAGTAATCTTTAAGTTGGTTGAGAAACTACTCCTTGATAGAATGCAACTTCTAATTGAAAACGGTAACATTATACCATATCGTTAACTTCGATTTACAAAATAATGTTCAAATGTCGAACAAGTCCATAGAATAACTGATATGTCATCGGAAAAAACGTAGGCAACAAAATGCATCTGCTCTTCAGTGTTTCTTCTTGATGTTGCGCAAGTAAGTAAGGCATGAACGGTTTATGTACAAGCTACGTCACTTGCTTCCCGAAACATATTTCGAACTAATCTTATCATATTTATCGAATCGAATATTTCGAATTAAGCAAGATAAAGATTACTCTGCTAAATTCAATAATATACACGCAGGGGTATCCCATAAACAAGTATACTGGGTCCCATACTATATATTTACTACGCACTACAGTGATATTCCAGAGATAGAAGATGCGATGATAACTACTTTTGCAGATGATCCGACTATATTAACAGTCGATAAAAATATAAATAAAGTTACAAATAAACTTCAACAAGCCAATAACAAAATCTCCATTTGGTGCAAAACGTGGAGGACGCAAAATCCACGCGCGTTATTTTTACAAATAAAAAAATTGAGTCGCACATTCCAGTAAGATTAAACAATGTGATCATACCATATCAATATCAATATTTTGGTATGGCGCTTGACACAAAGCTTAGATGGACAGAACATATCAAGAAAAAAAAGAACTAGAACTAGATATGAAGTACAAACAGTTGTATTGGCTAATTGGGCAGATATCTACGCTTTACAATCAAATATTGAAGCTAGTCTGGGCATACGGTATTCAAATATATATGGGGTAGTGCTAAACAACTACATATTCAAACTATCTAAACGTTCCAAAACAAAGTATTGCGAGACATTGTTTATGTCCGATGGTTTGTTCGCAATGCTGATATTCATAGATCAGGATCTCTTTCATAAAAGACGAAAAAAAATGTTATCTGTACGTCACAAAAGTGGTATTTGTCAACATGTCAATGTCGAACTTTCACGCTTATCGAACAATCAAAATTTTGTGAGATCACTTAAGTCAGGAATCCGTTTAAAATGTTAGGTTTGTTAGTTATGTCAGGGTAAAATCGTTTATCTCTCAACAATTCCTAAATAATGGGATCTTGTTTGGTCAAAGATATTTAAAGAAAAGAACTGAAATTGTATTAATGTTTAATCCTAAAATACTAGTTTTAATTTTAATAAAATGATGGGAGTTTTAAGTGTATTAAAGTCGGCACCATCCTTCACTTCGTTCTTCACCGGTACTTAGAAGAGAACCTGAAGAAACTTTTGATGATTTTGATGATCTGGAAAAAAATTTGTGTGGTTTAGTGGATATGAAACCAAACACACATAACAAGTTTTCTAAACACAATAACAAGTTTTTGGATCTCACTGTGTTCTTTAAAAATAATAACAAGCCTAATAGAAAATACGCTTGATTACAAGACCATCACTTAAACTAAAGATCGATGTTAAAATGTATTTAATTTTAGAATGTGTTCGATGTGCTGCCCACAACCACAGAATACCAGAAAAGTTCGTAATAGATAATGCAAAATAACCCTAAGTCAGTTCTTAAAAATGTTTTAAAAAGACGAAACTAGCCTATAATCATTATTTTATAAATAAAAACTATAAATATTTGTCAAATAATATATAAAAAAAAGTTTTTAAGAAAATGTTTTGCATTTTATTTTGTAATTGAAAGAAAAGAATAGTTTGTTGAACAATTGAACAGCAAGAAATACATGAAAAATAAAATGTATATTATATAATGACCGACATTTAAAATGACGCAAGACATGAACACATAATGTAATTTGCATACAACGAGTACGCCGCTACGAATATTTTTTTTATTTGCATTTGTAAAGATAGTCGCAACAATAAGTTTAATTAAAATATTTTTATTATTTTTTTTAATGAACCAAATGACAAATTTCACTTTAAAGTGCAATCGGACCGATAAGAGGAAAAGAAGATAATAAAAAAATATTTCCAAGGTCAAAAATACCTCTTTGGATCGTCAAAGTTTAAATTGTATTGTAAATTGTTTAATTTGAAACATTTGAAATTTGTTTTTTTTTCTCAATTACTAAACATAATGTAAAATTAAATAAATACAATATTTTTATTTTTAAATTAATTGCTTATTTTAGATTTAATTTTTGTTAAATCAATTTTGAATAAAATCTTTTGATTTAGAAATTAAGTTATTAAAAAAAAATAAATTATCGTAAAAAATTTTATTTAAATAATATAATTTATCAAATATATAGGTATATGTAATTAATTAACATAATATTAGTAAATATATAAAATTACTTTTATTTCAATTTAAATTAGTTAATTATGCAAATAATATAATTACTGTTATTGATCAGTAATATATTATTATAATTAAAATAAATAGTTCTAAAACAAATAAAACAAACACAACAACTGCACAAATACAACTATAAATCTTTTTTTTTTATTTAGATTATAATAGAAATTCAAATAGAAAAATATTTAATTATTGATTTCGTCATCGTTTTTCAATTTTTAGTAATTTAAATTTTTTAATACAGAAATTTTTTTGAAAATCATCTTTTATAAGATTTGAAGATGTATAATAGAAGTGGACACGCTTTAAAGCAACTTAACATACATGTATGTTGGGATCATAATTGATCCTGGAATAAAACAAATACTTCTTAATATATTCAAATATAATATTGCCAAACTATTATGTAGTTATAAAAAAATATAATTGTATTTGAAACTCCCTTTACACTATCCACGTACAGTAACATGATAGATGATTACTTGAGAATTTTCTAATAGAATGTTTTAATTAGGATATAGAAATCAAAGAATAGTTTGTTGAAGAAAAGTAAATCATTGGTAAATTTTATAATACCCCAATAAACAGGTTCATGGAGGATAACTGAGCTTATTGCATGTTCGTGCAACACAAATTTTTTTGTTTAATATTCACAAATTTTTTTTTTTAATATTCATTACTTTTATTGACAAAATTATATACAAATTAAAAAATATTTAATATTTTATAAAATTCACCCATACAAGTAAATATTTTTTTTTATATTTTACTACTCTAAAAAAAATTAATTTCCTTTAACCGTGATATAGACAAAACATTAGTTTTGGTATAAAACATCACAGAAAAATCCATATTTAAATATAAAAGTAAATTACTTACAATCTAAAGATTACATATATATACATATATAGATAAACAATTATCTATAATTATAATTGACAAGCATTTAAGGACCTGCGCAGTAGACACCTTTTCATTTTGTTTCGCTTCTCTTTAATGAACTCCTAATATATAAATAAGTTGTATATAAAACAATAATGCGCACACAGTTGACAAATTTTTACTCATATGGTTTTATTTGAGTTCTTATTAAAATAAGAAACTAAAACAAACAAATCAGTTAATATAAAATTACTTGCAGTAAACATAATGTACATTGTACATAAAGTCAAATAAAAACAAAAAAAATTCATCTGAAATAAAAAATATAAAAACAACAAAAACAAAAAAAAACAGTTGAATTGTACCTACATATGACTGGCAAATTCATCTTTATATAATTGAGTTATAGCATCTATAATTATAATTGACAAGCATTTAAGGACCTGCGCAGTTCATTTTATTTCGCTTCTTCTTAATGAACTCTTAATATTATACCTCTTTAATTACAAAAATATTTTATTTTTAGTGATTTTATCCATTAAATGCCACTTAGTATAGGAATATGTCGAAACGAAACAGTATATGAGGGAACAGTATTTATGTTTCCTAAATATAACTTACTAACCTCTGAAAACATGAGTGGTTTCTACTATAACGTGATAAGTGTATGTCAGTACGTAAATTGCTGTTCTATTAAAAACTTTAAATTTGGCTTCAACTTAAATTATAGTTACTCAGCAGAGGCCCCTAGTTATTATATCATAACATAAACGAAAAAAAAAGTATATATTATGTTATAATTCACTCTTTAATTAATCTGTCCATTTCTGTAGGATTATTTTTTAATAAATACTTCAATTCTTGTAAAAAAGAAGATCTAAATTTAAATTATTCATTATCAGTGGTAATTTGTTATATATTCTTATAGCTGATGAAAGACAAGTGTTGATGATAACTCTGTTCTTGGCTTTGCATAGTTGAGATTATTTAACTTTCGTGTATTGTAATTGGGTACATTACTGCTTTTAGTAATATGAATATTTATTTTGTAGATAGATTTTTGTCCTACTTATCCGAAAATAATCTTTTGAAATAAGCTGCAAAGTTATAATTAAGTAGTTGCTCCATGAATAGGTATAGCCAATTATTCACCTATTCAAAGCATAAAATTTAAAATACACCTCAAAACCAGTTGAACGGTTCACAAAAATAACATTCTTAAACATCTTTTTTTAGGCCTAATATTGAGAGTAAGCACTTATACTAAAATGAACATTAACATTTTCACTTGATCTATTTTAACACTCTACATCTCGGAAGCTACCAATTGAATGTCTTACATATTTACACAATGGAAAACCGATGCTTTTAAAATAGCATATATGGCATAAACAGAATTTTGAATTCACCATAAGTATGTTCTAAGCCATCGATTTGGACCCTTTACCCTCTCATATGTGGAATATAATATTAATATGCACACAATAAATGATAAAATTTAAATAAATATTTCCAAAACTAATTATTTATTAAAAATATATTTTTTCTAATTTAATTCATTTAATTTATAAATATTATTTTAAACAACAATTTAAAAAAACATCAAACCAGATATTTAATATGAAATTTTAAATTTCGAACATATTTTTTTATAAATATTCAGAAATGAGTTAAAAAAAATAAAGTTTTTGAAAATAGTTTTTCAGAATTTTCATTTATTAAAGGAAAAACAATTTGACCTGTCCACTTACATTTCTAACCCACTGAATAACTCGTTTTATTTGCAAATATATCTCTCTTCCTTATACAAATATATATATATATATATATATATTGTATATATTTTAATTTCAAAAATAAATATTAATGGGACAAAACTATTGGAGAATAACTTTTGATCTCGTAATATAAATCGAATCTAGGAATACAAAAATAATAATAATAAACATGGATAACATTTTATGTTTCGTAATAATTGTTTTCAAAATATTTTCTATAAAATTTATGCCAAAATAAAATTAAAAAAAAACAATAACGACTACGAAGACAGAATACATTTTAAAATAATACAATTTTTTTATCTCTTTTATATCCTCAATAAAATTTTAATCCACAAAAAGGACAATTGATTTTAACAAAATATAATAATAATATAAGTATTATGATAATACAAGGATATCTGTGATATTATATGGTGGTATTGAATTCCTGATAAAAATAAAAAATATTTCTATTTATATTTCAAATTAATATTTGATTTTTCTATTATTATTGATCAGAATTGAATCATTGATATTCTATAAATACTTCAGATATTTAAAATAAATTTAAAAAAAAAATGTAAAATAGTCATTTTAAAAATATAAAATTTAATTAATTATTTGAATTTTATTTCTATCTTGATCTCTTGAAATATAATTTTTAAATAAAATGTTAGAGTTATTAGCTTTATCTTTTAATTTAATACGCACAATGAATTCAAAACTGTTTTTGAAATGAATTTGACATATTTTTGAATTTCTCTCAAATCAGACTTCTGTGATAGCAAAAAAATAAAATAAAAATAGAATTGAAAGATATACTCGTGAAGTGAAATGTTTTGTTCCAATTTGATGTTCCAATTAATATTGATATTTCCGATTTTATTAAAACCTTCTTTATCAGTGATATAATATCACACAATTTTGCTATTCTACTGTCTTATTAAATTTCAATTTAATTAATTTTCAATTCGTTGTTTTTTATTTCTAGTTATAATTGTTAATTAAATAAAATAATATCAATGGTCAGAGTAGACCGCATACACTATGTATCATCCGCATACACTATGTATCATGAGCACATCCATTACACTATGTATGCGATATGCTCTGATCTGATTCATCCTGCTATACTAATCAGAAGGTGTTGAGTTAAAATTATACATTAAATTTGGTATTAATTTAAATAAAAATAAATAGAAATATTCTGAATAAGAAAAAAAATAATTAAATAGAAATATTCTATTTAAAAACTTCTTCCAGATGTGGCAATTTTTTCTAAATCCAATTGCTTAAAATAGCAGAATAAGAATAAAATAAAATATACTTCATTGACAAATATTACTTTTTTCAGTTTATATTATAAACTAGCTTTGTAACCCGCCATAAATGACGGAAGCAAAATCAATTCTAGCATTTCCTTCATTAGAGTTTTCTTTCCAAGTTTAAGAAAAATACGTATTCGCTTCCTAATTTAACCTACCTTTATTTTTGTATTATAATGCTTTTAATTACCATATAAACAGAATATTTGTAGTAAGATGAAAAATTTTCTATTCCCTAAGGGTTATTTACTCGATCATTTTAGCGACATCCTTTTTGTCAACATTGAAAATTTATCGTATAATTCAGAATTAAATTAATCCCATTAACATTCAATAACATTCGCTGCGTAAGCTTAGCGTCAAAGCTTATAACGATTAAATAATATTTTATAATGAGCCACAACTTTGAACGAAAACAATTTTAAAAACAAAAATAAATAAAATTGTAAATATAAAAAAACAATAATATTGTAGGTACACATAATATTTATTTTGTTGAATTAAATAAAAACTCGTGTTGGAGAAAAAATTAAAATAAAAAAATTTACTGCAAATAAATAGGTATTTACTAAATTGTTCATAACTTGTGAACCATTAATCGGTTATTTAAAATTTCATTTCATTTCAAAAAATTCGTTATCGAACTGTTCATGTTAAAATTCATACATAATTATTATTTATAACATACATTAAAAAGAAGAACAACAATCAATATGGTTTAACCGATACCTATATATACCTATCTACTATATTAAAAAAAACTCATCACTCTCTACAAAATACATTTCTATACACTTGAAGAAAACCAATATACCTAAAAATTATAAATTTTTTAAGATAAGGATAATAGTACAAAATTTCATTTAATTTCTTCAAAAATGTATAGGTTGTTATTGTTTTTATGTGTAAATCAGCAGAATCAAAACCTAACCCCATAATACATACTAAATATTATATACGATCATAAATTTATATATCATATAGATATATATATATATATATATATTTAAAAAAAAAACAATAAACAAAAAAAATAAAAGTAAATAAAAATTTTAACTCATCATCGCATCACATTACTGGCTAGAGTATATATATATACCTATAGTACTATACAGGCAATGTATACGGTAGCAAAACTATGATGCTATGATCATTATCATAACAACAACAAAAAATCAAAAAAAAAAATATGTGACACATATGCATATTGTGTATAATTTTAAGTAATGAAAATAACCTTTAAGTGCATTATGTTTTTTTTTGTGTTAAATGCTTTTTGCCTTTTGGTTATTATACCATATTAAACTATTGATAAAATTTCTATTAGTCCTTGTTACTATAAATTAAAAAAACTGTTTGTTTTATTTATATTATTATTATTATTTGATTATTTTTCCTTATTATTTGCGAAGAAGACTAACATTAAATTAAAAAATATATTTCATGCAATTATATTTTTTCCTGCAATGGTTCAGCATGGTAGACAGGGGTTAAAAAAGAGTGCCAAAGCAATTTGTACACATATTGCAATTTGTATATGTGTTGGAGTATTCCGTCGGACTTACAAACATCCAGATAAATGCAGAATAATTTCAGTTTATGTTATAAATTGGAGTACCGAAAAGAAAATTCTAGAAAATGTATATAATATATGTATATTATATGCAAGATTCTGAATTAAGAGTGATTTTATTGTCGGTTACAAAATCAGGATTATTCACCTTTTACAGAATATTTATTCAATTCGGATTTAATCGGAGTTATTCAATTATGAAAATAAAATTGATTTGTTTTTAATATTTATTAAGTTTTTTAATATTTAAATGTGTTTCATGTCTTGTAGTCTACGAAAAAGGAATTCTTCTTTATCCAAAATATTTACTTAATTTCTGGAATACTGGACCACTCTAAAAATGTCTCAATAATTTCATAATTTGTGTTAGTAATAACGGAAAGCCGCTTCTTCGATAATTTCTGAAATACTTTTATGAAATATTTTTAAAATTTTCAGTGTCCAAATTAATAATGGTTAAGGTCGTCTGAAAGTACATAAATAAAATTAAAACAAAAATTATTTTAAGTCTACCTACTATATATATACCTTGATAATCTTAAGAAATTACAATAATTTGAAATCCATATTTATCACAAAAATGATAACAAATTAGTCATAAGTTTCTAAAAATAAATTTTTTTTACATTATATTTTTTTTGCTATTTTTGTATATATTTAATTATTTGGACATTGTTTTGTAAATGCCTTGTTTGACTAAAATAAATAAATAAATATATTTTTATTTCAGCATTTATTTCTTGAAAATTTCTTTTCTGACATTTTTGCATTCAACATTTTCATTTTTTTTTTAAACTTTTTGTTATTCAACAATCAACATCTTTAATTCGACATTTTACTTTTCAACAAATCGGCCCTCACCCTTTGATATTTTATTTAATATAAATGACGTAGAAAACTACATTTCTTGTAGATTAGCTTTACTGATAACTAAATTTGGCAACTGATATTTTCAACTTCCGGAAAGGACCGGAAATAGGTTTTTCAATCCGAAAGCAAAATTTTCAAATGGCAAGACATATTTTTTTTATACAAATTCGGATTCCACATCAAAAAATAAGAAAATTTTGTCAGAAATTTGTGTTAAATTTTAAAATAGCTCTTTTCCCACTTAAAAAGTTTATACGTATGCTGTGGAACACCCGGTATATTTCAGATTTGTTTAAACAAGCAAAATAATTTGAAAAAACTTTGAATGATCCTGTTTTTTTTTTTTTTTTTTTTAATTTTTTTAATTTTTTATTTTTCAAATTTCAGATAGCTTAACAATATTAATTATAAAATTATGTATAAGAAATTATAAACTAAAAAAGAAAGAAAACTTAATGTTAACTTAAAGATTTACTTATAACCTACATATTGTAAACATTTCCAAAATATTATAATTTTAAAATTGCATTTTTTTTTTTTTATTAACTATTTCTAAAATTGCAAATATACTTTTTAAGTTTGTTTTTAAATATTTTAAAGTTTTTACTATTTTTAATTTCTAAGGGTAGAGTGTTGAAAAGTTTTATAGCACTACATTTTAAGCTTTTTTGTTTTTTGGATGTTCTAGCTTTAGGTATTTCAATATGGTTTCTATTTCTAGTAAAGTAGCTATGTATATTTTCTCTATTTTTAAGAATTAATTTTGATTTAAACTTATTATTTAGAATATTGTATATGTATTTGCATTTCTCAAAGTAAATTAGTTGGTTTATATCCAGTACATTAATGGATTTGTATAACTCCTTAGTACTAGTTCTGGGGTTCAGTTTAAATAAACTTTTTATTATATTTATTCATTACTGTTCCAATCTGTTTTATATGAAAATTTGAACAGTGACTCCAACTGCATATATTATACCTAATGCTAGACAAGATATACCCATTATACACAAGTTTGGCTGCATAATTAGGAATACCACCAGATCTCTTTATAGCTACACTTATAGGAATAATTTTTTGTTTAATTTTTTTTATATGTTTGTCACATCTTAAATTTTCATCAATTATAATTCCTAAATATTTAATATTGTCGACTCTCTGTAATATATTTTCTGTAGTTAGTTTTTTAACATTTAAACATAGTTCATTATAATCCAGCCAATTTCATAAGGTTTTTAAGTCTGCATTTAATATAACTTCTAACTCTTTCATTGTTTAGCTTTTGCTATCAGATTAGTGTCATCTGCATAAACATTGTAATTTGATATGAATTGAGTTTTAGGTATATTCATTATGTATAGCAGATATAACAGTGATCCTAGAAGAGAGCCTTGCGGTACCCCTGTTTTTATAGTTACCTCGTCGCTAAATACTTCATTAATATTAACGCATTGAGTTCTATTTGTTAGGTAACTTTCCAATAAGAGATTATTTATTCCTCTGATTCCCAATTTTTCTAAGTAATCAAGTAATCTGGAATGATTCACCACATCAAAAGCTATAGTTAGATCAATAAATACAGCACCGACATAGAAACCTTCATCTAATGCATCATAGATTTGTTCCAAGGTGGAAGTAATTGCTGAATCTGTTCCACTATTTTCCAAGAAACCGTATTGATTTTTATCAAATCCAATTGTTTGTGTAATAAACTTTCGGATTCTTATATTAATTGTTTTTTCATATACTTTTGATAGACAATTTAAAATTGAAATCGGTCTATAATTATCACATACTACTTTGGATCCAGATTTATGGATTGGAACTATAAAGGCTTTTTTCAATGAATCAGGAAATATTCCTTCTATAAAACATTTATTTATTATGTTAGTTAAGGGCTACTTTATAACATTAACCAATTCCTGTAAGTCTTTCACTGTTATTTTATCTAATCCTGGAGTTGCATTTTTATTTAGTTTCATGATAATTTGGTAAATTTCTGGTTCTGTGACTGGGTTGAGAAACATGAAATATTATTCACAGAACTGGTTTTTTGGATATCTTTTAGAATGCATTCACCTATTTCATTGAAGAATGTATTTATAGTCTCCGCCGTTTCACGTTCACTACTTATTTTTCTCCCATTTTTCTTTATAACTTCAGTTCTAAACTGTTCTATCAGTTTAATTTACAATTTCTCTTTTCATCGATCGTCTCTACGTATTTTTAAGTCGACATTAGTGCTGTGGGTGGAATCCTTGTGGATTCTATTCTAAAATTTCAATAAATAAACATTTTTTCTTAACGTTTGGCCAGACCTATTTGTATGCTTTCTTTTTTTTTTGTTTTTTTTTTTTTTGTTTAAAGAATATTTTTTCAAGATACAATTAACTCATCTCCTAAAAATTTTCATTTTGTACTTTGATATAATTAGGTCAAAAAATTATTATGTAAACAATTATGTTTTATGATTTTTTCTATCTACATATATATAATTTCTCTACTCGAACAAAATATAATTAACTATATAATTTTAAGGAAATGTACTTTTAACGAACTTTCAGTTTTTCTAATATAATTTCCTTCCATTATCATTTAGAGCTTTTTATTTTTGTTTTTATTCTTTTTATTTTTGTTTCTTTCCATTAATTTAAAGGTTAAGTTTTTCATACTAGCTATATATAAGAGACAAAATGAGATGTCATCATATTATTATCAACATTTCATATATGACTATCTCTAACTATTCTCAAAATGTTGGTATAGATGACTTTTATTTGTACTTAGAGTCTCATTTTGTTTTTCTTTGGTTTTTTTTTTCTTTTTTTTTTTTTGTTTATTTGTGTTTGTCCATCAGAGTTAAATTACTCATTTCCCTTTCATTTTTTGATTACATTGTTCATTTTTTTATTTTTATTTTTATTTTTATATGATATGGACATGATGATATGCTGGACCTGAGAAGAAAAAATAAAATCAAACCCTTAAAGACAAAATAAAAAACAAAAAAATAAACAAAAAAATAAACAAAATAGAGATTGGAGATTTTTTGAGACAATATTAAAACTCATCAAAATACACAGTAAACAATATGAAAAAGCAATCAACAATAAAAGGATAACAAACCCTTTTTCCTTTATTTTTTGTACTTATTTTGAATCCTTTGTTAAATTTTTATTTCTGTTTTTTTTTTTTTTTTGTTATTGTATTTTGTTAAAATCCCATTACTTTGGTTTTTAATGGTTGAATATTTCTTTTTTTTATTTTCATCTACTCATTTTCCATTCATTGTTTTTCACTTTTGTATCTTTGTTACCCAAAATCAAAAAATAAATATGTATGTATGTACATTTTGATCTGAAACAAAAATCAGCAGAAAATATCCTTTGAATCCAATTTTTATTTCTCTTATAATTATACATACATAGCTGCACATTATAAGTCTAATAGAACAGAACTATTTTATGTTATTATCTACAGTTTACGTATATCAATGTATATTTGCCTTTCTCCTTCTTTGGAACAAAATTAATTAATTACCTCATAAAAATAAAGAATGAAAATTTAAAAAATAAAATTAAAATTTCCTGTTTTAAAAATGTATATATATATATATATATATTTAATTTAAACATAATTTACAAACAAATAATATAAACAGAAACAATATTCACACATCTTTTATTGGGTATTAAAATAAGTTAAATTCGAAAATAAAAATTAATAAAGAAAAACGAAAACAAAATTCAAAATTAACAGAATTATTTTCGTTCGTAAGATAACAGAAAGAAATTATGTAGTCCGAAAACCAATTGAACATCAAATTGAATTAAAACAAACCAACGCGTGCAATATGTAACATTAGATTGACTTTAGAATTGGCCTAGCTTTTTTACAGTAGCGCTTATCACTGCTTTTGAAATAATAAGCCCCACTGGGTAAAGTATTTATAATAAATAATAAAATAAATATTTATATATTAATTTAACATAAAAAAAAATTATATTCCTAAGAAGAATTATTAACTATGTATATCAAAAAAAAATTTGTATTTGTAATAATAATGCCTGAAATACATGTGCAGAACTATGCTTGCATCGCAGCAAAAAAAATCAGAATATATGGTTTTATATGGAACCAATTACACGTAATTCTGCACGCAGTGAATTTTGATGCAAGATATCTCTATTTCTAATTTTTGCTGCGCAGCGGCAGAGCTACCAACACGAAGGTTTGTAAAAATTGTCATTTTACTCATACTAATAAAAAAATAATGACAAACGTCATAAAAGTTATTTAATATTTATTATTGTTTTTTGTGGTAAATAGGTTATAACCAATTTTGTAAAATGTTTATTTTAAATTAGTTAATAGAAGAAAAACTAATTAATTTGAAATTAATGAAAATTTCCTTAGTCCAATATTCATCATAAATTTTTAAAATATTTAGATATAACAAAATATATGCACAACAAACTAGCATTAATTTATTCATATAATTATATTTTGTTACAATCATGATACGGACAGATAACAAAATTTGTGATTAAAATTTTTTCAAAAATTATTAAATTATTAAATAATAAAACACTTTTAATAACTTTTAACTTTAAAATTTTTCAAAAATTATTTTATTTTGTACTTTATTACTAAACAAGCAAATTGTATGTGTATCAATGGCTGCAATTATCTACATTATTTCAAAACAAAACAATTTTTGACAGATAAAATATGCACATGTGTCTGGCACGCAGTTATGTATGATAATTCTGCTCATGTATTTTCCACTTTACATGTCCTTTCATTCAATTTCGACATAAAACTTGTATCATAATAATCCAAGCCATAGAAAAATATACATGAACATATTTTCCCCATTTTGTTTTACAGTTAACTTTGTTTTTTTTTTTTTGTTATGTTCTTGACAGTAACTTAGGTTGAATCATCTTTTCGTGCTTAATTAAATACGGTACTGCAAGTTTATACTACAATATCAACAATATTTCGAGCATTTATTTATCATATTACTAGTTTTTTATCAACTGATTAAATGTGTTATGTGACAATACAATTAAAGAAATAATAGATTTATTTCCAACTGTCAATATTCAGTTTATCAAAAACGAAATTTTTTTACTAAAAATCATATAAAACATAAATATACGACATGAATGGCATATTAAATTGCATATGCAATAAATAAATGACTGTTATTATTTCCAAGTCCCGAATATAGCAAAATATTGATAATATTTTAATTATGGAACTTGTTCGTATTCACTTGTTTTTTTCTCGATTTGATTCTGCTTTTTAACAGCTTATACATTTACTTACAATTTGCAACTCCATGTGGCTCTAGTAAAAAATTTCTAACTTAATTTTTAATGACTTTTAGAAGCATTTTTCATTATAAATATTTACACTTAGAGCATTTCCAAATATAGGAGATTAGAATGTTTACTTACTTTGCTTATGACTTATAAATAATACAGTTTATTTTATTAAAGCCTCGTCTTACCTCCAGATTTCATTATGTTGCAGGTCATATTGTTTGTGTCAGCTTAAGTTGTTGCTAGATTAAGTTATTATACCGTTAATGGGTTTAATATTAAAATATCGAATTCAATGATTATATTTGCCCCGATACCAGGAGGATTTACCAATGCGCACAACATATTATTTTAGAATCACGGTATTCAATTAAAACTTGTTTTGACTGCAGCATAAATATAATTTTAACAGTCAACAATTATACCTGGGACGATATTAAGGAAGTAGTACTCAACAGAGAGGAATGGAGGTTCACTATCGAAGCCCTATGCTACCACGCGGAGTAATAGGAGCAAAACAAAAAAAAAAAAAAAAAAAAAAAAAAAAAAAATGTATATTCAGATAAGTTTTAGTATTTTATTTTATACATTAAAATCGTATTTACTAAAGGCAATACTGTATTTTTTTCCTTTATAAACATAAAAAACATACTTTTAATTTTAAACTTAAGTTGGCTAGATATTTTTTTTTTTTTTTATTTTAATTATCCATATCTCTAAAGGAGCTTCAAAGCTCATACTCATACAGAAATGTATATCTTAAAGTTTAATTTTTTACAATTCAAGCAGATTAAGTAATAAATAGAAATATAAACTTATAAACTATAAAGTTATTGCAGTTCAAGTGACAAATTTTTTTTTTTTTTTTAATATTAAAGTATTATAAAATGGAAACGATGTATAATCTTACATCAAAGAAATAAAAATACTAAAATAAAACAGGTTATTCTCAAAGTTAGTATATTAATGCAAGAAAGTGATTTTTTATAGCTGATTTTATTGTTTTAGGCGCACAAGTTTTTATTTTATTTGGAATACTATACTAAATGTCTCTATGTGACTCTATAAGATTGTACAGTTTATTAGAGAAAAAAAAATCTTAAAGTTAAATAAAAATTAAGTTTAACCAGTAACTATTGAAGAGATTTGAGCCTTAATGTTATTCGAAATGATTTTATCGAAAACTTGATATGAGCTCATTTGAGCTCATTTATTTTTATATTATATTTTTGAATCTATAATTATATTTTATTAAAATTTTACCAGGCAATTCTCTGTATAAATGCAAAGAAGTGGCCTATAAATGGCTTATAGAAATAGTTCATAGAAATGGTTCATAGGAATCTATAATTATAATTGACAAGCATTTAGGGACCTGCGCAGTAGACACTTTTTCATTTTATTTCGATTCTCCTACTCCTTAATGAACCTCTAATATAATATATAAGTAATATATAAAATCTTTTACTCATATGATTTTATTATTAAGCAAATACATTATGCATAAGTGAGATCTTATGAAAATAATAAACAAAAGCAAACAAATCAGTTATTATAATTTACATTATATACTTGCAAACGAATCTATGTACATATGAAAAAAAAAAAACAAAAAAACAAATTGATCTAAAATCAAACCTACATTTATTCAAAGTCATGACATTCACTTACAGAGACTGTATGCGTGAAAAAAAGAGACAAAAATAAGATAATATTCTTTAGTACATAACAATACTTCTAAATAAATTAGAATGAAAAATAACATTTGCCTATGTATTTGCCTAAGATATTAGATTTTGTTCTTTTTTTTTTTGTATTTCTTTTCAACCAATTTGAGCGCGCTGTGAAGTAATTTTATAAATTTACCAAATATTTTTATGTTTAAACAAAGTTTTAGAGCCTTAAATATAAATAAAAAAATATAAATTTAATATCAAAATAAAGTTTAGAATTTATACTTTAATTATATAAAAAAATATTACATAAAATATATTTTAAAATTTAATCGATGAGTGGTTAGTAAAAAATAAATTGGTTATAAACCTAAAAAAAACTAAAATCCTCTTATTTGAAAACAAAACTTTTGCTCATCCCAACTTCTTATTTAAAAATGATCAAATTGATGTTGTTAAGAACTACAATTACTTAGGAATGGTGATTGATTCTAATCTCAAATGGGTAGAGCATATAGACTTTGTATGTAAAAAAATTGCTCCTTATATATTCATATTAAAAAGACTGAAACAATTCTTAGATAAAAAAAAGCCTCTTTGTTATTTTCTCATCCTATATTATTTCCAACATCACATATCTAAATCCAATCTGGAGTAGAGCATCAAAGACCCACATAAGTAAATTAAATGTTCTTCATAAAAAAGCCATCAAAATTATTAATAATTACCCAATACTACATCCAACAAACTTACTATACTCCCCTGCATTTCCAAGCCTCGATTTTATATGCACCAGAGAATTATACATATTAGCTTTCAAAATAATAAATAACTATATCAAACACAACTTCATTCTTAACAGAAATATTGATCTATATACACACAATACAAGGAATAAATCAAACTATTATCTTTCATTATTCCGAACAGAAAAACAAAAAACAAACTGCCTTTACAACTGCCTAAAATCCTATAATGACTTACCTACAAAGTTAAAAGAAATAGAAAATTTACCACACTTCAAAAAAAATATTACTTGTTTCTTGTTAAGCACACATAACATTACCTAAACAAAACAAAGTAACACATTACTAGAAAATTGGGTAGTTTATATTGATTGACTAACTGCATTTTAAAATTCATGCATTTTAGCATTCAAAAGTATATTTTTGATTTTTGAGTTTTTTTTCTTTTTTCTTTTCACATTTTCAACTCTATGATCTATTAGCAGGAATATATAATTTTTATTTGTTGTTCTTTTTTTGTTTTCTTTTTTTTTCTTCTACTGGCTCTTATATCTTGTCTTAATACTTCTTTCAATCCATCATAAAAAATATAAAATGTAATTAAAACAATAGAAATAACAATGGAAATAGCAATGCAAAAAAAAAAAAAAATAATTGGTAATAAAGTAACAAAATTAAATGAAAGTAAAATTATATTAAAATGTATGAAACTAATTAAAATGCACTTTTGCATATATTTTATATTAATTCTATATTATTATTGTATACTCATGTGATCGTTCTAACACGTATTAGGAAAATAAAAATTGATTTATAATACACAATTCGACCAGACAGCTTAGGCTAGGTCTTAAACATATATTTTTACATCTTAATTTAATTAGTATATAATATTAATCTTAATCTAAACTACTTTTTTTTTATCTTTTTCATTTTTTATTAAATCAAATATAAATACTCTCTATACTTAAGATCATGTTACTATTAGATTTAATAATAGATTTAATAATAAAATTGAACTTTATCTTATAAATATTTGAATAAGATTATAATTATAACAAAATTTGTATTTTACTCGTTTGAAATAATAAAGAAAAAAACAAAAAAAAAAAAAAATTTAAAAAATTGTTGGTTAAACAAAAATGGTGATAATTAAAAATAATTTGTTATGTGTTTTACTCTCTTTTGAAAGGTGTAAATATTTTTTTTTCAAATGGTAGTCTTTTTAAATCAATTTTTCTATAATAAAACATTAAAGTATATAATATTAATTTTTTTACCATTCCATCTAAAAAATAAAAAATTTTAATTTCTT
The DNA here is from genome assembly GCA_963942445.1 of Argyra leucocephala. NCBI lineage: Eukaryota > Metazoa > Arthropoda > Insecta > Diptera > Dolichopodidae > Argyra > Argyra leucocephala. Next base: position 28,079,876 of record OZ012678.1, on the reverse strand, counting down.
TTTAGAACAAAACTCGAAAAAAATTATATTTTTTCAGTTATTAGACTTAAAAAATCTGGTCCTTATTTTTCCTCTGCTGGCCTGTATAAATAGGGGTCAAAATGAGAATCCTCTCTGCAGTGTCATGACTTGGAATATATGTAGACTTAGTCTAAAATAAAAAATATAAAAACAACAAAAAAACAAATCACTTGAATTTTTCATTTTTATCTTTTTAAGTAACTGTTTCTACATTTTGGTTATTTGTAGTAATAATATAGTTTTTATTAAAATTATGTATTATGTAGGTATATCTATACGTACCTCTTTAATGACAAAATTTTTTATTTTTAGTAATTTTATCCACTAAATTCCACTTACTATAGGGAATATATCGGAAACGAAACAGTATATGAGGGACGTGTATTTATGTGTCCTAAATAAAACTTACAAAATTTTTTATTAAACACGAGTGATTTCTGCTATATCGTGCGAAGTCTATGTCAGCACGTAAAATACTGTTTTTTTAAAAACTCTAAATTTGACTTCAACTTGAATTATAATTACTCAACAGGGGCCCCTAGTTAATATTTAATTTGATATATATTAGTGCTGTTTAGATATCAAAAACATGTCAATGAAATCAGGAGTTGAATTTTGTAAGATGATAATTGATAATGATTGTGATAAAAAATAAGGTGCTCATTTTCAAAAACCAGCAACATTAAGTAAAAACTAAAAATGTATATTAAAATAAAAGCGAAACAATATACATATAACAAAAAAAAACAAAAATTATTTTATGACAAAAAATATGTATGAAATTATAAAAAAATTAGTGAAAGAAGAAAAAAAATAATATTTTGTATGGTGATGATTATATGTTGTCACTTTCAATTTAACAAATATTGTCATTGTCACTATCATAGTGGCAAAAACCTTGCAAACTACCAAAAAAGAATTTGTGATTATTTTTGTCACTGTCACCTTACAAAATTTTACTCGAACTCTATGAAAATAGCTACCAGAATATTTGTTTATCAATATGAAATATATGAACCTACCTCCATCTCATAAACAGAAACCAGAATAAGTCTTCATTTTTTAGAAATTTGGTGTTCATTTTAAGAAAAAATTGACTTTACTCTTGCTTATACATTTTAAAGGTGAAAAATTTTACAATTCGACATACATATGTACTTTATTTTACAAATTAGATTTCATAGAGCAAATCCAGTATCAGTGTTAACAATAGATGAATAGACAAAAGTAATTTTTAAGTTAGTTTTTCTATTTTGTTTTTTTTTTTGTTTTTACTTTCTAATAACTGAGATTCGTATTATGATGAATACTGAAACTCTTTGATCTCAATTGAAAAAAGTTATGTAGAAAATTATACCATTAAATAAGAACATTAGGAAATAGACGAAAATTCTGGCTAAGAAAGAACGAATTACAATAAAGATAATTTTCTTTAATCATTAAAAAAAAAAAAATACAAATAGTGATAAAAAAAAATAAGATAATATTCATAGAAAAACAAAAAACAAAAACAAAACTAGCATAAAACTAAAATAAATTGATGACACGTGTTTTTAGTCAATTTTTAGAAAAAAAAAATAAATCCCTTTATTATAGTGTTGTTGTTATATAAAATACAGGATATTATGATGTAACTAAGATATTTTGTATTGTATTCAAACAAACAAAAAAAGAGTTATTTTACTTTTATTAGAGAAAAAAGGGACTATCAGATATAGTTATATTAAATTTCCATGGTTTCAGTATTATAGAAAATTTTCTAGCCTATAGAAAATAATGTGTTTTTTTATGAACCTTTCTAATTTTGATAATTAATAATAGTTTTTTTTTTTAATCTTGTAGTTATATTATACACCACTAACGTACGTAGATATGTATGTGTGTTTTATTTAAAAGAAAATTTAATCATCCTTATTATCCTTCAATTTTTTTGTTAATTTTCGTATTTGTATCTTTTTTTATTGAAATATTAATTAAATGTGAAATATATCAAATTTGTTTCCATTAATTATTTTTATCATATTTATTTTTTTGTTTTTGCCATTTTAAATAATATTGAATATATATAGTTGTTGTAATATTTTTAATGCAAATGACAGAGCTTCAAAATATAATCTATATAATAATGTAATGAAATATATTAGACTATAATAAAAATAAGCTAATTTAAGAGTACAAATGTGTCTCTTTGTTAGCACTTAGAGGAATAGAATTTTGATATAACTCCAAATAATTAGTTTTTATAAAAATCTGTTTTCTAGTGTTTGGAGTAACATTTTTTGTGTAAAAATTAGTTGTGTGTTATATCTGCATATACTATAGGTTTTGTGTTGCTTAGCATATCAGTAATATTAACAGGAAAATATTCGACTATTTTCACTATTATCCAAATAATTGTCGTTCAAATACTGTGCTTCTGCTTCATGAAATCATCAAACTTTTCACAAATTATATGATTAATCTACTGTTGATCTTATGTCTAATGTCCTCCTTGTTACCCATCATCTAGATATCTAGCGGTTGTTCTAAAGTTTGTTCTTTGTAGTTTTTTTAGACATATAAAAGTTGATATTATACACTCAGTTTATACATATACGTATAAAAAAAATTATATACATATATCAGATAACAATTAAGTTAAGGTTATTTATTTCAAGATATTACATTTACATTTGAGTTTCATTACATTTATACAGAGTTCACATAGTCATACTTACATCTACACAACTGAAATATTTAATCATTTTTTATTTTACATTTTCACTTGATTTATACAGCCATACCGGTGAATTCGATCGAATAAAAATCGATTACTCGTTCGTAAATTTAAAACCGGCGAATTCGATTTAAAAAAAATTCGAATATTTTTTATCGAAAATTTACTCGTTCAAAATTTTATAATATTATTCTTATTTTTTTTTTTTTTTATACGTATGTGTATTTAATAATTTATTTCTAAAATGGCAACGAATTAGAAATTCGTTTTTAATTCTAATTCGTTGTAAAACAGCAATCTAAATTTATATTTTTAATTTGAAATTTGAACTTATTTGACATAAAAGTCATAACATTTCGTTATATTTCTTATTTGATTACATTTTTTGAAATGAGTACAAAATTAGCGTTTCGTTCGAGTTCACCGTTAAGAAATTCGCATCGAATCGAATCGAGAAATTCGAATAATTTTATATCGAATTGAAATCAGCGGTACGGCTGATAATTTATTTATATTAACATTTATCATTATAATATATAATAAATTACTTTTTTTGCCGATGGCCCAAGAGCACTAGCTGCTTGGGCCATCGGTTTTGGTTCCTTATTATTTACAAATTTAAAAGGAATTTTCAAAAAGCTTTTTATTTGATTTTACTCTTATTAAAACTTATATACCTAATTAGTATTAACTTAAATAAACTAATTACAAACATATTTCATTAATATACACTTATTCTAATTTTCACATATTAGCAAAAAATAATGTAAATTAATTATTGATATAAGCTCTTTATGAGTGATATTTCAAAAAATGGGCACTTTCCAGCAAAAGATTTTGATTTGCTGGTGGTATTATCAGCGATAACATGCTTTTTAGTTGAGTAAAAATAAAAGAAAGAGTACACTTGTAGAGTATTTATGTCCGACGTTTTGGTAATATCATCGAAGAGTGAACAACCATATATTGTGATCGGCTGAAGTATAACTGTCATTATTATTAATTTATTTTTAATTGATATAGCTAAGATTTTCTATTAATAAATGGATATAGGAAGGACTCTTATGGTTTTATTGAACTCATCAATTTGCTTAGTGAAATGAATTTTAAATGCTAATTTTTTATCTAATTGTACGCCTGGGTACTCTATCTTATACCATATAGATTAAATAGCAATATTATAGTGTTAATTAATCTAGGCTTATACTTATTGAATATCCATATTTGGTAATTGTAAAATTGTTGTTGGTATTATTTCACTTTTGTATTAGTTAAGCGTAAAGGCGTTTGCTTTTTGTATATTAATTAATATCTTACATTTATAGAATTAGTTAGTGGTTGAATTTAATGATTTCGTAAATTTTTAATTATATATAAGCACCTGATAAGTACTTGATGCACCTATATATACGAAATATCGTTGTCGGAAATTGTCAATTAAACATTTTCCGTTCTTGGAACGTCATATGTTATTTTTGAATGTATACAAATTTAATTGTATTTTAATTAATATATGAAATGTAATACTAAATTGTAAACTGTTTGAGCTAAATAGTATAAATAAATAAATAAATAAATAAATATATATTATACAAGATTGGTCGTAGAACAGAGCTTCAAGGTACATCATCTCTGAGCTAATACGTAGTTTAAACTGTTTTACAGTTAAAATATTTGAATTTTATGTTTTGTAAAAAAAACTTTGAATAATTTTAGTTAATTACTTAACTATATCTTTATCTATATTCTATAGGTGATTTTATAATATACCATAATAAATATTAAATATTACCAAAGAATACATAAATAGCAAAAATCTTTTGTACTGTGGGTTCGCATATTAGACCCCCACAATGAGGAAGAGAAAAAAAGGGATGAAGATATTTGATATTTTTATTTTTTGACGAAATAAAACAGAGAACAATCTAGTTTTGATAGATTGTTCTTTTTGTTTGTAAGTATATACATATATATATCATTATACATATATATAAATGCATATTTATACATGACTGATAAATAAAAACAGACAAAATTAGCAAAATCAAATAATTTCTTTGCTGAAAAATTTAAAAATATACCTACTTTACGTATGTGCTTAAATTTTTTTATATATTTTATCTTAAACCATCGATTTGACAAAATATTGAAATATATCTACATGGATGGTTAATCGTTGGTTACTGTATTTTTTTTACATTTTTATACTTTTTTACGCCCTCCAATTTTTATTTTAGTTTCATTTTCTTTTTCGCCCGTACACACCTATGTCGAAAAAATTAAAAAATATCCAGCTGAGACTTCTTATTATTACATGTTCTTTGGTATTGCATACTTTGTAATTATACACTCCATATGGACGGTTACACTCCGTTTGAGAATTAAATAATAATTAATAAACGAATTTAAACAAACAAAAATTTAATGCCTGAATAATAATATAGATAGATATGTAGATCTAGATATATAAAAATCTCAATAAAATAATTTTCTTTAATCCCTAATCACTATAAATACCTAATATAAGATATAATAAAGATTTTTGGATAACAGGACGAAAAGAGTATTTTATAATTTCATTCAAAAATAAAAATTTAAGTTCATTCTTTCTCGTTTTCAAATTATACATCTATGTCAAAGTGTATCAAATACCAAGTTTATATCATGGACTATCATACCACCAAATTGTTTTCATTTTGTGTAGTTTTTATAAAACTGTTTAGGTATGTAACGAAATGTATAGTTGGATGTTCAGATCTAAAATCAAACTGTGTTTCAGGTAATATATTAAGTATTATCTTTGCAGATATTTAAATTTTAAAAATATGCTAAAAAAAACTGTAAAATAAATTTATATAATTTATGTCAGAAATTATTAAAATTTCCACAGCATTTTAGTTTTAATAAAAATAACAAGTTCGATTAATTAATATTCAACATTTGAACATTGGTACATAGATATAAATTTATATCACCATTGCATCTATAATTATTACTTACTTGTAGTAAGAGTTTATAATAAACAAATTATTTTTAGGAATTGTTTCGTTCATCGTAACACTACTAGAACTCATCAGTAGGTATTTATAATGTTAGACTACCTATACAACTGTTGATTTTTATTTTAATTGATTTTATAACTTATTATAAGATGTCATTAGTACATCTGTGTGTTATAAAAATCGACCAAAATTTCAACGTAAAATGTATTATAACTGTAAAATAAATTTATGTAATTATAAATTTAAAAATTGCATTAAAAAGGCATGTTACACTACATAACTCCATATGTTGCACTAAGAAATTTTGTTAAACATTTTTAGATTTCCAACAGTAAGCCTTCTGAGAGAGACAACACTTCTTTAAAACGAATCCTTTTTTTAATTAACAAATTATATATATATATATGTATATCTTTTTATTAATTATTAATACTAAATATATATAATAATTAACAAATAATATTAGATTTTCCAATATTAATATTGAAAACATTAACTTGAAGAAAAAAAAACTTATACGAATTTTAAATTGATAAAAATCTTTTCAACTTGTTTATTTTATTTTTTTTGTAAATTTAAAAAAAAACAAAAAACATGTTTTTCCTCTACCGTTATTTGTTTTCATAAAATCCTAATTAAATATTAATGTTGAACATCCTATTACCCATTAAATATTAAGAAAAAACAAAACCTTTTTCATATATATTAAAATAATATCATTAGTGTTAAAAACTATCTATATACAAAACTACCGAACGAACCTAACTATTTTGTTTGTGTAAATAAATTTAAATTATCAATTTTAAAGTGAAATTAATTAAAACATTTACCCTCAATATTTTTTTGGGACCTAAAATATTCGTTAATTGGATCCTTTTAATAGGAGCTTATAATATTAATTTTATTACATACTTGAATTAATATGTCTAGCCAAAACAAAACACAAAACAACAAAATAACCGAAAACAAACAAAAATACCTCACACGCACTTAAAATTTGTATTTTGTTTATGTAAAATTCCATTCCAACACGTGATTATAATATATCCTTTACTTAATTTTAATTCAATGCCATTATTATACCAATATCCAATGTAGATATATATTTTGAGAATTTTTAAATAACAAATTTTATATTAAAAAATATTACACCTTCTATCCTTTAAATCCTTTTTGTTGTTGTTATATTTTTTTCACTCATAAATCGAAATTCCTTCAACCCTTTATAACAAAACTATATTCACATGAACGATATTTACATATCTATATGTGTAATTTTAATATATTTTATGCCTATATAAAAATATATGTAAAAAAAAAAAAATTTAATGCCTGAATAATAATGTAGATAGATATGTAGATCTAGATATATAAAAAATCTCAATAAAATAATTTATTTTCTTTAATCTTTAATCACTATATATACCTAATATAAGATATATAATAAAGATTTTTGGATAACAGGACGAAAAGAGAAAGAATAAAGGAAGAGAATTTTATAATCTCATTCAATAATGAAATTATATCCTTTTATGGATTGAAAATTGTTGTGCATAATTCATGGCTACCTTTAAATGGACTTTTTATAATATTTTTATGGTCCTGTAATCTTTATTAGCTTCCTTTAAAAATTTTCCTATTTCTTAATTTTTTTTTTTTTTTTTTTTTTACATTTCAGCATCATTTTAAATCGTAAATTATTTACAGAAAAGGGACACCCAAATTTAAAACAGGCAAACAAAATAAAATAAAAAAAAAAAAAATTAAAAAAACAGATTCAACTAAAAGCAAAACAATCGAATTGTATAATTTGTTGGTCTGGAAAATTATCTGAGGATGGGGATTGTATAATACATAGAACTCAAACTACCTTTACTACACATACCAAATCAAATATGACTATAATATTGTAACTGAAATACTAAAAAGCTCTTCTCCAATTTTTGAAATTGGTTTAATATTGATTTGGGCTTATCCATATATTACACTTGTATAAAAATTGAGAGATATTACAAAATTGATTTTCCATTAATGATATCGAAAAAACAGTTTCATTGTCGTTGATTCTTCCTGTTCTACAATTAAAATTTATTATAAATAAAACAAATTAAATTTTACAATATAGATATAATAAAATATATATATATATATGTATATATATATATATATATATATATATCAGTGACGGGGCGTGGAATTTTCAAGTGGGGAAGCACTATAAAAGGAAGCATCAGTTTGCTTTGGTTTTTCTTTTTCTATTGAAATTTTTGCAACAGTCAAAATTGTTCACATCTACTTCTCAAAGTAGTTTTAATTCTGTTTAGGCAGAAAAACGATCGCTCAACTGAAGTAGTTATTATGAAGTGTTATTATAAATTTACAAAGTTGGGAATATTTATTAAAAGAATTCTTTAATCCAGTTTCAATTAAAAATGTTAAAATTTCGCAAATACTGTTTTTGTTATTAAAATTTTCATCTAAAAATATAACATTAATTTAAGCTCTGACTTTAAGAAAGCAATGTAAAAAAAGTGTGAATATAAATTTCTATATTAATGTTGAAAAATACAACGTATACGAATTATAAGATTTTATTGAAAAATGCTGATTACATCGTTTTATTGTTGTTGTTGTTATTAGTAGAACAAGCCTTGGTTTACAATCTTTAACAATTAATAATTTTTCCTCAAAACTTCTAATCGAAAATGATTTTTTGTTAAGCTTTCAATAACACAATCACAATTATCTATTTTAATTATTTATAAATAATAAAAACAAAAATGTTTTAAATTTTTATATTTGTTAACAAATTGTTTCAAAACTGCATAAAACAAAATTATGGCGGGAAATAAACAATGTAGCATTCAATAACAAAAAACTACAGAATTACTTAACACAAATCAATACTACTCTCTAAAAAAAAAACCCAAAACTACATACATTATTTATATAAATATTAAATCTCATTTAAGTCAACAACCACAATAATGCACAAAATTAATTCATTCCTTGCTACTTTTTTTATTTGTAAATTCATTTTGTGTCATGCGATATTTTGTTCTTGTTTCCCTAGATAATCTATTTTCTATCAGATATTTTTTAATTATATCAGGTAGATTTGAAATGAATATCAGCGACTAATTCAATTTTTTTTCCTTCTAAGATTTTATTTTATTGTCGTTTCATTTATTATTTTGTTGTTGTTGCTAGGAAACTAAATAGAGGCAGTGTGTTTGAGTGTATGCATATTGTAAATGAGAAGAGAACTGAGGAAAATGATATTTAATTTGTCATTATATTTTTTTGCAATGTATAATTATTATAGCTGATAGCACATTGGTAAGAGAATAATCATTTTTAATAGGCATTATTTTCAAATATTTTAAATTTGTAGTTGTTGAATATCTCTTGTTCGCTTGTATGATTGAAAGAATAATAGAAAATAATGATGTTTATATAGGCATTATTTTCTAAACATACATAATGTAGTTAATATCTATGGATAAAATTTTTGCTTGAATTTTTTTTTTCATTCAATTTGAATTTTTGTAATTAAGTAATTTTTATATTAAATTAAATATAAATTTTATATTAAGCTTTAAAAAATAATAAATAATATTTCATTTGGGGAAGCACTCATTCAACTCAATATATGGACGCTTCGTGCCTGATATATATATAGATAGATAATAAAAAGATTTTGATCCAACTTTTTTTCTTCACTCAGTATATTAGTTTAGACAGCTTAAATCTTTTTAACTTACGAATTTGTCCTGTTATGTTTAATATATTTATAAATATTAAAACTGTAGGTATGTTTCACAATTTTTATTAAATATGTATATTAATCGATTTCGGTTATTACAGTATCATCAGAGAACTGATGACGAGTCTGCTTATTATAAACAAACTACAAAATTGTCAGAAAATGAGATACTTAACTTCAAGAACACCACTTAATAGTTCAAACCTAGATTATAGTAAATAAGATTTTAATTCAGACAGACAGTGATCGCTTAGCTAATTGATTTTATAATAAATTTTGAATTAGTTCTCAGAATCTCATCAAAACTGGAACAGAATTATTCAGGTTAAGTACACTTTATACGAACTTTCAAAACTAATAATCATAATTTCAGTTTTTTTATAACAAAAAGCCTAGACTTGTAGCCTCTATATATCTCTACAACCTATTGATGGAATCCGTTACACTGCATCTATTTAAAAATAAAATAAAAAAATAATATTAATAACTGTAGATACAATCATGGTGATATAAAATATATACATATTTAATTCAGAGAACTGCATAATACCACTTGAAAACAAAAATAACTCATTCATTAAATCATAATACAATGCAATACAATCATATATATAATTTTCTGCATTTATCTGGATGTTTGTAAGTTCGACGGAATACTCCAACACATATACAAATTGCAATATATATACAAATTGTAACATCATGTAATTGTCATAAACATAGTATTTGTTTTTTATTGCTTATATATGCCATCTGTAATTTGTCATGTGTCATCTGTCATCTGTTACATGTGTCATTTGCCCATTATTTCATGATTGTCATGTCATTCAGTGTTAAATTTAGATGGCGCCATATAACTTTTTACTTTTATTATGTCTTAATTAATTTCATTTTACAATTTGAATTTGACAGTAGAACTCTGTTATGATTGTAAAAATATAAAATTATTGTAAGTATATATTATATAGTTAGGTTTTGTTTTCATTAAAAATATTATTTGAATTTAGTATTTCTATATTAATTTAAATTGAAATTATCTTTTTGACTAACTTATATTATAATTAATTGAATACAATAGAATGTCTAAGAATATTGATTTTTTAGAATTATTGAGGTCTTAGGATAATATATGTTTAAATTTCTAATGATGGCAAATAAGATGTCGTCAAAATGATCGACCAAATAACCCTTAGGGGATTGAAAATTTTGCACCTTACTACAAATATTCTGTTTATATGGTAATTAAAAGCATTCTAATAATTCTAATAAAGGTATGTATGATATTGATAAATTAGTAAGAAAATATATATTTTTCTTAAACTTGAAATGAAAACTCTAATGAAGGAAGAAATGCTAGAATTTATTTTGCTTCCGTCATTTATGGCGGGTTACAAAACTAGTATAAAATATTTTGTATGACTTACTTGGATTTGTTTCATACAAATCAACAATTTACACTTATACCCTTGACAGACTATACTTCATTAGACTAAAATACTTCATTATGAAGTAAATCTGCTTCATTTAGCATTAAATTAAGAAAAAAGCCATCTGTTGGAAATTTCAAAACTAAATTTTTGTTGAAATTCTAGATATTTGAAAATTAACAAATCGAATTGACATTTTAATATTTTGTTTTGAATTATAATTTTCCTATTTTATTTTGGTCAAGCGGTTAAGGTGATTGTGTTATTTTTGAAAAAAAAAAAAAAAATAATGAAAAATAATTGAATATAATTGAAAATAAAATATCAATATAATATAGATACATAATAAAATGCCTAAAGACCATCCGGGGCAACATTTAATTTTCAAAAGAATAATGTTCTATCCTAAAAAAAACTTCATTACATTATTTTGAGATGATTCTGATAGAAAATAATCTTATCAGGGCCTAATTATTTATCAGAGAGAGCTAAGTGTTTAGAAAGTTGATTTCAATGATTTTTTCACACAAAGAATATTTTCAAAAAAATTTATTCCTTTTTTGCAACAAAATAATTCTTAATAAATGATAAATTTTCAGAGCTTAAGTTTTCTCTTAAGTTTAATTGCATTTTTTTTTATATTGTTGAAGTAATCTTAAATAATTTAACAAGCTAAAATTCAAAATAACTTTTTTATTTTCCATTTTTAACGTTTATAAAATAATATAAAAAAAAAGTAATAATTAAGTAACTAATCTGTCACCACTTCATTAAACTTTACTTCATAATTAAGTATAGTCTGTCAAGGGTATTACTTAGATTTATGAAAAATCAATACATACTTAATATGAATTGAATATGATTCACTTATTGATAGTAAGTTATATTTATAGTGAATATATTGACAATTTTACAATATATTCAATACATCGATTGGAATTATAATGTAAAGTGTAAACACAAGCTGCGTTACAAAATTTTTTTTAGCATGAACTTTGAAACATTGGGATTGATTTTTACAATTTGTTAACTCGTTTTTAGTTCAATGGCTCTTAATCACGATGCAAGCAAGAGGTCCCAGCATCCCAAATGTCGAGACCGTAGAATTTGAAATTTTTTTTATTTGTCATTAGTACAATGGCCTTTAAATTTGATGAAGACACTAGGTTCGGGTCCCAGGAATTGGGGCCGAAACTCTATATCACGTGTTTAAATTAAACTTTTGTGATAAGATGTTATTAATAATTATTATAAATAATTTTTACAAATTTTTTTGATAGGTCCGACGGTCCAGAAGTCGGGAAAAAAAATATTATTATTCATTTTATCAAAGAATACAATACAATATAAATATAGATACAGAATGAGTATATAATTGATATTCTCACTTATTTTTTATTTGTATTGTATTGTTTGTATATTGTCAAATGTAAGTATATATTCATAAGTATTTACAATATGAATGGATTCATGCAGTACACTGATATGTATCAAGATTGAATATTAATAAATCGAACTTTGTTCTTTTTATTAAAATTTTAATATTTCACATTTAAAAAATTTCTAATTACATAAATTTATTTTATAAAAAAAAAGTAAAATAATTCTATATGGAAATCATCAGCTAATTAGAAATTGAATGTAGACAATATCCTATAATCAAATCATTCACGCCATTTACCTATTATGCGAATACAACAGATTTATATTTTTAAAAAAAAAACAAAAAAGTCCATACAATATAGATTTCCATTCACTGACTCGATTAAGTTAATCCTTTTTCAAAATTTATCATTTCCACCAGGGAACCCTTCTCTAAATTTTATAGAATCAAAAAAAATAAAAAACAAAATAATAAGAAAAATAATACTGTACATATCTACCTAAATATATATATTTTCTTTTCCAATGATTCCTGCACTTAAAAAATTGGAACAGTTCTGTAACATCATTTGTTAAGCTAGTATATAGTATTGGAAGAGTCCCAGATGAATGGATTTTCAATTTTAGGTTGATAGAAAATGAAAAAATAAAATCCAATCTTCAATTTTGATTTTTTTTTTCTTTTTTTTTTTTTTTGAATTTTAAAAATACATAGTGCGAGACAAGTCGATTAAAACTAAAAAAAAACAAACAATAGAAAAAGTTATATATGCCATGGTTATTAAAAGATTGATTTTTTTTTATTAGAAAAAGTAATACAATTTTACTAAAAACGGTGTAAAAAAATGATAAAAAATGCTATGATAAAAATGTATAAAAATTTCGCGTTAATTTGACGAAATAAAAAACTTCTTAGTTAAAAAATATGTGAAAAACAAATTTGAGATTTTCAATTAAAAATTTCATAAGCCATAATTTATAAAGTGCAAAAGATATTATACCAAGTTGGACAGGGTGACTTAATTTTTAATTTTTTTTTTTTTCATTTCTTACTCTTCTTGGAGCATTGTTGCTTATTGTTTTTAACCAGAATATTCGGCATATTAGCCTTAGACATTTATTAATGAAGACTTGTAACTTCTGGTTGATAATTTTTGATGTTAACTGCCGTATGTCAGGATTGATACTTTACACAAGAACGCAATATTCTAAGTTTAGTTGTTCTGGATATTTGGCTGTTCCTCCATATCGATGGCAATCTTTCAAATGCTGCTTGCTTTCTTTAATCTGTTTTCTACATTTTTTTGAGCCCCACCACTAGTTGCTATTATACTTCCCAAGTTGTTCACAAATATGTTTTTCTTTCAACCTTAGATGTTCCGTGGTGGTGTTATTTATTCTCATAGGTTTGATTTTTTCCAGGTCCAACATGTTTAGCAAGTTGTTCCAGGTGTTCTAGGTTACTCTGCATGTCACTGGATTTGTGCGAGAGAAGACAGATATCATCTGCATAGACTTCATTTACCGGTCTGCTAATTACTAATATTAAATTTACATACATTTTTTACTATACATTTATTATTTCGATATTATTTTATTAAAATTTAGAACTGTTTCAATTTAAAATTTTAACATTATTTTTTTATAAGTTTTTACATTAACTGTTATGTTATCTATTATACTATAGAGTTCAAAACTGCCTAGAATCTAATTAATGTTAATATGAATTAAAATAAGAAATATTTTTCTATACATCTAGATGAACATATTTTTTTTTTTTAACAAAAATCTGGGACATTGAATTATAAATACTGTTCGGCCCTCGAGAAATATTTTGTAGCTAAAGTGGCCCTTCATTCAAAGTATTTGCCCACCAATAGCCTAGATCATAGTTGATAATGTTTTAGTAGAAGACTTGATTTCAGTTTGACTATGTATAACTATTTTTATCTTACCTGATATAAATGCAATAGTTAAGTATTAGCCTAACGACCAAAAGTATTGCAACTACATTTTAAACGGTGCTTAGATTATTACAAAAGTTTTATTTTGATCAACTTCCCTTTGAAGATATTCAAATTGAAATTTTGACATGACAATCTCTTATTTTGTTAATAATTTAGTATTCATTTTTGCAGGTTACAAAATTTATATAACTTTTATTACTTTACTTTAAAATTATTTAATTTTAAAAAAATTTCGAAATGTATTTTTTGCAATGATGCTTTTGTTGAATAACACCAGCTCAAATGATTTTCAAATGAAGTTGTACGTTTAATGAAAAAGCAAAAACAAACTTGCATGTTGCGTTTTTCTCTAAAGATTTTTCATGCGAATGATTTCATATTATAGAGTTCAAGGTTAGTTCCTCTGTATGCAACTATAGAACTTTTCATAACATAATACAGAATACAAATTGCCAGATCGCAATAATAATGCGGGATTATGTAAATTTTTAAAATTAAGTAATTCTGCCAAGCACAGAGATGTGAGAGATTAGCCCAGCCTCTTTTGTTATGGAAGCATTGGTATGGTATGCTAACTGCTCAGAAACAACGGGTGGAGTAGGATATGGATAAAATCGCAGAGCTCATATTCACCCTCGTCTATATTGCACAAACTGAAAAATGTGCAAACCATTTTCCACATTGAAATATGTGCAATAGAATTTTAAAAGATATTACACAAATCATCAAATATACATTCTTTCGTAGAAAAGAGCAACTATATGCTCTTGATTCATTCATACACCATCAAATCCGACCTGGTATGAAATTGCAACTACCTTGCCGAAAATTAATAAAGTCAGAATAATGTGGCTATCAGGACATTTTGGCATTGAACGTAATGTGACATATTGCCTAGCTCGAAAGGCTTTGTCTGCTACTTTTATAGAACTAAGCCCTCTCTGTAAGTCCAAAACAATGCGAGCTACCCAGTATACCACTGAAGAAAATTCTGAGTGTAATTATTAAATGAAAAGTAATAAGGGAGACAAAAGGGGGATTTCGCAATATATTGTCTGCAGTTAGTAGATGCAAAATTCCTCTCTATTATTAATTTTCATATCCACGTGGTGTGTCCGAAAAGTACGAAATACAGTTCTACGTAGATTAAATTTTATAATAAATACTAGAAGAAACCTCCGGGCACATACCCGGCCGAGCAAAAGTAAAGAATTTTTCTGTAAAGATATGATGAAAGCATCTGACAACAATATATAGAACAGTAATATTAATAGCAAACCATAAAAAAAATAAAAATGTTCAAAGCTTTAAGTTAATCTTTATAGAATAAATTCTTTAATTTATAAAATAAAATAACAAAACTATCAAATATAATTAAACTTTTTTTATAAGATTTAATTTGTTTTTATTATTTTTCGAGGGAAGCCTCCAAAAATACTTAGCAGACCGCTTACGTAGCCACTTAGCTATGTGGGACACTAACCCACTAAAGCCCATGAAACCATTTACCATAGCTGACAATATTGACCGATTAATTTTTCGCCTTAATTGACAAAGTGTAGTGTGTTGGAATATTATTAAAAAATAGTCTCCGAAAATTTTATTAAAACATTAATCATAACTATGGTGTAGTACCATTCATTACCGCTTGCCAAATATTATGAGCGAGTTTTAAAATTTATCATATAGACAAAATTGGATAAAATGGAATATTCTAGCAAACCTCCTGATATACAAGATTGTTAGTTACACTGTCCATGTTAGTAGTTTTCCCCTGTCCTGCTAGGTCTTGCTCTTGGTCCTGCTAAAATTTTAGTTTTTAGCAGTTTTTGTTGCTCTTAATATTGCTGTTTAGGGCTGACCATGGGTGAAGGTAGGGTCAATATTTGATTTTGTGATTTATTGATTGATATTGCATAATATGATATTGATATTACTGAACATTGATTTCTAATAAAGTCTTATAAAAAAAGTTTCACTCTATTTGATATTTTTTTTTATTTTCTAAATAAAAGAGTTAATTTTATAAAAATTAACTTAAAACTAGGGGCCCCTGTTGAGGAATTACAATTCAAGTTGAATCCAAATTTAAAGTTTTAAAAAAACAGTAATTTACGTACTGACATAGACTTCGCACGATATAGCAGAAACCACTAGTGTTTAATAAAAAGTTTTGTGGTTAGTAAGTTTTATTTAGGACACACAAATACACGTCCGAATACACGAAGAATTCAAGTGATTTGTTTTTTTGTTGTTTTTATATTTTTTATTTTAGATGAATTTTTTTTTTTTGTTTTTTTTGGCATATGTACATAGATTCATTTGCAAGTCCATATGTAAATTTTAATAACTGATTTGTTTGCTTTTGTGTATTATTTTCATAAGATCTCACATAATATGGTTAATGTATTTGCTGAATAATAAAATCATATGAGTACAAAATGTTCAACTGTGTGCGCATTTTTGTTTTATATATAATCTTATATATTATATATATTAGAAGTTTATTAAGGAGTAGGAGAATCGAAATAAAATAAAAAAGTGTCTACTGCGCAGGACCTTAAATGCTTGTCAGTTATAATTATAGATTTTGAATAATTTTTAGTTTTTTGTGGCTTGCTAATAATAATATTATTATTATATACATTGTTTTCAGATGATTTAAACATATCAAATATTCAAATTTATTAAAAATCACTTTATTGTGCCGTTTCACAGCAAAATTCCTTTTTTTACCTACTTACCGGAGACTTACCAGGGGGTTTTCTAGTATGTATATACATATAATCATCAAATCAAATATCCCCTATTCCTTTTTATTAAAATTAAATATTATACAATCTGTAAAATAAATTTGAATAATAGAATTTTAATCTAGGTTCAATAAACATAATAATATATCACATTATTTCAGTTATCTCTTTCTTGTATTGGTGAATATACGTTTCTTAAAAATATGTTAATCTTTAAAATTATATAAATTCCTATAAATATCGTGTATCTAAAAAGGAAATACTTATATTTTATAAATTTTACATTAAAACCTATATTAATGTTTTTAAAAATTTTAAAATATTGTTTTTTCCTACTAAAAGACCAAAAATGCGGTAATCCAAAAACAATAAAAAAAAAAAAAATTTGACTCAAAAGAGAATTGATCTCACAAAAATTTCTTATATTAACATAACTCTTCAACCAACTGAACTATAAAAATTTATTTCGATCATCATTGATTGGTTGAATAAAGCAAAAAACGAAGGCACACGAAAAACCACGAAAAGTGTGCCTTCACTAATCGTTCTCTTGTGTATTATAATATTAGATATTTGTATAAAATTTTAAGGTCTAAATAACATAGAAAAATATAAACTACAAAACAATAAAACAAGCCAATTTTGTAATGAATTTTTGTAATTTTTTCTATATAGTAAAGTTAAAACAGCTCTCAACATAATTTAAATATACAAAGAATCTTCTGGTATCATTAACTCATTTTTTTTCTTTATTATACACATTTAACGTTTTAATTCTAATCAAACGATGATGCTCAGTTCTACCACATTCTGTGAAAAAAAATATCATCTTGAAAATATACATTTTGTATACTTAACTTTCTATAAAAAAAAAAAATTAATTTTTTCTAATAAAATCGCGACAGGATTAAAAATAAAAAGAATAGTATAATAGGATTGAAATTGCAAAATTCAAATGCCAATATGCTGAAAATATTTTGTACTAACCTAGCTTAATCTAACCTAATTAAATTTAAAAAAGTTGCATTAAAATCAATTTCTAACAACATTCAAATAATATTTCGAATTTTATATTAAAGTCATAAATTTTAACCTCTCTGCTAAATTAACAAAATATTATATTATCTGTTTATTATCAAATATAGCTACCAATATTATATATATTACACTGACACATATGCTCCCATAAGGGAAATAATATACAGTCAATATTGTATTCAATTCGAGTCCCATTCTAAAAAAAAATTGTATAACCATGACTATTAAAAAAAAAAAAAAAAAAAAAAACTTACAAATACCCAATTTGAACAAAAAAAAAAAAAAACCATTAAATTAAAATTAATTTCAAGCTAGAAAGTAAAAAATAAACAGTAATAAAGGATATTTGCAAAACAAATAAATAAGGGTTTAATTAGGTAGAAATGAACTAGTTATAACTACCATACTCATACATTCACAAATACAATAATAACGTTTCAGATTATTTTCAATTTAAATAAAATTAAGGTTTTAAATAACCATAGAACTATGGAACCGGAAAGGTTATTATTTATCCTGAATTCATAGAAGGGTTCAGATAATATCCGACACAACCAAAGTTTACTATTAATATGTCTAGATTGTTTTAATTAATTACTTTTTATGGTATTTTTTTTTTTTTATTTTATTTTTATGTTTAAAAAAAAAAAACTAGAATGTATAGGTGTATTTGAAGATATTATTTTTAATATTATAAGTTTGTAATACCTTCGTATTTCAGAATTGTGAATATAGAACAACTAGAGGGCCCGCTATTGATTAATTATGATTTAAGTAACGTTTTTAACAGAGCAGGACTTTGCATAAACTGACACGTGCTTAACCACTTTTTACTATTAACCAGTAAGCGTTCATGTTTCATAAAAAGGCTTGAAATTGTGTGATTTGAAAAAAGCATAAATACTTCTATCAATGCCATTTCTACCTTTTCCCTATATTTAAGCAAAAAAAAACTGTTTTTCAAATTTGAAGTCCACTGCTGACTTTTATTAATAAGTTTTATTTTTAAGCCCAACTTTGGTAGATATTACGATACAATTCAGTAAAGGAGGAAGCAAAAACGTTGTTGAAATTTTAAATATTGGATTCGTTTTTTTTTTTTATATTAGGCCAAAATAATGGGATAAGCACCCTAACTGTCTTTGCAGAATTGAAGCCATATTAAGATGAAGAAAAAGGAAGGATAGTAAAGAGTAATAAAATTAGAAAAGAATTAAAATAGAATAGAATAGAATAATTAGTACATAATTTACGGACAGGTTAAGAGATATTTATTTACCCGTCTTTTAAAAACTTCTAAGTTATACGTTTGAGGAAACACAAAAGATGGTAAGGTGTTCCATAGTTTAGAGTCTCGGTTAATGAAAGAATTTTTATATTTCACAGTTTTGGGTCGAAGAGGCTCTACTACAAATTTATGAGCGAAGGCTGCCGAAGGCTGCGATTATTACGCTGGAATAATTGTATTTTGGGCATATTACTTTTTATTTCGTCAGAATCCTAAACATTTCACAGTATCCTTCGCTACAGAAAAAAATATGATCGTGAAACGAGAGTTTGCTGTTTATTTCCATTCCAAGAATTCTTAGAGTTTCAAAGTTTTCGATATTTACATTTCCGAATACAATATTTGGTATTGATGGGTTTTGCTTTGTTGATAAGAGACAACTCTGGGTTTTTGAAACATTAAAATTTAACCTATTTACACTTCCCCAGTCATGTATTTTTTTTTTATATATTATATATTATCTCGTTCTCTGTGAACTGAAGTCTGTGTTACTTCAACTGCTTTTTCAAAGAAATACAAGGAATGAAGGGTACTATCATCAGCAAAGTTATGAATCTGATTTGAAGTCGTGGATAGTACATCATTTATAAATATTATAAATAACGTTGGAGAAAGAACTGAGCCTTGAGGGACACCAGCATTCATAGAGAATTTTTGAGATATAAAACCATCCAATACAACTCGTATTGAGCGGTTTGAAAGAAAATTTTTCCCAATCCAATTGCTTCTAGTTTTTTGCAGTAATGAAGCATGCCAAACGCGATCAAAAGCTTTGGATATATCTAGGCTAGTTTTGATTTCACCGTATTTTTCTAAGCATCGGTTCCATTTTTCCGTCATAAGGGTCAAAAGATCACCAGTAGACCTTTTCGACCTAAAGCCATATTTGCAGTAATTTATAAGACTGTTGCTCTCTAGATATATTTTTAGTTGAAAGTTAATGATCGTTTCCATCACTTTTGATAATACTGAAGTCAAAGCAATTGGGCGATAATTAGAGGTATTGCTCGGGGCACCCTTTTTTGGGATTGGCTGGACGTGAGCTATTTTCCATGAAGATAGTTAAATACCAGAAACGTATGATGTATGGAAAAGTTTGCTACGTGGTCTAGCTAGGGTGCTTGCACAATTTTTAAGGACTATATGAGGGGGGTTATGGATTATGCGTTGTATCTTATGTAAAGATGTTCACTGTTATTTTAATTATTTTTTATTATTTCATAAGAACGCATATATAATAATGTGTCTACTTATAAAACTCATACTAAACTGATAAAACTAATATTCACTATATGAGGGATGAATAATGGTAAATTATAATATAGATTGCACAATAACTAAAAAGCTGCCATTTATATCATTTTGCTCAAAGGACACCTAGCTCTGTACAGTTAACTTAACAGCAGTTTTTTATGATTGTTTTTCTTTTATCTAAACAAATTTAGTCTGTAAACAATATAATACACTATATGCGTAAGTAAGTCTCTTAAGTCTCTTTCTGAACTCAGTTAACATTACTGGTCTTAGCCAACACGATTATGATTACCATTACGATAAATATCTATTTTGGGCTATAATGCATACATTTTTTATTTCTACATTTCTACTTTTCTCATTTAATCTAACTTAAGGCCAGTCCCGGTATATTAACAATATTATTCATAGGACTTTGTTTCATGTAGCTCTTTGTAGAATATGAATGTTGAATTTTGCAGCAGTTTCCAACTGTATAAAATATAAAATATAAAATATAAAATATAAAATATAAAATATAAAATATAAAATATAAAATATAAAATATAAAATATAAAATATAAAATATAAAATATAAAATATAAAATATAAAATATAAAATATAAAATATAAAATATAAAATATAAAATATAAAATATAAAATATAAAATATAAAATATAAAATATAAAATATAAAATATAAAATATAAAGTATAAAATATAAAATATAAAATATAAAGTATAAAATATAAAATATAAAATATAAAATATAAAATATAAAATATAAAATATAAAATATAAAATATAAAATATAAAATATAAAATATAAATTATAAAATATAAAATATAAAATATAAAATATAAAATATGAAATATAAAATATAAAATATAAAATATAAAATATAAAATATAAAATATAAAATATAAAATATAAAATATAAAATATAAAATATAAAATATAAAATATAAAATATAAAATATAAAATATAAAATATAAAATATAAAATATAAAATATAAAATATAAAATATAAAATATAAAATATAAAATATAAAATATAAAATATAAAATATAAAATATAAAATATAAAATATAAAATATAAAATATAAAATATAAAATATTAAATATTAAATATAAAATATTAAATATAAAAAGAAATTAGTGTTTCTCTAATTAGATATTAATTAATTTGTACTCATAAATTATAAAAAAATATGTATACTGTATATTCAATTGCGTAGTAAAATATTATTTGAAAATGTCAATTGTAACTATTCGCCTACAAATTACGCCTGAAAAAATACAACGGATTTAAAAATTACAACTTTAATCAGAAAACAACAAAACATATATCACAATCGTCTTAATTTGCTGGTAATGATAACATTTAAAAATATCAAAACAACCAAATTCGGAAGATAAAGAGTTGCAAACCTACTTAATCAAAAATAGTTGATTTCAGTTTCAAGTTAATAGATTAAAAATTCAAATAATTGAATTAACTGTAGTTCTACGGTACATGACGAATTCACGTGCATAATTACATGGTCTTACGTATGGAAAATAATTTTTGAAAATTATTCCATTTCAATAAGACATAAAAAAATACAATTACTATTCTTGAAACCAAGTATGTTCTAGTTGACTTAAATTTTACTCCTGAATATCCTACAGTTTTTAAATGCAATTTCAAAATTTAAAAAAAAAATGTATGTAAAGAAATTAATGGTTTTCAATTTAAATTTAACTAATATTAATTTATTTACAGTCAATTAATTTGTTCTTTTTTTTATTTGTTTATTTTTTTTTATTTTTTCCTTTTTTTGTTTTGTTTTTAGAATTAAATCAATTTCTGGTTAAATTATGATTTTCCAAATTTCTACTAGAGAATTTGTTTTTATACTTAAATGCGTACACGGGAAAATTTGTTATTTTTGTTTTTTTTTTGTTTTTTTTTTCTGTAATTTAGTGAAAGTAAAAGAAATTTAATTAATTATGTTTTGGGGTTAAATTAAAACAAATAACATAAAAATCATTATCGATAAATTTATTAAAAATTATTTTAAAATTAAATGAATTGTAAATAAATAATATTTATAGGTATATAATAATAATAATCTATACTTATAAAAAGGGAAAATTTGTTTGTTTGTTTGTGTGTTTATTCGCTATATACACGACCATAGTTTTAAAGATAGAGTTCTGAAATTTTACACAGTTATTTCTGATCAAAAAAGGACTCGCTAATTTACAAAAATAACAAATGACAGGTTTAGGTCGGTGCCATACAACTTCTAACACCTTTCAGGAATATTTCAGAAACCAATTTTGTTACAGACTTTTTTTTTCCCCAAATTTTATTTACATATGTCTTAATATAAGACACCTGGTAACTTTCCTTACATTTTGGGTGGAGTATAACTATACAATCTTTTTGTCAGTTATACTCAATCAATTTTATTCCAGTGTAATAGTTGCAGGGTAACTTTCTCACATATTTGTAGTAGTATAGCCTCTTCCAACCAGAACTACTAAATAGAACACCTTACCATATTAAGTGTTTCCACTAACATATAACTTAGAAATTTTCAAGATACTGGTAAATAAATAGTTTTAGCTGTCTGCAAATTTTATTTATACTAAATTTTATGTATTATTAAGTAAGTAAAGTATGTATTCCATTCTATTATATTCTGTTCTATTCTATTCTATTCTATTCTATTATTTTTATTTTATATTCTCTTGCAATTTCTATTCTTCCATTTTAATTTTTTAAATAGCTTAAATTTTGCGAAGGCAGTTTTAGTTGTCTTCTACAGCAATGTTTAATTCCAATTTTTTAGTTCTTATATGTAGATAAATGTAAATTATTTAGACTTTAAAACCAAAATTTACCAATTACTAAAAAATTATCTCTGGCTTCAAAACTCTCATTTACTCTTATAGTAGATCCAATTTTCCACAATTATATTAGATTTACTAAAAATTCAAAAGAATCACATACAACTTTATTGTTTTATTCCAAGATTCTGCTTAAAAACCCATTAAGATGTTCACCTTTATGTTCTCCTATGAATTCAAAAACACAAATAAATTAAACCACCAAACAAGGTCAATATTAAATAAACATGTATGAGACCCAGCTTTATATGTGACGTAGATAGTAATAACAAAAGATACTACAGAATGATAAAAACACAAGAATAGAAGTACTAAATGTATTTAGAAGTATCTAAGATGTCCAAACTGTTGTTCAAGTTCGTTTTTTCTATTAAATAAGAAAGCGTGGATAACTCTATAGATACTTTACTATATATTATATACAAGTGAATCCCCTGTGCAATTGCACAGAAGCAGTTTTGTTTCAGCAAAACAAAAAAATAAGTCAAAAGTGAATTATTTTATTAAAAATCTGATTTATAGGTACATACATATATAGTCTCTTTCCGTTCTTTATTACAAATATGTATATTTTATGATTACATAACAGAATTGCTATTTATGAATAAAATAGAGTTTAAAATTGTTATACAAAAGATATTTTATTGAATTTGATTTTGTTTATAAAGATGCAATTTTTTTTTACTACGCCTCTAGTCACAAAACGGTTATAGTCAGAAATATTACTGAAATTTACCGAATAACCGAAATAACCGGGTTTTACTGTATATATTTTTTTTGTTAATAGCAGAAGCAAATGAACTAACATTTATTATCATTTTTGAAGAGTATGATCTGATCTGATTTTTGTTTTTCTTTTTTGTTTTCAATTTTTGTTTGTGTTTTTGTTTTTGTACTTTTTCCATATAAGTTTGTGTGTCTATTTAAAATGACAGAATTTTTACAAAGTCTTTTTAAAAAATTTCCGTGATTGAAATTTATTTTGCAACTTGCAAATAACCGTCATTTATTTGGTGTAACTATTTAAAAAGTTTTAAGTATTCAGCACCAAGGACCATCTGAAATTTTAATATTTTTGTGGTGTAAATAATTTACTATACAATTATTCTTGCTTTTTTACTCACTAAATCGTTCATCTTTTGTGTATTATCATAGAGTAATCATATAAGTAGAGTATTCACGTAGAACAAAATTTGCTAGTCACTTTTTCAAATATCAAAATTCTGTGTTCACTCAAAATTATATTACTCAATTTTTAACTGCTTATAAGTTGAGCGCAATGTATTTTGTACTCATAAATAAAAAGATTTTGTGTACCTACTACTTATGAACATATTTATTTGTTATTATACTGCCAACATAGTCAACAATATAAAAGTTGTATGTATAGGTACTAAAAATTGTATAGTTATATGCGAATGTGCATGCTAGCTACAGTATATACATACTTCTTTATTTCGCTGCTCGCATTTCTACTTTACTTATGTGATAAAAATTAAAAATTACACAATGTGTATAAAAATATATATACATGCATTTAAAGTCCTTTCAATAGACCACAAATAATATTACAAATCAAAGTATTGAATTTTTTTTTAGAAATTGAAAGAATTCAAGATATTGCTGTTATTGCTGGATTTGTTGTTATTTTGCTTTAATTTTTAAAATTTGAAGAATTAATATTTTGTTTTGGACTTGGTCAATGTGATTTATGAAATTTGTGATTTCAAATTTTATAGAAGAAAGGGACAAAAAAATTAATGTTGGTTTTGTAAAATTAAAAATAATTCAAATTAATTTCTATTGAAAAGTAGGTACCTACATGTATTTTTAAATTTTCAACAATTTTGATTTTGTTAATTTTGTCTGTTTCTTACCGTAGATAATAATATGAATAGTATATATACGAATACATAATATAATTATGAATACAAACACACAAACAAGCTATCAAAATTTAAAAAAGTAAGTAAAAAAAGTAAAACTGGATATTTTATTGTTTATATGGATTGTTGGCTGTTTTTATTTCTTCAAAAATTATTTCATCTGAAATATTGAAATACGATTTTTAACCAAGTTCTGAAAAAATAAAACAAAACGGTATTCCGTACAAAGTTCACGATTTGTAATGCATTACTAATAAATTTTATTCTTTTATTAGCATTATTTTTAAAAAAAAATTCTGGATTATGTGATGCTATCATTGACCTATTATTGTATGGATAGAATTTCATTCATTGTCTTTGCGATTAATTGTGTTTTTTTGTTTACATTTTTCTATATACATATATTTTTTGTATTGAATTAGATATGTAAATGTATGGTGAACACATATACGATATTACGATATACACTCTTCATATAAATCAAAAGTACATACGTTTGTAAATACTTTTCAAATTATCAAACAATGCCTCTATACTCCTAGCCTAGTCACTGGGAGAGCAAAACTTTATACACAAAACTAAAACAAAACTTAAAACGAAATCGTAATTCGATAAAATTCCGAAAAAATCATTCTGTGAATAGGCTAGGAGTATAGTGGCATTGTATGAAATATTCTTCTCAATAAAAAAAAAATTTTGAGTAAAAATAATTGAGTTTCGAAAATTATATTTGAGTGTTTTGGGGTATTGAGTGAAAATGGGACGGCATTTTTAGAAGAAAATGATTAACAAATATTGTTCTACGTGAATACTCTACTTATATGATTACTCTATGGTATTATATATAAAATTGTTACTTCATATTTAATAATTTTTATACACTACAATAATGTACTCATTTTTAATAAAATGGATTTGTTATACATATATAGGTGATTTATATTATATCATACTGTTCTGTTCTCATTGTTCCACTTAGACTAACCAACTAATTCTTCACACTCTTCACATTCTTTATATTCTAGTTATTTTACTTACACTACGAAATCACATTATTTTACTCATATAATTAGAGTTTACTCTGAAGATAACTACATACTACATTGTTAAATTAAATTTGTTAATTAATTTTAGTACCGGAGCCTGATGTTGTTTTTTGTATTTCCAATTTCTGAACTTTATTTACATAAAGTCACCAACGCCGTACCTAGAAAGGTGCAACAGATGCACAAGTACAGGGCCCAGATATCAGAGAGGCCCTGAAATAAACTATTTATTTATTTATTTATTTATTTAACAGTGGACCTGCAGATAAATCTACAGGCCAACTATAGACCCTTTTGCCCTTCGGGATGTGGGCCTTTAGAATATAAAGGTAAAGTAAAAACTTATTATCTAAGAAATAATGTAAATGATTCAAATGAAAGAATTAACGATTCAGCAAATTAACAATTATTTAAAATTAAAATTTAGAAATTAAGTTTAAAAATTTAAAATTTTAGTAAATTAACAAATTATCAATTGACAATTTAACATATTAAAAACAAAGGTAAATGTAAATTTATAAAAAATGAAGTATATTCAAGTGTAAAGTCTTAAAAAATGTAACAAGTAAAATCATGTAAAAGTTTATATATACCTACCATTCGCTAGAATAATAAAAAATAATTTTAGCAAATAGTAGGTAAAAGTGTAAATTTGTAAAAGAAGTAAAAAGAATTGTATATATATATATATATTACCTACCATTCGCTAGAATAAAGATAATTTTAGCAAACAGTAGATAAACAAAATTATAAAAAAGAGTAAAAGGTTGATAGGAACTATTCCTACCAAGTAATATTAGTAATTTCGTTATGATATTAGTTTATTATCTAAAATGGTATAGATACGCTATATTTCATCCCATACATTGTGATGTAGTAGGAGATTTTTTATAAGTGTTAAGTGTGTATTGGTATGGAATTGTAGAGCTTGAAGTGGGGTGAAAGCGAATTGAGATATAATTGTGTTATTTGAAGGGCATTCTGTTAGGATGTGTTTTATGGTTAGGAGTTCTGCACAGTGAATACATGTCGGAGGGTTGGATCTGTTAAATAAGTGTTTATGTATAGGAAGTGTATACCCTAGGCGTACTCTGGTAAGTTTGACACCTAGGGCTCGTGATTTAGTTTTTATTGGTCCTGGAATGTTAGCGTTGGGATTGTGTGATCTGGCAAAGCGATAGGAAGAGTTCCAGAAATAAACTGAAATAAACTTTTACTTATTTTTTTTGTAGTTTATAACCTCATAAAACTATATTGGGACAAATAAAAGATAGTGGTGTCAATATAATATTATACCATTTAGTATAAAAAAATAACTTTAGTATAAATACTAAATAAACGCAATAATAGAAAACTGCACCTTTAGTTCACGCGTAACAAAAACAGGATTGGAATTATACCGACGAAAAATTTGCGACGATAAAATTAAAATACATACCCTGTTATGTATATGCTCACAATTGCAACTACAATCGCTCAACCACAATTTGGTTGTCGTCCAAATAAGGCGATTTTTGTTATTTTTTTTCGCTGGTAGTTAGATTTGACATTTCTGACCTTTTCAACATCAAAAAATAAAAACAAAACAATTATTTACAACTTAGAAATATTTGTAGATATTAATGCTTTCTATATGGTTCATCTTTGGAAAAAGACAGCATTGTAGATTTAAAAAAAAGCGGCTGCTGATCTTGCCATTAAGTACAGCAAAGATTTAAATGTGTACGAGCGCTCTCAAGTGAAATTCAAAGTTTTAAATTTGAAGCATCAATATTAGTAGACAAATTAAAAACTGCAACACCACTTCAAATTTTACAAGGTCTACGTGACTTTTGCTTATTACGACTATTTCTTACTCTTCCAGTATCAATTGCTTCATGTGAGAGAAGCTTTAGCAAATTAAAATTAATAAAAAATTATTTAAAATCAACAGTATCGAACAAAATAGGTTTTCCAATCTTGCCATAATATCTATTGAATACAATATAGTTAAAGATATATCATTTAATGACATAATTAATGAATTTGCGGCCAGAAAAATCGAATTAAATAAATATAATTAAAATTTCCATATTTTTTTCCATAATAAATGTTTTTAAAAAAAGTTATCTTACACATTTTTATATGATAATTGTATTATTACTTACTTTTTTCCCAATATTGGGGCCCTAAAAAAAATATTGTATAGGACACTGCAAAAGCTAGTTACTGCGCTGAAAGTCACCTCAACTCTATTAAAAGTTAGGAAATGTAGCTGAATAGACTATATCACAAAATAATAGCATTCAACAAACTTCGTATACCAGAAAAACTCCATGACTAATAGTTCATTTAAATTCCAATGTTTTTATTATAAATATTTATTACCATTCTTACTTCAATACAAAATTAAAATTTTCATCTCATATAAAATCAATCATATAAATTACTCAAAAACAGAGTTAAATATTAATTAAATTTTATAAAAATAATTGAATAATAAAAAATATGACTTAAAAATATATTCCGGTTTAATATTTAATCATTAAATGTATTTTATTTTACAAAAAACAAAAACAGCATCATGTTCAAAAATTTGAATAACACCATCTTATACCTATCAAATAAAATCCCAAGAGGAACACTCTTAATTATTTCATTTACTTTAAACAATTCCGTCATCAAAATTTCATTTATTCTTTCTTGTTTTTCATTAATAAAAATTTTTAATTTTTTAATTGAAAAACAAATTCCGAATACAACTCAAAAGAAAACCTATAGGAAAGTACGAACAAAACTGAAATTATATTTAGTGTCACCCTAGTAAAAAAAAAAAAAAAACAAACTGTAACAAACAGGCACAACAAAATCCAATCAAGTCCAATTGTAAAATAACCAGAGAATTATAAGACAAATAGTCAACTGTCAGTCATGGGTGTACAATGTTTTTTTTTTTATTTATTATTATTTCATTATTAAACTTGTTTTTTTTTTTTTTCATTTTCTGACAGCAATTTCATGTCACGAATTCTTCAAATTTTAAAAATCAGATTTTTACACTTGCAATGCCAGGAAAAGAAAAACAAAATACATGTCACAAAATCTCACACCATTCAACTAAAAAACCAAACCACCCACCAACCAAACAAATAATTTGGATTCGTTAAGCCTCATTTAATTTATTTCGAGAAGATGGGATTTATATAACAAAAATAATAAACGGTAAAAAAATGAATTTTTTTCTTCATATCGACCAAAAATAAATAATTTTTCTGTTTCGTTTTTTTTTTTTTTTGTTTTGTAAACGTCATCTCAATAAGGACATTGTAATTTAATGAGTATAAAATTTGAAAGAAAACATGTACAATATAAAATTGTATCAAATATCTTAAAATTCGCTACATAAAAAATAGACCGTCACTGAAATAAATTAATTTAATTAAATTCGGTATAGATGAGACAAAATTTTCTGTAAAAAAAACAACAAAAACAAAATTCTGAAACCCAGCACAAAATAAATTTCTAGAGTTTATACTTACAACTTAATAAAGTAATATAATGTCGCCATTATTTAATCATCAAAATTCCATTCTCTTCTATTCATAAATACAGTAACCAAAGTGACATAAATTTAACATCATAAAACTGTTTCAGGAAACAGTATCGCAGAACCCAAAGGGATGATTTTCAATATAATAAAAAAAACGAAGTAAAATACTAGTAAAGAAAATACCTATGAGACACCACAAAACAAAATAATTTAAAGGAATTACATTCTTTTACGTTACCACCGCACTTCCTTATTATGAATGACTTTGTCCTAAGAAATAATATTAAAAAAAAAAAAAATAATAACTAATACATATATACATCAAGTTTAAATTTTTTGTGTCATAGCTACCAACCAACCGCATAATGGATTATTTACCCCTTTTTTTTATTAGTTTTATTTTTATTTCAGAAAAATTCTTCTATACATTTTTTACCGCAGTATTTGCAGAGTGTCAAAAAGAGATTTGATCCTTTTTTTCTTTTTGTATCAAAAAGCCAGTTAATAAAGGTAAATATGTAATTGCTAGTGGCATTCTTGTTATACATATTGTTATGGACAAAGTTCGAAAGCGCTCGAATTTATTTATTTTTTAATAAAAATCATGATAAGAGTGTACCAATTCGTAGGCTTCTGGATTTTAAAAACAGAAATAATTTTATACGGTTAGATTAACGTTTAAAACAAGTACGTCAGACGTATATTACTAGATGGAAGCTTGCTACATTTTGATTTTATCTAGTAGTTTTAGTAAAACACCGCCAACTTTCATTAGAAGAAAAATTTCAAAATAAACTAAAACAGATACATGCTGATTCCGCTCGTGACCGAAGTCAGTTGTGGTTTTTGTGTTCAATACATGCTGTTAGTAGAAAAATAAAAATCATAAGTAAGTTAACACGTCAGTCAATAAATATGCATTGAATAAAAATAGTTCAAAAAGGTAGACCGAACTAATAAATATCAAAGCTTTTTTAGTAAAAACAGTTGTTAGTTTAATTACAGTAAAATATCAGATCATTCAACAGTATTTTGTGCTGGCCGAATAACATCAGTATTCGGCCATCACAAAATTATATCAAAATATTATTAACACCGGACTTTACTTTATTTTTAATTTATTTATTTCGTTTAATTCGAACAATTTAATACATATTTTCCTTCTTCCTTTAATATAAGATTAAAATTTAACAAAATCAAAATTTAAAAAACAATAAAAATTTGCAAAAGTTAACCACCTAATGGTTAGAGGGGTTAGTTAGAAGGGTTCTAATTACAGAGGTATAGTCGATTCATTAACACATCTTTTGAGACTGATAAGTCAATGACGTTCTTATATTTGTTCCCTATTATCATCATTCTGTGGATAGGCTCATTAAAACCATAATTGGTTCTATGAAATACAAGTGTGAAAATATTAGGTGATCGGAGTCAAGTGTTATTGGAAATTCGGGCAGAATTCAATATAAATGGGGTTGTAATATTCCCCTTCACTACTTGGATGATGAAAAGAACATCAGCAACTTCACGCCTAGTTTTTAATGTAGCGGAGGCAGGACAAGTGGATTGGACCAAGAAAGATGGCGAAGTGCATATCTTATGAAGTTCTTTTGAATAGCTTCAATTCTTTTAATATGAATTTAATATGAAACCAGACTTGACTAGCATATTCCAGTTAGCCTTACTAATAATATTGTTATAGTGTAATTTAAAAGACAGTTTTTCGTCGAAAGTTACACCTAAATCTTTGATTAACCTAACTATTTCAAAAACATGTCCATTAAGTGAATAAATATTTGAAAAGAAACTGGTACGCCCATTATAAATCATCCCAATACATTTATTCGTATTAAGCATAAGGTTATTGCTACGGCACCATGCAAAGAAATTATCAAGATCATTTTGAAGCAAACTTGAGTCTCGAAGTGATGTGATTTTCTTAAAAATTTTCATTACGGGTCGTAAATTATATTTAAATAATAGAAATGAATTAATGAAATCTCTCCAACACAACCCATCAACAATCCATTGAGCTATAATAAAATTTTGTATGTTGCTCAAAGAAAGGTATTTTTCTTTAGTGAGACATACCCATTTTTAAATAGAATCACTGGGTTACTATCATATGTCTGTATTTCATTTGACTGAATTTCATTTAACTGCATTTCATTCAGCGCATCAATTTCATGGGCTTTGCACTTTCCACCAGTCACCACCTAGAAGATGTAGTTCTGGTATCCGTTGGTTGATAAAGGTTTGCTACAGGAAATTTTTATTATGAATATTTATCATATCCAGTCAAATGAAAAGCAGGCAAATAAAATGTAGACAAATGAAAATACAGGCAAATTGCAAAAAAGCAGGCAAATGATACTACTGGCAAATGAAATACAGGTATATGACACGCTCCCAGAATCTTTACATGCGATACAACAACTCTCACTACACGAATATGTATATGTATAGTTTTACTCTGTAGATGTTCGAAAAAAGAATATAAGAAAGTTAATTTATTAGCCCTATACCTAATAGAATATAAAAATATTTATTACTCTTCACTTGACTATTATTATTCGAAAAATTAATGTAAGAATGGAATTTGGGGTGAACGTGTATATATAGTATCGGGCATATCAACGTTCAGCTATAGTAAGAGGTTGATGGGAAAGGGAGAAGTTGATGGTATCGATTTTATTGATCAGGGCACTATAATATAAAGCTATTTAAAAAGAAATAAAATATGTAGAGAAAATCTAACGATATTATCACTAAAAACGATTATTAGCAGTACAAATGTCATAATGTAAATAAACCACCAAACCTCTAACTACATTGAAAACTTTATATATTATAAACCATATATATTATAATGCAGTTGATTCAATTATTAAGAAATTTTCTCATGTTTACCCTCACCCCCATTTCCCATCTATCTATATATATATATATATATATAAATGAAATTTTTCGTCTTTATGTCTGGCCTTATGTCAGTCTTTATGTCTGTCTTCATGTTATTTATAGACTCCAAAACTACTGAATCGATTTGGATGAAATTTTCAGAGTATATTACTGGAATAGAGGGAGAGGTTATAGGTCTGCCTCTTTTTAAAATTCCGACGGATTCAAGAAGCTGTCATAAGACTCTCAGCACCTATGACAAATATTTTAAGAATAAAAAGTGTTATAGAGCTAAAAAACATGTACTCAGGTACTGCCTCAAAAATAAAAAAATACATCTTTTACCGTTTTTAAAATTTTGAGTAGTTCGGGCAGCTGCCATACAACTCTCAGCATCTATTACAAATATATTAAGAACCAAAAATGTTATAGAGCTGAAAACGTGTACTCAGGTACTGCTTGAAAAATAAACAAATACGACTTTTACCGTTTCTCAAAAATTTTGACTGGTTCAGACAACTGCCATACAACTTCCAACACCTATCAGGAATATTTAAAAAATTAAAGTTTTTATGTAACTGAAAATTGTATTTCAGGTACTCCCTAATAAATAAAATAATGACATACGTTTTCTAAAATTTTGAGTAATTTTAAAAGAAATAAGCAGATTTTTTTTTTAGGTTTTAAATTTTATTATTTTAAATTAGGTAATACATAGGGACCTTGGGCCAGCAACGCGGACCGGGTACAGCTAGTAAATCTATATTTCCTATTTTCCAATTAGGAGAAGTACCCTCACAGTATTTGACAAATACACCTATTCTAACAAAACTAAAATTACATTTTATTCCGAAATTCCATTATGTCCAAGCTGGCCATTTTTCCAGAGAATATTTTGATTTTTTGAATTTTGGATTATCTCATTCAAACCCAACGGATTATATCTTGATTTTTACAACGGAATAAACCACACGATTTACTATTAATAGTTTGATTAATAGTTTTGATCTAGTACAAATTTTTAGTTTGATAGATGACATATAAGAATAGATTAAACTACTTTTACATGTTCATTTTATTGTTTTAACAATAATTAAAACTTAAAATATGCTAGTTGAAGTTTTTCATCAGTTTGAGTAACTGTTTTCTATGTCACTATCACGTCATTATTGTTAATTTAAATTTCTACCATCAAGTTTTCCATATTTAAAAATCAATCTGCGTGTAAGGGACCTAATAAAAATATTTTATCAAGATGATACATCTTCTTTAATTTTGCTCAATACTAACACAGCTCAAAGTAAATTAAATATGTTCTGAATTTGAACATGGTCAGTTTTCGGATTCAAAACCTAACTTGAACACAGCTACAAGAAATACTCATTCATAGTAAAATAAAAAAATTACTTTAAGATATAAAAATGTTCAATGAAAGAAAATTAGGAAGTAAAAAATTTTATTTAACAACTTTAAAGACCATCTTAAAGTAGTTGGTATATTATTGATTTTGCTACTGCTATTTTATAATATGTATATCAAGAAGTAAATTAATTCTACTCACATAAAAACAAAATAATATCCTCTTTATTTAACACACTAAAATCTTTACTTATTTTATTTAGATTCAGATCAACCCATATATTCTATTCTAACACAAACACACACAGCCATCTACATAATATATATACCTATATGTATCTATATATAATCCAGAAAATCTGCTTTCTTTCATTTTATTATATAACCTCTGTCAAAAGATGGCACATCAACAGCCTCTTGTCTAAGTTTCCAGACAGTCCAATCCAGACGGTGACTTCAACGAAAATTACAATAAAAGAAAATGTAATTTGCAACGACGAAAATTTCAAAAAAAAAAAAAGTAAAAGTTTTTCACTTATTTAAGGGGTAAATTTAAGAAAAGAACCAGTCCATAAAAAAAAAACAATAATATCTGTATTGTAAAATAATATACGCAAGAGAAAATAATTCCGTTAGAAATACCTAAATACGTATGAATGTACATATTAGTATACATATACATTAGAATGTAAATATGTATATTTGAGGAAATCTAATTGAGCATCAAGAAGGATAAAAATGAATAAAAGAACAACCAAAACAACAACAGCAACAATAAAAATAATTGAAAAAACAACAACAATAACCAACAAAAGAAAATAAAAACTGAAATTGAAGAAGATTGAAAATTTGAAACAAAACGGTTTGGGTAAAACAAAAATAATAAAAATAAAAAAACAAACATTAATAGAAATTTTGTAAGAAAACAACAATCCAATAAAACAACAAGTTTCTTACAAACAAAATAAAAAAAGTTTTTTTTTTCTTTTGTATTTATTATAACGTTATATAACGGTTTTCTTGCATAAATTCTGTTTTTTATTGTTGTTTTTAATTTTATTTTTTAAATTGATTTTATAATTTTTTAGTTATTATTCAAATGCATTAATTTTTACCTTTTCCATTTAGACATCGTTTGGCAACAAAATTTAATTCAAAACGCAACGCTGAAATTGTATTTTGTATTCAGGTTGGTTGGTTTTCGCTTTTACCTATATTAATAAAAAATACTCATGCTGTGTGGATCTGAAAATTAAAATTTCAAAAGCTATATTCTCGAATTCTATCCGAGAAGTCAATATAAAAAAAGGTAAATCTTTTTTTAATTTTTAAAATTAAATCCCCCCCAAAGTAAACGACTCAGTGTGAAAACACAACACCGGCGTCGGATTACCTCGGTGTAGACACAACAAAAACGAAATTTCGCGGCGAAAACATGTGTTTTTATTGAATATTTTATTGAACATCCAATTTATTGAGCATGAAAAATGGATAAAATTTTGAAAATTATTAAAATAATTCCTATTGTTGCTATGGTGTACTAATATCAACTCACCAGTAGACCCAAGAATATTTGAAATTTGCAGCCATATCGAATCTTTGTTAAATGTGTTTTTATATCCTGAATTTTCAGATTTGATAAGTATTCATGTTTCCTCACTTCTTCTATTAGTTTTTCTTTAAATGGCATTGTTTTTTTTTTAATTTTTTGTTCACGTAATTTAATTGATTTCTTTTTTGATTCTATTTTTTCGATTTTGTTTTTAAATGTAGCGCTAAATTATTTAACATATGATTAAACAATTGACTTCGAGATTAGGGCTTCCAATCCCGGGATCCTGGGATCCCGAAATCCCGGGATATTGAGGTTTTTTACAATCCCGAGATCCCGGGATTATGTTATAGAAATCCCGGGATTCACATACTTAACGTAGTTTTATCAAATAGTATGAGAATTTGTGAACATAAAGTTAAAGTAGTCGAATTAACAAAGTGAAAATAGTATTTAAAATAAAATATAGTTTTGTATTCTTTGTGCAATTATAATTAGTAAATATTATATTGAAAAGGTAATGCGATATGATTAATATTTTTTGAATTAATATTTTATATTTACAGTGCTTTCTTCAGTGTTAAATTAAAATATTGTTTACTATTTCTAAATTAATCGTATTATCGTATTTCTAAATTGCATTGAAATACCCTGTAAGTAAGTATATTGAAAAAATGATGTTAGTTGAATGCGGTATTTTTAATTAATATTATTTTATATTTAGGGCTTTATTAAAATGGCTGTCTACAAAGAATATTTCACAGGAAGTAATTCAGCAGTATGGAAACATTTCCTACACGATGAAAAAGGTGAGACTGCAACGTGTAAGGTGAGCGATTGCAAAAATATTTTAAAAATTGGTGGTGGAACGACAATAGGTCTACACACTCACTTATTTTCGAACAAACAAAATCCAACTAAAGAATAAAAACGATTCTGATGTCGCAAGTACATCAGGTGAACTTCCGAAGAAAAAAACTACAACATTAACTAATTTTTTTCCTGCTTTGGAGCATAAGCAAAAATCGCTTCCTGCAACCCGGTCACGTTTAACTGCACTAGATGGGCTCTCACCTTATTATGGCCGATATCGCTATTAGCTTTACGTTGAAGAAACTGGAAGATGCGGATCATATTATTAGTCAAAAACTGTTTACAGCCTATTCGATTGAAGCAACGTCGTACGGATTTGAGCGGACTTTTGTATTATCTACATAATGGCTTGAATGGAATCTCTCACTTCGACTAAGAATTCATTATAGTACCAACACCGACTAAGTGCCGTAATTTAATTGCAGATCTTCTTGAAAGATTGAATGCAACTTCCATAACAGCATGTTCTACAATAGAAGTTGATGAATTTCAAAATGTTTCTGTGCAGGAGGAAATTGCTGAAGTTATTTCTGTACAACCGTTAACTACAGCAGAAGAAATTAATATATGATGGCATGTCACGTCCACAAGTGATACCATATCGATGCGAATCGTTAGTTTTCAAAACCAACCAGCATCGAGTCAGAAAGAGCCTTTTCTTCTGCAGGTTTATTTTGTAATAAATTACGAAATTCTTTGGGCGATAAGGTTCTAGACGAGCTCTGTTTCCTCAGATGCCACTTGCAACAACAAAAAAATACTTAATTAAGAATTTTAATATGAATTTCTTAATATATGAATTTAATAGTTACTATATAGGTTATTAGTAATTTAAATAAAAAGATTAATTTTATACTGAATTAAAAAAAAACTGCAAGTTTTTATTATTTTCTACTTTATGTTATTTTTTTCAGCTGAGGAACTCAATACCGGGATCAATCCCGGGATCCCAGGATTTGTAAAATGCAATCCCGAAATCCCGGGATCGGAATTTATGTCCGGGATTGGAAGCCCTCTATTCGAGATGGCAAAATTAGAAAATAGAACTTTTTCAATCCGGCGGAAAAACAGCCGAAAAAAGTTCGTTCTTGTTGTATTCATTTTAATTTAAATAAATGTATTTTAAATAGTTTTTAACATTTCGTTGCGAAAAGGCCGCCCCGCCCGTGTTGTGTTTTCACCTTTAAGTTATGTTTGGTAAAATTTCATTTGATTTGACACTTTCAAAAATGAAACACCATTTTGTTATATTCATTTTCATCCACAAATCGATTGTCATTCGATTGACTCCAGTCATGAGTTACAAAGTAAAATTCAAGAGGATATGAATAAAATTAAAAACTGGATGGATGTACACAAATTAAACGTAAACACCAGTAAAACAAAATATATGATATTCAAGAGGAAACCTACTGACAGTTTAGTAATAAGATATAATAACTGTGAGCTAGAAAGAGTTATTAATTATAAGTACTTAGGTATTATCATTGATGAAAATATAAGGTGGGAAACACAAATACTGGAACAAATAAAAAAAATGCCGTAAAATAGCAGGAATTTTCAAGCTAATAAATAAGCGTATACCCATATACAATAAAGAGAAATCTATACTTCAGCATGTTTCATTCCACAATTACATATAGCATACAAGTATGGAGAAACACATATAACAAACTAATTAAATTATTACAACTAGTTCAAAATAAGGCAATAAAAAATGTATATGGGTACAACAATAGAATGTCAACAAAAAAAATACATCAAGCAAACAAAATAATGCCATGAAATAATTACATAAAAACTAAGTTGGCAATTCAAATACACTTAATGATGACAAATAATATTAATATGGATACTAATATGAAGCCAGAAATAAATAACGAAACACACACATATAGTACACGAAATTCAAATAAAATAAGAACTAGGGGCCCCTGTTGAGTAATTATATTTCAAGTTGAAGTCAAATTTAAAGTTTTTAAAAAAACAGTAATTTACGTACTGACATAGACTTCGCACGATATAGCAGAAACCACTCGTGTTTAATAAAAAGTTTTGTGGTTAGTAAGTTTTATTTAGGACACATAAATACACGTCCCTCATATACTGCTTCGTTTCCGATATATTCCCTATAGTAAGTGGCATTTAGTGATAAAATTACTAAAAATAAAAAGTTTTGTCATTAAAGAGGTACGTATATATATACCTACATAATACATAATTTTAATAAAAACTATATTATTACTACAAATAAAAAAAATTTAGAAACAGTTACTTAAAAAGATAAAAATGAAGAATTTAAGTGACCTACTATATCAAAATAAATTTGCTAGTCATATGAACAATTCAACTGATTTTTTTTGTTTTTACATTTTTATATTTTTTATATGAGATGAATTTGTTTCTTTGTTTTTTTTTTGGCATATGTACAACTGATTTGTTTACTTTTGTTTATTATTTTCATAAGATCTCACTTATGCATAATGTATTTGCTTAATAATAAAATCATATGAGTAAAAGATCTTATATATTACTTATATATTATATTAGAGGTTCATTAAGGAGTAGGGAAATCGAAATAAAATGAAAAGGTGTCTACTGCGCAGGACCTTAAATGCTTGTCAATTATAATTAGAGATAACATCATTCAGAATTAGATTTAACAATTGTGAATCAATCTATAACATAGCATATAAAATTTATAAAGATTATTAAAAGCATTCAATATTTTAAAGAAAAGGTTTTAACCAACATTATTTACAACAATATTAATATGAATAGAATAAGTATTGCAACTAATTTTTCAGCTGTTCGTTTGGTTCCTTTTTGTTTTTTTCCTTTGTTTTACTTTTGTTCTATTTTTTTAAAATCTAATTTTTTATTATCATAAGTAAGGTAGTTAATAAATTTTGCTTTCTTCTTTATTGTTTATTACTTTTTATTTAATTTTTTTTCTTAGAATAGTTTAATTATTGTATAAGATTTTCTAATTGATATTAGTAGTATAAGAATAATTAATAGAATTAATAAATACTTTTGCACTGATGCACAGTTTAGTTATAATATATTATTTAACTTTACGTAAAACTCTATACGAGCTTGTTAGCTCTTTTGAGTACTGAATAAATGAATAAATGAAAAATTTCAATCAATAATCATTTTACTTAAGTAACTTACGCACTGAATCGTACCAGTTTAAGTTGACAGAATAGTAAATTTTTAACGAAACTGAATATTAAGTTAACTTAAGTACTGCTAGTTAGATCTTTTGATTTATAAATATTAATTTAAAATATTTTAATTTAACAAACACTAAACAGTTGACAGCAAAAAAATATTTACCGTTGACAGATAAGTTTTACCGATTACTGGATTAACCGACATTTTAAATTATACCAATTTACCATACGATCGAATCGAATAGATAAACGACATTTTCAATAATAGACACTATTATAAAAACAATGAAAATATTCTTCAAATTTCTTAAAAATTCTAAAGACAACGAAGGTGCTATAAAATACTTGACAATAAATAAATTTTTTTTAGCAATACTTCCTGCTGCTTCCTGAAATTGTTCCAACCAATCGTGATTTCAGAAATAAGATAGGCTAAAATAACTGAAATCGAAATTGGTGTAAAAATATAATTGAATGTGTATATACCCTTTGTATAAAGTCTCAAATAACATGACGTAACTATATTAAAATCCAATATGCGGAACACATGAATTTCGTTTTAAGCAAAGCTACATAAATATCGCTTCCCAAAAATTTTATTTGAATTGATTTTCAAGCAATGATTATGATAATCCGCTTCAATATTAATTATTAACTAAACCGTTTTAATTTAATTACTAATTTATATATTTTCATTTAACTGCTATATGTCTCATCAAGTTTTTTGCATCTAAATCACACGAGATTTTAGTGTTTTATTTTTCTGACTAAATTTATTTCATTGTATAGTTTATATACATCGTCATTGTATATTCATTCTTCTCTTAAACCTTAAAAATACAATGGAACTATGCTATTATGAAGCCGAACTTACTCTGTAATAGATATAGATATAGATAGATATATATTTTCCACATCTATATATAATGCAAATAGATTGCAGTTTGAAATTGTGTCATTGGTTCATGAAACAAAACTAACAGGAAAGCAGCGTAAAACAAGCAAACCAATTCACAAAATAAAAAAAAAATAATTGTTTACCACTATTTTTTATTCCTTTTTAAATTTACACTAGTCCTAAAATAATATTTTTTTCACACAATTAAAGAGAATTTAATTTCCTCGAAAAAATTTTTCCGAAAAGCTATACAGCGATCAGTGCTTCAGAAGTTATGAACTATTTCGTTCCCACACTTCCTGTTTTTTTGCAGTAAATTTTTTTTATTTTTAACATACGAATTTTTATTTTATTCATAAAAAAAACCCAAATTTCATTTAGTAGATAGGTATGCATCAAGATTATATGTACGGTTTTTTTATAATTTACTTTACTTTTGTACTTGATTTGGCTTTTGTCTAATGAGTATGCAAAACCGAAACTAAATTTTACATATGTGTTAGAAGAACCTATAAATTTTTAGCTTTTTTTTTAATTTTTTTTTTTTATTTTTTTATTCATTTTATTTTGTACATATACATGAAACGGTAGGTCTCTATAGGAGTATAAAAAGTGTAATGTGTAGCAAATTCATAATTCTTAAATTAAATTAAATTAAACCTTAACCTAAAGAAATTAACAATAAAGAAAACAAATTTATAATAGAAAATTTATAATATCATCTCTACCTACTAGAAGGGCCAGTTTATGACGATTTTTTAGCTGATAAATTGGAGTTTAGAAAAGCAGGAGTATCGCATACCAATATTTTTATTTTTTTTTTGCTACACCTCCAATTAAATTTTTTAAGTTGTCAAAATTGAAAATATTGTTTTAATTTGGTTATTTTTTTAGTTTATTCTATTATTTTTGTATTGTATTTCTTTACATGTATTTATTTTGTTTTTGACATTCTAAGCGCACAGAGTTCAAACCGATGTTGAACCGATGACGAATCGATGAAAAATTGAAATGATAACATTTGCGCACACATATGAAGATGAAATTAATCCAGAAATTTTACAAAGGCAAACCAAGTTTCACATGGTTTAACTGTTCTTAAATAAAAAAATTTTTCTAATCTCTGAGTTTTCATATATCGGAAAAGCATTGTCCAGACTAATTGTCTCATGTACATTGAAATTTGAATAAATTAACAACTGAAATTTAAATAAAAAACTTTTTAATATAAAAATTGAAGAACACATTAACCTTTTTCTTGTTCCAGCACTTCACTTTGAAATCTATAAGAAAAAATTTACTCTAATAATTTTCACTAACACTTCATTTTCTTCATTCACTTATATAGATTCAATAATCTAGAAATTGTATTTAAACATTTTCTTTTAGCAGTAAATTACTGTGATGATTCAAAATCCTATCCTTTTAAATTCATTTTAATTAAATTTTTTTCTTTTCCACCCTAAAGTCATTTGGGATAAATATTAAGTGGTACCACCACGTTATATTCATCGTTAAAGTTTTTAGTTTCTTTTTTCCTTTTCTTCTTTAAAATATTGTATATGTGTATGTATATATGTAAAATGTATATTATATTGCGTTACGTTACGTCATTTTAAGAAAATTAAATTTAAAAAAAAAAAAATATTTCAAATTTTCCAAAAAGTGTTCTGCTTATTTCTAGTGTACATACAAACTTCTACAAAATTATTAGGAAAACATTATTAAGAATATTGGAAAATTTCTCTTAGGTATTAAAACCAAGAACAAGAAAAAAAAAAATAAAATAC
Organism: Argyra leucocephala; assembly: GCA_963942445.1. NCBI lineage: Eukaryota > Metazoa > Arthropoda > Insecta > Diptera > Dolichopodidae > Argyra > Argyra leucocephala. The sequence goes on along the minus strand of OZ012678.1, from coordinate 28,037,368 downwards.
AAAACCTCGTAAAGGAAATGATCACTCCCCTGGTGAAAATTTCACATTAAGTATCTATGTGACTGTAACGGTATTATGGTTATTCTATGGTGGTCTACTACTAGAATTTTTATTCACTTTATTTTTATCTTTGGTCCTCTGTGTTGTTGCTCTAATGATGTAAAGGTTAATGAGTGGTAACAAACGATTAAAATGGGACCTTTTAAGAAAATTGAAAAAACAAAAATGGTTTTTTTATAGTAAAATTTAGAAAAAAAAAAAAATAAAAATAAAAGAAAAGAAAATAGAATAAAAATTAAAATGTAATAAACACTTTAATTCAATTAAAAAAAAAAAAATAAAAAAAAAACAACAAAAAACAAAAAAAGCAAAAGTAAAAAGTAAAATAATTTTCTTCTAACGACTTAATGAGTTTTTAGAAAGTTTTACGTTTCTTCTTTTTTATTGTTCTTTTTTTCATTATTATTAAATAATAATTTAAGGATAATTGTTATAATTAGAGATAAGAAGTATTGTTGTTCAAGTAATATCCAAATAAAACAAATAATTGATAGAGCGAGAATTTGTTCTTATTTTTTTTTAATAATTTTAAAACAGAGAAAATTTATGAGTAAATGAATGTCTCAGTTTATTTGTAGACATTAACACATTATATTTTAATTAATTTTAAAAAAAAATATTTCTGTTATTAAATTAAAACAAAAAATGTTTATTGATGTAGAAAATATGAGATAACTGAATGAGCGTTGTGTACCATAATTCAAATTAAAAAATAAATATGAAACTTTTTAATACAAAAATACATTTTTTAATATATATGCAGCATCCCGGTAACAGTGAGCATATGTATAATAAAACTTCACAGTCAAACTGAGGTATTATAATCTTTAGCTATATGAATATGTCAAATATTTTATAAAAAACCGATATTGAATTTTTTTTTTTTCAGATAGTACTGAATCATCGAAAGAGGCTTCAGGGACTACCTATTACCGGGGAAGGCAGTTTGAAGCAGTGTGGGACTTTAACCCACTAATATCTCCTATCATTATTAAAACTAGTCTTATAGACTAACCATTAATTTACATTTAACTCAAAGAAACTAAGATACCTTTGATCTACCAAAATCCAATAAGGTTTTAATAGATAAAAGGTTTTAACCTAACTCAAGTGGTCTTGTTCGTTTTAGTCGCTTAATAAAGTTTTGATTGTCAATTAAGCTAGAAGCTTCGATATTGACATGTTGGATGAGACGAGTTTTATGCCGAGCAGCGCACATCATTATTTCGTCTTTTATACATGAGATTTTCAGATCTCGATGAATATCGGCATTGCGAGCATACCATGGAGTGCGCAGTACCTTATTTTGGAACGTTTTGGATAGTTTGAATATGGATTTGTTTAGCACATCCCCATATTTGAATACCGTATGCCCAGACTGGCTTCAATATTTGATTATACATCAAAACTTTGTTATAGGTCGAGACCGTAGAATTCCGCCCAATCAGCCAGTATATATCTCTATATTTGTACTGGAGTTCTTGTTTTTTGATTTTCACATGCTCTTTCCATTTCAGTTTTGCATGCAAGGTCATGCCAAGATATTTAGCTTTATTCTCGTATGGAATCACGACATCATTAATTTTAACTGAGAGAGGAGTTACTATGTTTTTATAGGTGAAGTTTACATGACTAGATTTGGCCTCATTTAATTTAATTTTCCATTTTTTGCACCAGTTGGAAATTTTATTAGCTTTTTGCAGTTTGTTTGTAGCTTCTTCTGTAGTAGAACCAACTGCCATCAACGCTGTGTCATCTGCAAAAGTTGCTATTTTTATATTTTCTACTTCAGGTATATCACAAGTCTATAAAAAATATAAAATTGGACCCAGTGTACTTCCTTGCGGTACTCCAGCATTTATATCTCTTAGAGAGGAGTATTCATAACCCAATTTTTAGCTCGAAAACCTCTATTTGAGAGATATGATGAAAATAATTCAACATAATTTTTAGGAAGGAAACAACTTAGCTTTTTGATGAGTCCTTCATGCCAAACTTTATCAAAAACTTGGGCTATACCTAAAAATACTGAAGAACAAATTTGTTTAATTTTCAGTGCCCTTACTCTAAAGTCTGTTATTCGATGTACTTGATCTATTGTTGAGTGTTTTTGCCTAAACCCAAATTGGTGATTAGATATTATATTCCTGTTTTCTATTAGGGGTTGAATCCTTCTCAATAGTAATTTTGCAAAACTATTGATCTCTTCTTATCAAAATATTCAATCAAATTACTCAAATTATTAATCTTTTTCAAAGATCTTGAACTAGCAAAATAAAGCTGCACGACGACCAAGCAATCGAACCCTTCACACAAATTTAGGAATAAGTGAAAAATGTTGGTCTCTTATTATCATCATCTTATAGCACTACAGTTCTGGCTGAGCTTTGGCATTCATCACAATACCCCTTCAAAAAGGTAGATATTGAGCCGCTTGTCTCCAATTTGGGATTTGTAGGGCTTGAACATCATTTTGAACATTGTCTTCCCATCTTGCCCTTGGTCTTCCCCTACGACGATTACTGTCGGGCTTTCTATTTAACAAAAAATATTTTGGTTGTGATTGTTAAAGGAACAGAAATGCTCAAAAACAACATTACACAACAATCCTAACAACTTAGATCAATTAATATTGATGATAATATGGTTTTAGCAGAAAGTATGGTAACACCAGCATAACTTTGTTAAATCTATGATGATTCCAATCAATTCAATATTTTCATGGCGTCTAAGTTTAAAATATCCCAGCCTTGTAATACTATCAAATACTATGCCTATTCATTTTCATTGGCATTTCCAATCTTTGTAGCTTTAATACTGGTAGATCTGTAATATTTAGGTAGTCTGGTAGACCTTTAATTTTTCGTGGCATTAAATGATTTCTTCAATGTTCATTGACATTTCGCAAATTCAATTTATTTGTTCCGATATCACAGAAGAATAAATAATATATGAAGTACACATTGTGAGCAAATGTGAGCAAATAATTAAAAATAGTACGAAATTTAAATTCAAATTTATAAACAGTTATATATCTAGATAGATGTTTGAATTTTTTGGATATGATTTAAAAAAATAAGACATGCTAATTTTAACTAATTTTAACTATAGGTAACAATTTCAATTGCACTGAAACCAATTTTATTACACATTTATAAATAAACACCATTGCTCAACAACATATGCATTGATAACACAAATAATTTTAAATAACATATTTCTACAAAATTTAATAAATATTTTTTTTTTTTCATATTTATCCAGAAATTATGAACAATTTTAAAGCTTGCATTTGTTTATTAAATTTGCATTTTATGTAATATTTGAGTAAAATAGTCATCATCATATTTAAATTTCATGCAGACCATAATATTCATTTTAGTATAAAACCTACAGAAATTTTCAATTTTATTATTAGTTAATTTTTAGCTATCATTACCTTTGGATATACCAGGCTGAGTAAAATTATTTTAAAATGGTAAATTAAAAATAAACAAAAACTAGAAATTTTATTTAAATAGTAATTATCACTTAAGCTAAGCTTTAACATAATTAGTATTAAATAATTATACAAAAATACTGAATACAATTTAAAAATTAAATGAAAATATATTAATTTTTTGTTCATCTAGAAATTCTTCATTATATTAACATATTTGGGAATTACATTGGCAGATGTATCACATTTATTTAATAATAATGGATATAATTATAGAATACCACAACAAGTTTTTGAATCGGATTCAATAATTCAACCACCACAACTTCCTGAAATTGAAAATTTACCAGCAAGGCAACCACTACAACCACCACCGATTCAATTTCCAAATTTTATTGAACAATCACCACCACCACAATCAGTGCAATTTCCAAATTTTATTGAAACAGTTACACCCTCAGCACCACCACCACCACCACAACAGCCATCCATCCCAACGTATGTATCTCCATCACCACCACCACCAGCAATATACAATATTCCATCTGGTATTGAATCTCCACAATATACACCACCCCAAACATCGGAATACTTACCACCACCACCACCACCATCACCACCACAAATTCAATCAGTTACGCCACTATCTGTTATACAGGAAAATCCAATTCGTATTCCAATTCAAGCAGATATACGCCAACAAATTCAAACTCAAGAACCAGTTTTTAGACCACAAATACAAGAAATTCCTCAACCAGTGCCTTCAGGACCAAGTCTTATTAATTCAAATCCAATTTATAATGTACCAAGACCGCAACAAGAATATCTACCACCCACCGTTTCAATTTCAAGACCTGCCGTATCTGTTCAAAGAGTAATTCAACCCACTCCAATTATATTTAAATCACAACCAGCACCATTTTCAGTTCCATCACCAACACCAATACCACAATTCATTGCATCTCCATCACCCCAACCAGCTTTTCAACCAATTCAACAATTTGTTTCACAACCAAGAAATGTGGGATATAATTATGATATACCAAATAGATCATTCTTTTCGTAAATCAGTTTTCTGATTTTGTAGACTAAGAAGTTTTTCAAGTTTTCCTAAACATATAATTAAAATTTTATGTTAATGTTATTTAGATTAAGTATAAATAAAATTATTGTTTTTCGTACATAATTCATATTTTTTTATTAATACACCTATCCCCCGATTTACACGATACTTTTTTAACACCTTTTCGCTTTTACACGGTTTCAAAAATTATACTTTTTTTTTTATTTTTTTGACATTTGGTTTCATAAGTTGGCTGCATTTAATATTTTTTCACTTCTAGCAACATTTATATCAATATCTATATACATATTAAAAAATACAAGTAGCTTTTTATTTTACCTTAATCATTTTATTATCTATTTTTTATTTTTTGTATAGAAAAGTCCGAAAAGTCATAAGATTACAACTTGCGAGAATCAATAATAAATTTACCATGTTGGCATTATGCATACGGCGTAGCTTGACAACAAACTGTACTTTGCTAACGCAATAAAACATGTGGTTTCATAACCATATGAGTGTAAGTTCAGTTTCAGGTCTGGTATACGGTTTGTAAAAATATAACCCGTAAAACTAATTTCATATTTTGGCTATGAATTTTTGATTCCAAAATGTCGCTAAAGCAGAAAAAATAACTACTTGTTGATCTTTTTTTTTTGTCCCATACGGTAAATAACTGTACGAAATATCTCAAGCACTTATATTATCCTAATGATTTATGTCTCTACGTTACACAGTCGAATATGAAAATAATGAACAAACGTTACGCTACATAATCAGCAAACAAACAGAAAATGATCAATACAAATGGTTTTCCAATAGTGATGACACAATTTAAATGGAAAAAAACTGACAACACTGCGTATAATTTTTTGACATTTATTATGCCATTTGTGTTCACTAAGTTATGCCACTAAGTTATGCCACGTCGTTTATTTTCTGATTTTGTCTTAAACAACTTGAAAATGATGAATATTTTTATCGAAAAATTTTATTCACTGATGAAGCTAATTTTTGTTTTAATGGTTATGTAAACAAACATATTTGCAGAATTATGAATGCTGAAAATCTACATGAAACTTTTCAAACACCATCACACCCAGATAAAGTCACTGTCTAGTGTGAAATTCATGCTGGTGGAGTGATTGGTCGATAAATTGCTTTGAAGAAAATGGTCGAAGATAAACAGTCACTGAAGAACGCTACAGAACAATGTTAAATGATTCGTTTTCCTGCTGTTGTTGAGAATAATCTGCAGGATATGCAGTTTCAACAGGACGGTATTACCTACCACACAACCACCTTAACAATCAATTTATTGAAAACAAAATTTGGTGGTGAAATTTTTTCAAAAAATGTTCCAGTTAATTATCCTACCACACAGAACCAAAAAGGTACGTAACTACAATAAAAAAATTCGTTGAGACAATTAAAAATTTATTAATATTTGTCCGATAAACTTGTTCATTGAGCCAATGAATAGCTATTTATTAATTTAATAACCTTATCGTTAATACAATGAACAATTATTAAATGTGTTTATTAAAATAAATTTTTGTTTTAATAAACATGTTTGTTGAAATAATAAAACATTTTAATAAATCTTTTTATTAATTTAATAACATAAATTTTTGTTCAAATATTTCATTGAAAATTTCATTTCATTTTGTCGGCATTTTGTCGGTTGTGTTTTCCACTTCTATCCTTTATTTGATATGTGTCCCCGCTTTCTGAACTCTCCTCCTACTTCCCAATCCACCACTTATCCCTTCCTCCGCCACTTATCACTTCTTTAAATAACAATACAATGTTTTTTCACTTTTTGTGTATTTTTATTTTAATTATTTGAATTTTATATTTTTAAACAATTTTTATTTTATAATAAATTTTTGTTGATCATTAATTTTAAATATGAAATGATTGTTTATTCATTTTTTAAATTATATGCTTAAGTAATTTATAACATTTTATTTAATTATTATTTTCTTTACTTGGTATATTTATTTTGGATTTTTCGTTTATATTTTTACAATAAATTTACTTCTTAATTATTGTAAATAATTTTTTTTATGTATCGTTTAACACTATTTTTTGAATAAAAATTTCACTAACTATTCTCTTTTTTGCACATTTGATTTTTAATTTTGATTTGTTATATTTTATTTTGGATTTGGATTTTAGTTTTGGGTATGATAGAACCATCAAATTATTTTAAGTTTTTTTGTATTTATTTTTATATAATTCTTTGTAATTTTGCTTTCTTATATTTAAGACTACATTGGAATTGACCGAAAAGAAAATAAAGAATTGTAAGCCTTTAAAAAAAAGATAAGTTTAAAATTACGTAAATTTATAAGACCCTATAATTATAAATTCTTTTTTATACTGAAAAATTCTGTTAAAATACGAGCACACAAATTACAAATAACACGCGTCGCGTCATTAAGTAAACAAAAAAATTATTAGTTTTAATAAACTACAGTGGTAGGCAGAATTAATTACACACTCAATAAATTTTAACATTTTTTTTTTGTTTTTCTTTTCTAAGGACGGAATTTACAAATGTGTTAAAAAAAACTTTGGGAATCAATTTCACAAAGTGTTCTTAATTTAAATTTAAATTTTCGGCTGAAAAAAATCTCAAATGACTCAGGTAGTAACAGGTTTCTTTTGCTATGGCACCCGGCAAAAGTAATTACACATTTGATTTCATACGGCATAATTAATTACACATCAGGTAAAACTGAAGAAATATTGCTAATTTCTGAATAAAAAAGTTGTTTAAAGTTAAATAGTTTTGTTTTAGTATTTTTACATTATTAATTTTTAGTTATTCCACCTTGTGCATCAATAACAGCTTGCAATTACTTTCATATTGAACTTCTTCAATTTTTAATTAATTTCGTAGGTATTTTTATCTAAATATGCAGTATTTCCTCAATCCTTTCAGCTTTTTTCTGCTTTTATCGATTTGTTTCCTTTTCATTGTTTCATAAATACGATTTGTTTCATAAATGCGCAGATGTTCTCTATAACATTTAAGTCAGGGCTCTTCGTTGGCCAAGTTAGAATGTTCAGTCCAACACCCTCAAGAAATCGTTTTACAACGCAACCTCAATTAAATGAACTATTATCTTGCTGGAAACAGCAGTTATCATCAGGAAATATTCTGCCTCCTTAAATGAAAGCATGTTTATTTAATATTTTATTTTGAAATAGTGTTGCATCTGTTGAAAACAAAGCTCCACAGCCATAGTAGTAAATGCATCCCCAAGACATAACACTTCCATCGCCTTGGGAATCAAATTATTAAACCACTTTATACTTTAACTCTTTTGAAAGATGAATGTATTTTTTTCAAAGAGCTTCCGTGGAATGTAAATTAACTTTCCTCTGTCCACAATACGTTATATCAGTACTCCAATGACTCATTAATATATTCTTGAGCAAAAGCCTCACGTTTTGAAAAATTTGCTGGTAAAATATTTACTACTTTACGCACCCCATAAGTTTGAATATTAGAATATTCTTCGTATTGTTCGTTCACTCCCACTTTTTTCCAATAATTTTTGCTGACCCAAAAGCAATTTTAACTGGGCTTATATCAGGATTTTCTTCTTAATTACTTAACAATTTGTAATAGCCTTCTTTTGGTCTCTTAGTAAATACTTCATTCCTACTAGATCTTTCCCTGTTTTTCAAGCTACCGTATTCCTCTTTTTTCTTTACAAGGTTCTAAACAGTTTTAAATGAAATTTCATATATCTCTGCTAGCAACCGAGCTAGTGTTAAGCAACAACTTCTGCGCGATTTTCAATATTTAATTCGTTTGTTTTACGTATTATGGATGAAAAATGAATCAGTAATTTTAACAGAATAAAACTATTTGAAACTCTATTAAGAGCTGCACTTCGTCACATTTAAATATTAGAATACAAATTCAAAAATGAAAATTAATTAAACGCTATCAAAAAATGCACTTATTAACTTCAATAGATCAAAATGCAATAATGTGTAATTAATTATGCCGTATTAAAGAAATGTGTAATTACTTTTGCCGGATGACATAGCAAAAGAAACCTGTTACTACCTGAGTCATTTGAGATTTTTTTCAGCCGAAAAATTTAAATTAAGAACACTTTGTGAAATTGATTCCCAAAGTTTTTTTTAACACATTTGTAAATTCCGTCCTTAGAAAAGAAAAACAAAAAAAAAATGTAAAAATTTATTGAGTGTGTAATTAATTCTGCCTACCACTGTAGTTCGTTGAAATAAAGAAACAATTCCGAATTTTAAAATGAGTTCGTTGAAATAAAGAAACATTTTATATTTTGTTGATATTATGCAAGTAACAAATATAAAAGTATACATACATATTAATGAACGCATTGCTAATCAAAGAAGAAATTATTAATTTTAACAAACGAATTTGTTAAAACAACGAACACTGTTATTAATCTAATTTTAATGAAATTGTTCGTACTATTAATCAATTAGTTGTTCAATTATTGTAATAAAAACTGCATATTTGTGTCAATAAATCCTAATTCGTTGAATCAATAAACAGTTTATTAAGACAAAAAATAAGATGTGTTATATTTTCGTAATATTAATGAATAATTAATTGAGCCAACAAAAAATATGTTAATAATCGTTGTTCATTGATATTACGAACAGTTTTTTTTTCAGTGCAGGTCGTGTGATTTAACACTTTGTGATTTCGTTCTTTGGGGATATATCTTGGGCATGGGAATTTATTATTTTATTTATTTTTCTCAAAAGGAGCAATATCTGCTCATGTAGAGTATATTTATTTACATATTTATATTTTTGAAATATTATTAATTCAATTAAAAGAAAAGTATTTAAGAATGTTACCAATAGAAGAAACAATGTTTAATTAATATTTAAAATTTAAAGAAAGAACCCTTATCAATAAGTAATTTTTTTTTTTTTTTTTTTATATAACGCAATGACGTTAACATGAATGCTTGATATAATAATATAATAATAATTATTGTAAATTTCATAATACATTATTATAATAGTTTTTTATTTCATTTGGTAGACTGTTGTAGACTTTCACGGCTTTGTTGTAAACAGAGTCGTGTCTGAATCCCGTCGGTACTCGGTTTGTGTGTATTAGATTTGCTGATCTCGTATTATATTGATGTATTTCGTGGATTATATTTAGTATACAGTATTTGTATTGATTGACTGATTGAGTGTTCTATGTATTTTTGTCGCTAGCGTTTTATCTATGGAATAGTTTAAAGGGAGAATTTTGTTATTTTTGTTAATTTTATTTGTTGATGTTCTAATATTTAAACCGAATAAATTTTTAATTGCGTTTTTTTGTACTCTTTGCATTTTTTTGTACTCTTGATTTTGCTTAGTAGTATTTCCCCTTGCTTGCTATTTTACTTGCTTAGTATATATTTAGTAGGTTATCTGACTTGAAATTTGTTCCTTTTTCAGTTAAGTTCTGAATCCAGTATAATTCCAAGATATTTGTAGGTCAGAGTTTGACTTATGACACAATTGCTATATTTTATAGTGATTGTTGAGTTTTGTTCCTTTGTTTTTACAAGCATATATTTTGTTTTCTCTATATTGACAGTTAATTTGTAAAAGCACATCCAATTATGTATTTTATTCATGTCATCATTGATGTTATTTTCAAATTGTGCAAAACTTTCTGCAGAATATACTATGGCCAAATCATCGGCATATAAGAATGCTTTTCCACTAATTGTTATAGTGGAAAAACTGCTAATATAACATGAGAATAGCGTAGGTCCTAAAGAACTGCCTTGAATAACTCCATAGTCTAAATTTTTTATGTCACTTTTTAATTCTTTTCCGACCGTAAATTGTTGCCTGTTTTCTAGATAATTGTGAAACCATTTGTGTTCTTTTCCCATAATTCCATGTTCAAATAGTAATCGCATTAGAATTGTTCTGTTAATTGAGTCAAACGCGTTAGTGAGATCGAAGAAAACTATTAATATTTTTTTATTGTACCCTATTTCATGCTGTATTTTTTGCTGATATAAAAAGCACTATTAGTGTTCGATTTTTGTTTAAAACCATATTGAAATCTATTTGTCAAATTCTCAGTTTCGATATATTTCACTAGTTGATTATTAACACAAGTTTCTATGATTGTACTAAAAATGGTTGATATTGGTCTAAAATTTGTAATTTCCTCTACATTCCAATTGTTTTTGTAAATTGATACAATTTTGTTTATTTTTAGATAATTAGGCATTTCTCGTTGTTTAAATGAACTATTAATAAGTTGTGCTAGTGGCAACGCTAATTCATTCTTACATAATTTCACTAGATCTGCTGTAATTTCATCTATTCCAGATGACTTCGAATTTTTTAAGTTATCAATAATTTTCTCAATTGTGCTTTTTTCAATATAGTTAAATTTAAATTTGCTTTGTGTTCTAATTTTCGGTGTGTAAATTGTTTCGAATTTATTTGCCATTATTTTTCCTATTGTACTATAATAATTGTTGAATTTATTAAATTTTTCTATTATTTCTTTATTACTATATGTGTCACAAAATTAATTTTGATTTTCAGTATGTTTATTCAATACAATATTTTTCAAAATAGTCCAAGTTTTTCTTGGGCCATTTGCCACTTCTCTGAATTTTTTACGTTCATATTCTGTTTTTTTCCTTCTTTTTATACCTGTAAATTTGTTCAACCAATAATGATATTTATCCTTAAAATATATATTTTCATAACTTTGTGTGTGTTTTCTATGCCAATAATTTCGTTTTCTTAACATTTCTAAGCATTCCCTATCAAACCACTTTTTTGTAAATTTAATTTTTTTGTTGTAACTTTAGTCGAAGTTGCTATGTCTTTACAGTGCTTAACAATAGATGTCAGTGTATCACAACTGTCGTTGACATCGTCAGTTAAATTTAGACATAAATTTTGACATATGACTTGATTCATAAATAAATATTTATTTACATATTTTTGTTTATTTATTGATTTCATATTATCAAAACTGCAATTAGCCAATTCTATGAAAATTGTATTGTGGTCCCTGTATCCAAATGGTAAGTAATTTATATTAATTTTTTCATCTAATTTATTTACTAATACATGGTCCAAACAAGTTTTAGATGCAGGTCTTGTTCTGAATCGTCACAGAAAAAGAAACCATTTGACTCAACTATGGTCTTATATAATTCAACAGAGTGCATTACGGATGTCAAAATTGAAGTCACCTACAATTACAATAGAGCCAACTACATTTTAATTCATTAAAAATAATTAGACAATGACACAACTGTCCATCAAAAAATAAATACAAAGAAAAACAACAAAAATCAAATAACATTTTTTAATTTGATTCTATAATTTAAAATATGTTTTTTAATTTAAATTCCAAATTTTTCATTTAAAAAAATTTATTTTTCTTAAAATTTCATATTTCACTATATTTTTTTTCTATATAAGGACATTTATAATAAATAAAAAAAACAAAACAAAATTCAAACGAGTTGCCAACCTTTAACAAAATTTAAAAGACCAACAATTTTCATAATAAAATCATTACTGGAAGGCATTTATTCTCGTCAGCTAATAAAATCAAATATAAAAATCCCAACTTAATCTTGTTTTATTGTTTTTTTTTTTTTATTATTATTATTATTATTTTTTTTTTTCTTTTAATGTTTTCATATTATTTATAATAAAAAATCATAACTTTTTTCAGCCTTTCCCACTAATTCAATAAAACTGTATTATAACTCTAGATGTTATTATGTATTTATTTGCCTTCTGCTGTTGTACTCGTTCGTAAAGATCAAGGAGTGAAAATAAAATTTATTTGTGTTTTTTTTTTCATTTTTGATTTTTGTTGTTTTTGTTGTTGAAAACGCGAAACAGGACAACTTAAATAGAGAATATAAGAAATTAAGGCAATAAAAAAAAAAAAGAATGAGACTGGAGAATGAAGTAGAAAAAAAAATAAATATTTTATTTTTGTTTTTTTCATTTTAGTTGGGGGGCTTATTGGAGCAAAAGACAGTCAAAAGTACAAACGAGACGTTTGCTTATAAAAAGCCATTAAAACGGAAAAGTTAAATTAAAAATATTTCCTCTTTATATTAAATAATACAATATCTCTAAACAGGACTCTTTTGTTCTTAACTGATCCTGTAAGTTTCCTGTTTTTTTTTTTTTGTCTATTTTTTTATTTCTTATTTTTGGTTTTCTTATATTCATATTATTTTTTTTTTTTTTTTAATTTGATTTTACTTTTGATTTTACCCTAAGCTTAGACCAGAAAATCTTAATTTACTTTTCTTAAAATTAAAATTTTTAATTAAGCTGTAATCGCAAATGTCAGAATAAGATCAAATATATTTGCAGTTCAGTTTATTAAATAGTTAGATTTGTCACACTGTTTAATGTCAAAATTAGTCGTAAGCACTGATGAAGCAAGTAAGATGCTTCTGAAATATATTTCTGAGATATTTGTGCAATAAAAATAAATGATTATCGATAACAGATTAGTTTGCAGTGTAGTCGATTATTTACTGATACAAAAATCATCTGTGGCCTATTTAATAAAAATTGACAGGTGACAATTTTACAAAATTGTCGCGATTGTCCGACATTTTTTTATACATAAATTTACAGGTGACAAAATTGTCATGACAAATTTTGTAATTTATAAAATTGTCATGTCTATTTTGTAATTGAATTTATTTACAAATATTTTATTGGAAACAACATATTATTATCTATGTATATAAAATAATATCAAATGCAACGTTAAAAACAAAGCCATAAGTATTTATTTATTATCAAAAAAATTTTATATTTTGTCGACGTTATATCATTTTTAATTTTAATAAATTTCTCGAACTTATTTCATAATGAAATTAAAATAAATAAATTAAAAATGAAATAAAATCGAAAAAAAAAATCAAATTTTATAGTTATTTCAATCGATAAAATTTGTAGCACCTTTATAATGCAATGAAAAATTAAATTTACAATTTTACATATTTGAAATCGTGTGTTATGAATTTTCCGACAATTATAACAATTTTGTAAAATACAATTTTATTTTTGGTTTCATAACAAAATTGACATAAAAATTACTGTGGACAAACCTTGACCAATTTTGTAGATTTTACCTTTGTTTATGAAACAGGAATTGAAAATTTACAATTTTGTCAATTTTATTTTAAAGCAAAAATTTGACAATTGTCGATCTGTAATTTACAACTTTGTAATTTACAAAATTGTCACCTGTCAATTTTTATGAAATAGGCCACTAATCGAAAATGTAATTATCACGTTTTAAACTTTGCAATTTACTCAAAACAAAATTTTAGATGTATGAAATTCGTATGAGATGTATTAAAATAAGGGACCATATATATACCATATATATATCATTTACAATAAATATAAAATTAAAATAAAGCTTGTAAAATGTATGTAAGGTTTGGTAAAAATATTGCGACAAAATGTCAAATGGAAAAATAAATTTTACAAGTTTTATTTATCTATTTCACATGATCCAAGTCCAGGCGCGGATCTACGTATACGCTAATGAAGCTACAGCTTCAGGGCCCCGGTAAAAAATGCTCCGATCGCTTTCAATCTCTAAAAAATTAAAAAAATCAAAAAAATTAAAAATAAGAAAAAACAAATTTTTTTTTTTTATTTATTTTCTGCTTGTAATACGTTTTTTGTTCATATACTGATGTATATATGCTTAGAGTTCATGTTCGAAAAATCCCCTCCGAGACTTTCGAGAAATCGTTACACTTTTTGCTTCTGGAAATCTCGACAAAAATTTATATTTCGAGACTCGAAAATCTCAAACGCAGCAAATATGAGCGGAAAATATACCGGACTACAAGCACGTTTATCGTAAACACTAATCACAAGCACAATCTCTAAATTTGGTAGGGATAGAAGCAGTTAGTATAGTAACACCAATTATTGATTATTTTGGCATTTTGCAACGATTATTCGCATCGCCGCGAAGGTGGGAATTTTTGAAGAAATATGCCTAATTACAATTTTCTTTAAAAAGTTTAAGTATTACGAGATGGTCAATGCATCATGAAACAGTTAAAGCATTAAAAAATGGCTACAGAGATATTCTGAAAACTCTTAAATATGAAAAAAGCGAAGAAAAAGTTGATTGTAAAAGAGAAGCAATTAATTTATTAAAAAAATTAATAAAACTTGAAAATGCAATTTTGACATTAATTTGGGAGGAAGTTCTTGAACGTTTTAACAAAGTAAGCAAAAACTTACAAGCCTAGATATTTCTGAAAGTTATGACTTAATTTTTACATTAGAATTATTTGTAAAACAATTTGGGGAAAATTCAGAACAAAAAATGACTGAATACGAAGTAACAGCCAAAAATTTGACTTAAGATATTATGGAAAATTATAATGATTTAAACAAACGGGTAAGGCCAAAAAAAATTTCGAATCGTGAAAGGGGTACTGATGTACTTAATGGCAGGGATAATTTCGGATAGAGGTATTCAATGTATTATTCGATTGTATACAAGTAAATAAATAGCAGATTTAAATTTCTTTTAAATATCGGAAAAAATGATATGATTCTGAAATTGACATAAAAGCATTAAGTTTGTCCTTTCTTTTTGCCATAATGATATAGTTGCAGGACTAATTAACGAATGTACACAATATAGAGAATATCTTAAAATTACAAAAGAAGATCGAACAAAATGATCCACTATGCTGAAATTAATATTCGAGAAAAAACATTGATAGATGTTTTTGCAAATCTATATACAACATTAAAGATATTTCTAACTCTACTAATAACCAGTTGTGAGGCCGAAAGAGCCTTTTCAAAATGGAAATTTATTAAAAATAAATATTGCACCACAATGGTGGAAGAAAGACTTAGTTATCTTTCAATTTTGTCAATTGAAAATGACATAACCAAATCAGTGTCTGATGATGAGGCAACAACAGAATTTGCTAATAAAAAATACCGGAAACAAAAAATTCAATTAAATTTTTATTGTTTTGTTTAGTATTTCAATTTTGTTTTGTTCATACTATATTGTTATTTTTTATTTGGTCACATAAAATAAAATTAAAATGATTTTATATTTTTTCCAAATTTTACTTGTATACCTTTACATTTTACTAATAATTTGGTTTGGTCGATTTTGGGGCTCACGAATATTCGTAGCTTCAGGCCCCACAAATGGTTAATCCGCCGTTGTCCAGGTCACTCATTTTTCAATTTTAATATAAAACTAGATTGCATTTAAGAAATGTTTTAAAGTTTAAAATATGTAAATGGCGGACAGATGACATTTTCGATTTAAATCATATTTGTCTTACTCATTAATCGATTATACTGCAAAAGTAGTAATCTAAGATTGACATTAAGAATTACATATAACTTATATCAAGCTAATTTTTATTTATTTATAAATTTATTTACAAAAGGGCTTAGACACATTAGTGTTTATCAAGCCCTTAAACAAGACATATAATCGATTAGACTGCAAATATACTTGATCTTAATTTGACATTTCCGAATACATACACTTATATATGAATACTAGTGAATCCCCTGTGTAATTGTACAGAAGCAGTTCTTTTAGGCACGATTTTATACAAAAAGAAATATTTGCTTTGGTATAATTGTTGTTGTTTTCTGAACCGTTTGATTATTGAATATATATATAATGAAATTAAAGTGTAACACCTACTAGGGGCCCCTGTTGAGTAATTATATTTCAAGTTGAAGTCAAATTTAAAGTTTTTAAAAAAAACAGTAATTCTTTTAAAAAAAAAGTTTTCTCATTAAAGAGGTACATATATATACCTACATAATACATAATTTTAGTAAAAACTATATAAAACAAATAACCAAAATTTAGAAACAGTTGCTTAAAACGATAAAAATGAAGAATTCAAGTGATTTGCTTTTTTGTTGTTTTTATATTTTTTATTTTAGATGAATTTGTTTTTTTCTTTTTTTTTTGGCATATGTACATAGATTCATTTGCAAGTACATAATATAAATTATAATAACTGATTTGTTTGCTTTTGTTTATTATTTTAATAAGACCTCACTTATGTATAATGTATTTGTTGAATAATAAAATCATATGAGTACAAAATTTTCAACTGTGTGCGCATTTTGGTTTTATATACAATCTTATATATTACATATATTAGAAGTTCATTAAGGAGTAGCAGAATCGAAATAAAATAAAAAGGTGTCTACTGCGCAGGTCCCTAAATGCTTGTCAATTATAATTATAGATTCTTTATAACGAAATGAATACTAATTTCAATATAACTTAACACAATAAAATGCCATTACCCTGAACGTAGTAGATCGATAAGCCAGTGTTTTCGTATAAGATATTAAGGTGGATAAATAAACAATTAATTCATCAGATTAAGTTGTTTATATAAAAAAAAAACATTCGTCATTAAAAAGAGCCATTAATTTAGACGGACTAATATAGTGTAGTGGTTATGTTATCCACTATGTTGTGTAATAGCAAAAGGATGATTTCGAGTTCGAATCCCGCTTATGTCATGAATGTATGTATAAACAAAGTTTTTCAATTATTCTTTGAAATTAATTTGGAATACGGCTTCGCTGTCATTTAAAATAAAATGGAACTTTGTTTTACTTTACAATAGATGTACTTTTCCACATTTAAATTGGAAAAATGTTAATTTGTTTTACTTTACAATAGATGTAATTTTCCACATTTAAATTAGCAGCTATGCTAAAAATTTAAAAATTGTTAAGTATAGACAATGTTATTATCTAATAGATAATAACATTGCCATACTAGTTGTAGATATTATTGTAAATACAAAGCCGTTGAATGGATGTTAATCGCAGTTAGGATGTTAATCGTTCAGTCTCGAAATTATAAAAATAAACAATCTAATCATTTTAATAATATGCTTGTATATAATTTATACCATATTTTTTTACTTCATTTTAGTGAGCAAATTTATTTGTACTTTTGTACTACCTATGTACCACAGAGCGTTAACAATTCATTTTTAAATATTTGACAACCCCATGATTGAATGTCGTAATATATACAATTGTATATTAATTATTTCTTCTATTTTTTATTTTTAGTTTATTGGTATTCAATTTTTCAAAATGTTTCCAGTACTCGCCACCGTTTTGTATACTTTTTATTTTTGGTTTGTGGAATGTGTAACTATTTTAAATGTTTTAAGTATTCACCACAGCTTTGCATATTTTTATTTTTGGCCTAAGAACTTGCTAAAATTTTAATATTTTTTGTGGAATAATTTACTATTGAACTATTCTGGCTTTTTTACTCACCACGTCGTTCATCTTGTGTATATTATATAATAAGATATATATGTAATTTACATACGACAAGAAAATTTAGAACCTGTGCAAAATACGCATTATGTAAAAACATATATGCAATTTGATACAACATATTTGTTGGATACGATGATAGTGTCAGTTCTTTTAACCCTAATTAATTTGCTTTGGCTATCATAAATTGGCTGTCAATTAATTTAGGTAATAATCACTTTTCTAATATCTCTTCTTTAACTGAATTTTAAATGACAGCTCATCTGTCAATACTTCATAATACCGATTTTAAATTGCAAAATTTAGCTTACAGTTGTAATACCATTTAATTTTCAGTTTAGATTTCATCCTTCTGTAAGGCTAGTAGGTATCCGAAATACTTAATTAAGCTGATCAAATTATAGTGTCTTCGTCGATTAGGTTATATCAGTCCGAAAATTTAGCTTGCAGTTTTAATACCTACCATTTAACTTTATTTAAATTTCATCTTCCATAAGTCTATAGTAGGTACCAAAAACACTTAATTAGCTGATCAAATTATAGTGTCTTCGTCAATTATTTCAAATCTGCGGTGAAAAGATCAAGTAAACATAAATCAGTACTTGGTATTAAAAACTTCAAAAGACAACTTCATCATAAAGATGTTAAGCAAGGTCAAAATCTAGCCAAGATGATTAGACTAGCTAAGTAAGTAAATTATAACCGAGTGAAATTAATATCGATACATTTTATGCAGTATCTGTGAACGAAAATTACAATTCAACTATAAATAAATAAATAAAATACAAATATATTTTCAGTAGACAATTATAAGTAGAAAAGTCTAAAAAATTGCTAATTAAATGGATTCTATTTGTTTTATTTTCATTTGCCATAAAAGATTTTTGTTTGACAAAAACAACTGTAAAAGACTTTTTAATTTAAAATTTTGTTTGATATTTTTTATTCACCACAAAGAGTACGTAATAATGTAATATTATTTATTATCATATGTACATACATATATGTATATGCAAATACAAACTGAATTGAATTGAAATATTTCCAATTAAAAAGTAGCCTACTTCAATAAAATTTCAAAATAACAAAAAACACCCCCACTTTAAAAAATATCCTTTGCTTTCCTTTGAAAATAATATTCCGTTCATATAATATAAATATGAATCTTGCCAAGAATTATACTTGGTATAGACCTTAGGTCATTTATTTTTTAAACTTTTGTTGTTTGAATATTGCAGTTATTTCATCCTTTTTTGTTTGTTTTTTTTTTTTTTTTTGTTGTTTTTATTCTTTTCTAGTCTAAGGTTATACCATACTATTATACTTATTGTTTTCTAAGTAAAATTCTTAGAGATTCTGTTGCACAATTTACCTCATTGTTTTTGTTTATTTTTTTTTTTTATTTTTCGTTTTTTTATTATTATCATTATTATTGTTTTAAAGTAGAAAATAAGGACAAAAAATTGCTGCAGGACATAAAAGAGGCGGCAATAAAATAAAAAATAAGAATCAAAGTTAAAGAAATGTAGAAGAAAAAAACGTATTTTTTATGCTATTGTTGTAATAATTGTATTTGATGTAAAAAGTTTAAGGTTAAAAAAAATGTTAAAAATTAAAAAATGAATAATATATAAAAATAAAAAAATAAAAGAAAGATAATTAAAATAAAAATCATTTAATTATATTAATTATAAAAGAAAAATATTTTTCTTTTGTAATTTCCGCTATTGTTGTTTTTTTTTCATACATTTTTTAAAATTGCATATAAATTGATTTGTTTTAATTACCTACAGTCTGAATATTAAATTTATTATTCTGTGCATAAAATTACGATTGTAAATTTAATTTTCATTTTTATTTTTTTTTTTTTTTTAGTTTTGCATCACATTATTTTTCATCACTTGCTCACAATACATTTCTTTATTATATACACACAGATTTTTTAGATCTGAATTTGAATAACTAACTTATAACATTAAAAAAACCTGGGTCGACATTAAATAATTTAAGTTTATTAATACCCGTATCATGATTATCATGAGTCGAAACAAATATGCTAGTCGAACGCTCGCGTAAATGTGAACACGATTCGCAAATATTAGTTTGGAAAAGTCGTTTCTAACTTAATACCTGAAAATTAAAAATTTTGAAAATTAGATAAAAAATAAACCATTTTTTTTTTGTGCTAATAAATTTTATGAACATATTAAAATATATTTTAAAATACAAATTAATAAATTATGATGATGAATGAGATAGTGGTGCCAGTGACACCACCGAAAAGTTTTATAATAATATATGTGCTAACAGAAATTATAAATGTTCTAGAAGAATGGGCCTAAGCAGAAATAATTGAAGAAGAAGAAAAAGAATAGTCTCTATTTAATTTTTTTGTTAGAACTAGATGTTCAGGGGTTATCGGATCTGTCGATAACAACAACTTAAACTATACTTATATTAAAATTATTTCTTTGTAAACAATATTTTGGGTTTTTTTCTTATGGAGTACAAGCAAACACTTTCTGTGCTATTGCGGTATTCTTGAAATAAAGATATGTTCGCTTTTCCACAATCAATTTGAATTTATGCTTCAATGAAATAAGGATACAAATTTATATAATAATAATATTATGCTTAAATTGGACGATATGGAAAAATTAATTGTTTTGTGGAAATAAAAAACTTTGTTTTGAGTTAAATATTTAAGTGAAGAGGAAAGAAATATCTTTTTAATGCTGACCCGGCGAATGTTATGCTCGGAACAGCTATTAATTCATTTAATACATTCAAATTTTAAAAGTATATTATAAATCAAACAATTTCATATTCAAACTAACCAAACATTTAAAATAAATAGAACAGTGTTGTGAAGCATTGTTAATGCTTCTTGGTATGTTTCCAATGCTGATATTCAAAGAGATTTCAGTATCACTATCATAAAAGGCGAAATAAAAAACGTGAACGTACGCTTAGTAAATTATAATCAACATGTCAAATATTACACGTAGCTGACAATCAAAACTTCGTTAGACGGCTTAAACGAATGAACTGTTCGAACTGTGTTTTAACAATCAGTTCTTTCAATCAATCTTTTCTGCCTCAATAAATCCTAATGGGGTTTTGATCAATCAAAGATAACTGAAATAATAGAGCTAAAATTATATTAACGATTACTGTAAAAAACTATAGTTTGGATTTTAACAAAGTAATAGGAGTTTTTAATGCATTAAAGTTGACACAGTCCTTCACTTCGTTTTCTCCCGTAAAATAGAACGATAGATGGAAGGTCTTGTGAAGATTTTTTTCTATCTGAAAAAAATGTACATTAATTTTTATAGTTTTATTTATAGGTTTTTAAAAGTTAAAATCAATTAAACCTTTCCTAACCAAGCTATTTATTTATCTACTAGCAAAGTTAACCGACGTTGTCCGGGTCGAAAACAAAATGTATAGAACTTGCTTTAAAAAAAATTGTTTATCAAAAATATTCTAATACATTTTTTTCACTACGATAACAAAATCTATAATACTACAACTTAAACTATACAATATTTCGGGTTTACCCTGATGGAGTATAAACAAACTTGTTCTTTGTTGTTCCTACCCATGAAAATCCCACATGTGAGAAAGAATGCCCATGGGTCCGTCCATGAGAGAAACGATCTTCTTTCAGTTGCAGACGAAGTTTTGGAAATACTTTGTATAATTGTACTGATCGTCGCTATTTAAATTTTGAAATATTTTCAATCTGAAATTTGACCTTCATCAAGCTGTGTGAAATTCATTAGCTTATTATACAAATATTATTTATACGAAATCGGTAGCAGTCGTATTTCTTTATTGTTGAAAGAGTATCCATATGTAAATGTTCATGTCTGTGACACATTTTGTTTTTAAAATATTCCTGATAATTTATATTTATTTATTTATTTCAACGATTTATGCGTGAAGAGATAATTCTCATAAGAAGGTTATATAACATGCAAACTAGAATGTTTTAAATTTATTTTTTACAAAAAAAATTTAAAGTTAAGTAGCAAGTGAACCAAAAGTAAAAATAAAAGTTTACAATCAAGAATAACAAAAAAAATAAGAAAAAATAAAAAATTAGTTTTAAGTTGATTTAAAATTAAAGCAAATTAGATTGGCTATAATTGTTCAAATATGATTCTGTAAGCTTTTTTTTTTATTTTACTGTACTTAATGATTTAAACTGAGTATTTATATTATTATATAATTTAATGGCAGTATATAAAGTTGTAGATGTGTCGAATTGTGTGGTTTTTTTACGATCTAGGTGAAGTAAGTTTTGACTTCTAGTATTTATTTTATGAATATCTTGCAGTTTATTTAATGTAGTGGTTATATGTATTTCTTGAGATGAAATTTCGTGAATGTGGAAAATTAGTTTTAGTTTTATTAGGTCTTTTATAAGCAGTATCTCCTTTTCGCTTTGGATAAGCTCAGTACTTTCTTTCCGGTTATAACTATTTAAATTTTTTATAGCTCTATTTTGAATCACCTGCAACTCATTTATTTTTTTTATGTTTGGAAGTAGTTTCCCCTAGTTTTATACCATAACTAAGACTAGGCTCTGGAATAGCTAGTAATAAATAGATTTTTTTGTTGTTTCCGGTATTAATTCACTAATTTTTTTGAACATCCCTGCAATTGAAGATAATTTAGTACTAAGAATTGATGTTTGACTATGCCATTTCAATTGAGTATCGATCCAGAGCCCTCTAGGTACTTAAACTCTGTTACTTGCTCTAATTTATCATTACCTATTTTAATATTTAACGGTGGTACAACTATATTAATTATCATATATTTAATTTTTTTTCGTGTTTATTGTTAATTTTTGAGCTAATAACAATTCATTGACCCTTTTGATATTTTCATTTATAATACTTTGCAGTTCAGTGAAGTCTTCAGACTCAAAGGATAAATATATATCGTCTGCAAACAAATATATTTTTGCTTTAAGATCAATGTTGTGTGTATAAATTAAAAATAACAGAGGTCCAAGAACGCTCCCTTTTGGCACACCGAACTTAACATTTTCTTTTTCTTCTTTTTGTTTCAGATACTTGAGTATATTGGGAACGATTGTGTAAATAAGAACTGAACCATTTGAATGCAATTCCTTTTGCATCATAACTTTGAATTTTTTTTTTTTAATTACTAGGAGTTGTAAGGCAGCGATTCGAAACAGTAAAAATTTTTGAAACCGGTAGCAGTCGTATTTCTTTATTTATAAAAGAGTATCTATGTGTAAAATATCATGCTTGTAACACAATTGGTTTTTGAATATGCCTGAGATGTGCTAGGAATTGTACGGCAGTCCAAATTATCGTTAACAGTCGTATTTCTTTATTTGTGAAGGATAACCAAGTGCAAATTTTAAGATCTGTAATATGTTTGATTCTTGAAAGACTCTTGAAAGGTGTTAGGAGTTGTGTGGCAGCTACCCAAACCTGTCGTTTGATGACTTTATAAAATACTGCGTTCCTTATTTGACCATGAATATCTGCGCAAAATTTCAGAACTCTATCTTTAAAAGTGTGGGCGTGTATAGCGAACAAACAAACAAACAAAGAAAATTTTCCGTTTATGAGATGTAAATTTATTTATTTTCATTGAAAGAACTTCAATCTAGAGCTGTCTGAAAATTACTGAAACGACGTAGACTATAAAATTAATAATCAAATTATCGAAACAGAATTAGATTTTAACTATATTTGGGTATTCAATTTTAAGTATTTAAGTGTGAATATTAGACATCTTACATTAAGAAAATTAAAACTGATCAAGAACATGCATTACTGAGACTTTAGAGCGTTGGAAAAAAACATGCATTTTCGAACATCGCAAGAAGAAAATATCATACCAAAATTGTATAATCAAATAATATATTGCATCACGTGTTCAATTCGAACATAAGGCAGGCTTTAAACATGCTCGTTAAAGCAAATGCAACAAAAGCTAGTAAAAATATAGTATAGATTATAGCAATCTGCTGGTACAAAAATAAAGTGGTTTACCCAATATTATTTTTAAAATTATACTTTTTTTTGATTTGGCAATGATCTTTCCATACAACAAATTAATTGTATTTATCCACTAAACATTATAACAAACACAGTTATTTATTAATTTTCTATATTACACTAGAAAATATATCTAAAACAACACTATTCTTAGTATTATTTGATCTCGAAAATTTGAGCAAAACTAAAACTAAAATGCATTTTTCCATTTCAAAAAATAATTCATGCAATTTCTATAAAATTTAAATTATAAAATTTAATTCTTTTGACCCAATTTAATTTTCTTTAAAAAGAAATAAAATTCTTACAAAAACATTTTTAGATTACTTGGCATTCATTTATAAACTAATTTGTATTATAAGAGATTAAGTCTTTGTTAAAATTGTTCATTTCTAATGAATTTTCCAAAATATTCAAGAAAAAACTATTTTTTTTGTTTTTTTTTTTTTTTTGCTTTCT
Source organism: Argyra leucocephala (assembly GCA_963942445.1). Taxonomy (NCBI): domain Eukaryota; kingdom Metazoa; phylum Arthropoda; class Insecta; order Diptera; family Dolichopodidae; genus Argyra; species Argyra leucocephala. Next base: position 28,012,908 of record OZ012678.1, on the reverse strand, counting down.
CAATAAGTTTTCTCCAAATAGTTTTGTTACAAAAAAAAAAAAAAAAAAAAAGTAAAGATTTTATGGCCAACTCAAGCAAATATAAATCAGCTTACTGAACAATACAAAATCTTATTGCTACAAAAAAAAAAAAAAAATAGAAAAACATAAAAATTATTTTTATGAGATATCATAGAAATTTTCTCTTACAATCTTAAATTTTGTAAATACTAAGAAAAATGCACAATGAAAAGCTTTAAAATTGTAATAATTAACTACTCTCAAACTACATACAAATAAATACGTCACAACAAATTTAAATGAAAATTTAATATCAGATTAAAATCAAAATATCCTTGCAATAAAGAATTCAATTTATTTCTTTGATTCTCTTTTTTTGTTTTTTTTTTTTTTATTATTTACTTTTCTTTTTCTTTTTTATTATGTCCTGATTATACTGTGTGCATCCTTTAATTTAAATTTCTTTAAAAATAAAAACGTTAAAAGAATTTTGTTTTTTTTTGTTTTTTTTTTTTGCTTCGTTTTGATTTTTACGTTTTTCTAAATTCCATTTGAATGAACGCAATCATTTTCGGATTAACTTCATTTTTGTCATTGTAATTTAAATTTATCGTAAACCCAACTATTCTGAAAAACAAAAAAAAAAACAAATAATATAAATTTAAAGAATTTAAAATTAATTCAAAATGAAAATTGACAATAATCAGTTCAAAATGATAAAAAAGGACATTTTATTCTGTTTTTTTTTTTTATTGTTTCTTTAAACGATTAAAATGATATTTTTATAAATATTATTTTTTTTTACTTTATTTTATTTTTTTCACATATTATAAATAATGAAATTTAAAATATAATCATGTAGAAATAAGATTAAAGTCAATCATTTAATTTATAATCGAAAGTTTCAATAATACTATTTAAATTTATGTATATGTAAAATTTATAATAAATTGTATATACATAATGTTTTTATTAAAATTATTATAAAATGGTGTAATTTTATTTAAATTAAAAATAAACAGGTTTATGTACAGAAATAAAGTGAAATTTAGTCACGAAGTTTCACAAAATTATTTGAAATTAATTCAAAATCTGATTTCAATCTAACTTGAAAAGACGTGTAGGTAGACGTGTTTTGTTACAATTTTATTTTTATCGTTTCAAGTTTAACTCACAAAAGAGTATGCACTTCAAATTATCCGGGCCGAATATCTATGTGTATAAAAATCAATGTATGTCTGCACTGTGTGCATTTTTTGCATTATCTGCATTACGTACATACCTTTATGTATTACTACACTATTCATCCTATCGTCATGAAACTTTAAGAATTTATTATATATCAAAAATCAATAGTATTGCAGGCCCAAAAATTTGTACATAGGTACCAAAACAAAAATTCTAGTATATAAAACCGGTATATTAACATTAATTCGGCTCTTCTGAGGGATATGTTGTATCGGCGTAGGACCTAATGACCATATCCCAAGGATAGCTGAAAATTTATATTAGCTTTCCAAAAAAATATATCCTTTAAGGACGAAAAGGACATTTGAAAGTATCCTTATTATTTTGATGTTTTTGTATAAAAACCGTTGTATCTGTTCATCCATTAAATATATGTATATTAGATTAGATTAGATTTTTAATTCATTTATTCATATTATAGTAAAATACAATACTTAAAAATATACATTTACTAAATAAAAATAATAAGAATAAATATAGGATCATTGGGATATTCATTAGAATATGTGATGAATGAAACTGCAAGCAAAAATACAGACATTAAAAATATAAAATACTAGCTTTGTAACCCGTCATAAATGACGGAAGCAAAATAAATCCTAGTTTCTTTTTTTCTTTCATTAGATTCTTTATTCCGAAATTACAGTACTTGTGTTTATATCACTTTTTATTTATTTTTATTTATGTTTATATTGGCCTAACACTAATCTTTTTTTTTTATATAACAGAAAAAGAAGTACCATACCAACAAATTTGTATAAAATGTTTATATTTTTGTATGGTATACTAGTACTCACTTCCATTTAGTTATAATTCGTTAGTTGGGTTCCATTTAGTATAAATTATACCGTATTAGCGTTATTGTGGCCTCTGGGAGAGCAAATTTAAAAATAGGATCTTATTTTCATATAAATTTTGTCTTTTGTATGCTGTATAGGGATCTTATTTTGCTATATGAATAAACTGTTATTATGGTATTGTGTTATTTTTAAAAAAATATTCAAAATTTTGTATCTAAATTGGTAAAATTTACAAAAAATACAAAAACATTTTCATCAATAATTTTCAATTTAAAAAAAACAATGTTTTATTATCCGGCGTAGAAGTAGAGTTAATTATCCTACTCTACTTCTATCAAGTTCTATTGATTGAACAGTGAACCTGAACAGTGAAGTGAAATGTGAACACTTAACACTGAAAATAAAATAATATTTTTGGAATGGAGCATGCAGAACATACAGAATACAGATACAGCAAATAATAAAAAAAAAAACAAAAAAAAACAAAAATATTTTTTTTGAGTGAAGTGAGTTAATGACAAATACACAATAATGACAAAAATAAAAGATAGAAGCAATAAAGTAGTATAATGTATAATATTATACAATACAAATATGCTGATACACATGTGTATTATTATGTATAATTTTAAGTAATAAGAATAACCTTTGAGTGAATTATGTTTTTTTTTTGTGTTAAATGCTGTTTGCCTTTTGGTTATTATACCATATTAAACTATTGATTAAATTTCTGTTAGTCCTTATTACTATAAATCAAAAAAATTGTTTGTTTTATTTATATTATTATTATTATTTATTATTTTTCCTTATTATTTGCGAAGAAGACTAACATTAAAATTAAAAAAATATAGTTCATGCAATCAATTTTTCCTGCAAAGGTTCAGCATGGTAGACAGGGGAAAAAAAAGCACCAAAGCAATTTGTATATATATGCATTTGTATACATATGCAATTTGTATATGTGTTGGAGCGTTCCGTCGAACTTACAAACATCCAGATAAATGCAGAATAATATATATATAATTGTTGGGTACATACATAGTAAAGTAGAAAATTAAAGCTAAATATGAAAAAACTAAAATATCTTAAAATTAAAATTATATAATGAAAAAAATAAAACTTAAAATAAAATTTCATAAAATTTAAAGCAAAATTTAAATAATAAACGAGAGTAAGCAGAATTGAATACAAAATTATAGCAAGAATAAAAAGTTAAGAAATAACCAGAAGACTGAAAGAAAATTAAAAAAATTATAGTTAGAAAAAAACCAAATTGAAGTTAAAACTAAATCGTATTAAAAACAGATTCGATTTGAAGGTTCAATCCAGTTCAAAAAGCCAAAATCGAAGATTTTTGCAAAATGAAACAGGTGATCTGTCCGATCTTAAAGAATACGGTAACATATTAAAAATTTTTGGAGCTATATAATCATAAAAGTGGCAAAAATGAGAGGTACGGGCTCTTGGAACATTTACAAGGTATAAATTATTAATTCTAAGATGATATCTAGTAACAAAACGGTGAGCGAGATAGCCCGACCTATTGAAAAAAATTTTCAACGTTTTAAACAGGTATAAATGTCTAAGTGGTAGAATATTCAACTTTTTAAATAAAGGAAAACTAGGCAATAGTCTATTTTTTTTTTAAATGATTCTTATACAGTGTTTTTGAGCGATGAGAAGAGGTTGAATTTTATTAAAATAAGAACCACCCCATCAACTAATTCCATATTGCAGCTTAGAACTAAATAGATCAAAATACACCATTAGCATAACTTTTAAAGAACAATACAGACTTAAGTGGTAAATGTTTCGCAAAACATTTTTAAAATAATTATTTAAATAGGAAGTATGTGCAGACCAATTCAGTTTATTTATCAAGTAAAACACCCAAGTACCTAAACGTATCTACACTTTCAATGTTAAAACAAGAAATACTACAAGGCGAACAGAAGACAAAAGAGTTTAGAGACTGTATAGGAAATAAAGGAAATTTAGGACAATCAGGCGAATGATACCAAATACTAAAATTCTCGAGGAGACAATTATTAAGCCTAAATTGTATAATTTTAGTTTTATTACTTATAACTAACTTATGAACATAAAACCATTTTCGAATTAGGTCCAAGTCAAAATTTAAATCGCAAAATTCAGTTATATATTCTAGAACGATAACGGCTTGGAGCATATTTTAATATTTATTTGTTGATAAATGGTGCTGCCGGTATGGAGGTACATATTTTCTCTCTACAACATATAACTGAATATATATATATATATCTAATGGATCAACAGATATAACGGTTTTTATACAAAAATATCAAAACAACAAGGATACTTTCAAATGTCCTTTTCGTCCTTAAAGAATAAGATGCGCCACTAAATATATATATTTTTGAGAGCTGGCAACTCCAGCTATCCTTGGTATATGGTAATTAGGTTCTACGAAGATACAACATCTCTCTCAGAATCCCCATTAATTCTTATAAAACCAAAACAGTTTACAACAAAAAAAATGCATGCAAGTCATCCTAAATCCCCAAACTCTAAGCCCACAATACACAAAATCCCCAGATTTATAAAAAGTCTCATAATCCTCAAACATGAAATCCGCAAAATATTTTCAAAATATCTTTAAAAAATTATTTTTTTAATTTATAACGGCAAAAGTATAAGTTTATAATGTGAAACGAAAAATTGGGGTAGGGTACGAAATTTCAAAAAAAAAAATCCATTTCATAATTTCATTTACACAGTAGTCCATATATTGTCCATATATTGTTAGTTCAGTAGTTGTATTATTTTTGGGTTTCCTCACCTTCTGCTACCGCGAAGAATGGGTTCTAGGGTTATTCTGGTTATATTTTTTGGTTGCTTTCTTAAAGTAGGGTCTATCCATCTCTATTTTCTACACTTAATTTAATTCATTATAGGTTCTTCACGTGTTAGCTGCCATAAGTCCTTATTGCTGATGGTGTTGGACCAGAATATTCTGCATATCGTTCTTTGGGACTTGTTAGCAAATACTTCTACCTTTTGACTGATGTTATTTGTTGTCATCCAATTTCCGCTGCCATAAATGTTGACATTATACATGCTTTGAATATTCTAATCTTTCTTTTCTTGTTATTTGTCCATTCTTCCATATATTGGGATTGATTCATAAATTGCACCTATGGCCTTACAGAGTATTACATCATAATAAATTTGTAATGAATAACAATTAATTCAGAAACAACGAAGAAAATTTATATTTCAAATGAAAATATGTTAAAGGAACAAATTAATTTTGATAATCGACTGAAATTTATATTACGGTCTAATTACGACCTCAAAATATTGCAAGTTAAGAATCTGATCTAAGAATACCAAAATTTTCATTTAATTTTAGCCAAATTCTTATTATCAAACCCTTTTGAAGAATAAATTTTTTGAATTATGGTTAACCTACACTCTATATCAACACATGCAAATATACTTATAGAGGAGTGTGTGTGTGGTTTTATAACTATGACAATTCAAGCCAATAATAATAAAAATAATAAAAGATAAATAACGGAACATTTCCGTTATCAATATTTTTATATCTGAAAATACAAAAATTTTGAGAATAATTTGTTCACAGGATTATAATTTTATGTGTGTGTTTTTTTTTTTTTCAAAGGATAATAATATTTTATCAATGGTAGGGTTGATATTTTGTTTTGGCTTTATTTATTTATTTTCGTTTTTTTTTTTTTTTTGTAATAATATTATTCGGTGTCTTTTTTATGTTTTTATTATATTTTACCTGTTCTTTTACAAATTTTCTAACAATATAATATAAAAATCGTTAATATAATATGATATATATTTATTCTTATTTACCTTTATATTATGTAAATGAAAATAAAAAAAAAAACATTTTAGTTTGTTGTCAATTTGTCGTTGCATGTTGTGGAAAAATTATTACTTCATCAATAAATAATTTCGCAGCTGAACTGATTGATTCTTTTTTTAATCTATTAAAGGTATTTCAGGTATAACATACATTATGGGTATACATAATATAAATAATACATAAAAATTATTTTCCTTTTTATTTTATCCTTATTAACCGTTATTTTTATAATAATAATATTAATAATAATAATGTGGAGCAAGTAAATATTAAATTTGATTTTTCCTTGACTTAATAATCAAATTATATCGTAATATTGATATGTGTATTATGAATAATATTTTGGTTAAATGATAAAATAATATTACCAGGTATAGAAATTAAGCCGTAAAATACATGTTATGCTAAATATGTAATTTTCAACTAAAGTTAATATTTAAGCATATAATTTTTAAAAAAACATTAGTTATTAAATTAATAATTGAAGCCCTCTCAGTAAGACTAACTTTCAAAACTAGCTTATTTCATGAAAGGGCCTGGTCATTGGTTCAGTTGAAATTGAAATAAGACAAAAAATCATCAATATTGTGAACAAAGTTAAAATCAAAATTATTTGATCCATTTATGTGATTCTTGACTAATTATTATTATTATTATTACATAAAATAAAATTATTTTATTTAGTTTATTTAAAACTATTTATAATTACAATAAATAATATTCATACATTAATAAATAATTAAAATAAATTTAGTTAATATGAAGTTAATCTAATTTAATTCATTTAAAAATTATCCTTTACATGAATATTAATTTGGTTTTTAAATCTACTCAAACTATTTTCCATTTTTAACTCTGTAGAAAGATTATTATATAATTATAAAATCTTTGTTAAAATAATGGTAATTAAAAAATTTAAATATTTTAAAATTCAATACTTTAAATAAATTCGACAGTGTTAAACAAAAATATAAGATTTTTTCCATTTTAATGAATTTATTTTTTTTTACTTTCTGACTAGATAATGAAATTTTCACAATAATTTTAATAGACAATCATCGTCACCAGGCGATTAGTTAAATAAAACCCATAATGAAAGAGAAGTGTTGAACTCTTTTCAAATTCAAATGAATTTGTAGAAGAACAAATCAAGATAAAAATTATTCTAATAAAATACGGGAAATGCATTAAAGAAAGGAAGTAATCAGTTCAAATTAAATTACAATCCGGACCTATGGGACAACTATATAAAAACTCCTCCTTTTCTGATCCAGCAAATTGAATTATTAAGAAAGAGATATTTTTTTTTGACTACTAGTAACTAGTTAAATATTAAGTGATTATACGCTTTTGATAAACGCAGTATGACGTGATAATTGCATTATGCTTATTATCATATGATTTTAGTTTATTACGGTCACACTACAATAATTTATTGACATTTATGAACACACGTTTTAAAATTTCATTGGTTTTAATTTTGTTAACAATTTCAAATTAATTTTGTTGCAAATTTAAAATATGTAAATAAATAACACCTACAATAAAAATGTAACTATTTATTTTGATAATACCTTGTCCTTCAGCCACAGCCATTTTAGAAATTTAAACAAATCTATCTCTAAAAAAACAAAGCTTTAAAAAACAAAACTGACAAGAGAAAATTTTTTAACAATATGAAATTTCATTATTGTTGCGTTCAGTAAACTGTTCTAAGATGTTCTAAAATGTTCTAGAGTAAAAAAGAACACGTTCTTGTGTTCATTAGTTTCCGTTACTTGTTCTAATTTGTCCGAAAGTGTTCTGTTCTGTGTTCATTAGATTGAGCGAAACTGTTCTAAATTGATTTTTTTTGTTCTGAATTTTTTTAAGAACAGTTTTGTACAATTTGTTTTTGTTGTTGTTTTTCTGTAAATTTTTACAGTTAAACAAAGAAATTTGAGAGTAATCAAAATATAGAACAAAAAAGTTCAAAAAAGATCAGGGAAGGTGTTCAGTAGATTTTTTTGTTCTAAGTGGTTCTAAAGTGTTTGTCAGTTAACTGTTATTGTCCAAAACTGTTCTGCCCGATACTGTTCTAAATCTACTGAACAAAACTAATGCGTAGCTGACTTTGTTTTGCTAATGACTTTTGTGTCATATGATTGTAACAATGTAGTATATGAAGGGTAAACAAATGTATAAATCATTTATGAACACATGACGAGATTAACGTACTACTATTAAAACCCTAATGCCACCAGTCAAAAATTTCCTTCGAGGAACAAGAGCGGCATCAAGTGCTCACCCCTACACAATGCAAATTCCAAGCTGGCTTAAAACTGGCTATGGGAATTCGTTTGCAATAAAATTTTCCCGAATGTGGAACCATATTCCAAAAAACGTGTTTCCCCAGTGCAAAAATATACCTTATACGTACAATCTACAAAAGTTGAAGAGTAAAATTAATGAATTTATTCAAAATGTCCCTACTGATCAAAGGGATATTTTTCTTTCTACAATCCTCAATTAGTCCAAGCTGTACATGCGTGTATAAATGTATCGCTCGAAACCTAGTGTTTGGCTTAACATAAAACAAAAATATCTTTTTTATTATAATTTTTTCATAACACTCCGTGACCAACACATGCCCTTATGCCCTTAAATGTCAAAAAATTTGTTTACATTGTCTCATGGTCTATAATTAATTTGACAGTGTATCTCCAACACATTTTCATGACACGTTTGTTAAATTATATATCCCAAGATTTGTTGATACACAGTATAGTTTGGTACAGGTGTGTTAAGTTTTTTTATTAAGTAAACAATAAATAAAAAAGATGGAGGAAGAAAAAGTTTTAAAATTAAAGAAAAATAAGTATAAATTTTAATTAGTGTTTTAAAAATAAATTTAAAAATGTTTTTTTTTATTTTAATTTACTTTAATTTTAATAGAAAATGGACTCATAGAAGAAAGATGCTTTTATTAACCATAAGGCTCTTCAAAAAAACAAAAAAAAAATTTTACCAAATTGTCCATATTAAAATTTTTCTTTGACAAAAATATTTAACTAATATATATATTAAATTCAAATATTTTAAAAATTTATCCACAAGATAGGTATCCATAGACCATAAATGACTATAATATTTTGACATTTGATTCGACGTTTATTTCAGAAACAATGTATTTAGAGTGATCGGAATTGTCAATAAAGTAAATTATGTTGCAAACACAACACTCGGTGACATCGGAAATGTATTCAAAAAATTTCAACCGACACAATGTACATACAAATACAATATGTCAAATTTTCTGAACTGATAACATTGTGTTGGTGACGCAATGTACTTTGGTTACAATTCCGATCACTCTAAACACAATTGGTCTGTATGTTAACTTGCAAATTTATATAAATTTACATAAATTTATCCAAATCTTTGTATGTTAACTTTTTTAATAAAATTTAAGAGAATTTTGTGTTTAAAACGTGACGTCAGAGGTCTCTCTTAAATAAATTTTTGCAAATGAAATTTCTATTTGAAAGAATTTGTAAAAATTTACTGTCAATTTTTTGTTTTTGTTTGTCAATAAAATATTTTTCATATAAAAAGTAGTATACCTAAAATAAATAAAAAGTTGTATACCTAACTTATTTATATAACTTTTTACCGACAAAAAGACCAAAACCACGAAAAATTATTTAATTTAATTTTTTTCAACAAAAACATTCAATAATTTTACAAAAAAAAATTCAGAAAATTACTAAATTAATTCAAATTTAAAAAAAATTTCATAATCTAAAAATCAATTATTTTTGACATGAAAAAATTTGGAAAAATTTATGCAAATTTTGCGTATGTCTACTTTTGTTTGCAAAAAAGAACATTTTAACTATTCTCGCATAATTTTATAATCACGTGATTTTTCCTCTCATTTGCAAGTTTTTGCAAACAAAAGTTAACATACAAGCCTATTGTGTTTGAAGTAAACATCAAATCAAATATCAAAATATTATACTCCTGTGGATACCTATTTGTGGATAAATTTTTAAAATATTTGAATTGAATAAATTTGTGAAAGATTATACATATATAAAGATTTAATATGGACAATTTCGTAAAAAAATTTTTTTTTGTTTTTTTGAAGAAAAATCTTTAATGTACTTTAGTCTTATAGTTAATAAAAGCATCTGAGTCCATTTCCTATCAAAAAATAAAGTAAATTAAAATAAAAAAAAAAACATTTTTAAATTTGTTTTTGAAACACGAAGTAAAATTTACACTTATTTTTCTTTAATTTTTAAACTTATTCCTTGATTAATAAAAAAAACTCAACATAACTACTAAAATCAAACTATACTGTGTATCAACAAATTTTCGGATAAATAATTTGACAACCCATGTCGTGAAAATGAGTCGCGGATGGATACACTGTAAAATTAATTACCGATCATGAGACAATGTAAACAATTTTTTTTGACATTTTAATTCATACGTCAATGTATTGGCGACGTTGTTGATACATTTACGATGTCACGGACTGTTGTCAGTTCAGAAAATCTGAAATATTGTATTTGTATATACATTGTGTCGGTTGAAATTTTTTGGATATATTTCCAATGTCACCGACTTTGATAATTTTTTAGAATGGTAACTCCATTCTAATCTTTATTTACCTATATGTATATTAATAATTACAGAAGTTATGTATATGGTTTTTGTTTTGGAATATGATATGAGTATAAATTTGTCTCGACATTATTTTTATTATTTTATATACCCTACCCAATTATATATATCAATTTTATATGGAAATAAAATATAATAAAAATAAGCACAGATTTTGCGTGATATTTTCCAATTATATACAGTTGTAGTATTAAATTAGAAAAAAATATGTTTTTTTTTTGTTTTTTTGTTACGTTTAGCAATAACAAATTGTCGCATAAAAAAATTAAACCCTTTTATAAATTTTTCTTTTCTTTATTAAAAAAAAAAAAATAAAAAAAATATTTATATTAAGCTAAAAATAATGGTTATAGTGTAGAAAGTCTAGGATATAGATTTTCAAATTGTAATAGTAACATGCAATTTTTAATAAAAAGAAATAAACTATAATATAAAGTACATAAAATGTCTAATAAATATATAGAAATGTATAATTTAAGCTTAGCAAACTTAAAGTTTAGTTAACCACGATTACTAAGTTTATTTTCATGCAAGGTTAATTAAAAATAATAAATTAAGTTATTTTGATAACAGTTTAAACTTAATTTAGTTTAAAGTGCTTATTCGTACAGATTAAAAAACATACGTTTTCAACCTTTCATTTTTACTATTTTAATTCCAATATACAGAATTAATAATTAAAATTTAAATCTGAATACTTTTTTATACACCCACATTATATACGTATACATACAAATTATGAACAAATTAAAAACAAAAATGAGATTTCTGCATTACCAATATGACTTCTTTTAATTAAAATGAACAATATTCAAAATTACAAATATTTGCTATGATTTCTTAAATTACAATGAAAAGAAATATTTTTCATTTTAAATTCCATGAAAATTAATATTTCATGATTTTTAATTTTCTATGAAATGTTCTTTAAAAACAAATACTCGTTCATTTTTGTTCAATTATTTCTAATACTGTGCATAATGTATATGAAACGTTTTTTATTATCTAGGTTACTGGCAATAATACAAATTTTCCGTATTAAATGGTAATGAAATATAATTAAAGTTTATACTTTAAATAATTCTTTGAAAGTAGGTGTTCAAGCGTGCAATATTAAGTCCTCAAACTTGAATAATCGTATTTGTTTTTGCAGGAACACCTGCTTCATTATTACATTATATTTCACTTTGTTTAGTAGCCCTCATAATACACAATACTAAGTAGCCATTTTAACCCTAAAACAGCTACTAAATATCTACAGGATCAGCTAAAAATGGTTGAAAAGTGGCTAGATTACTGGCAGATTTTAAATTTAACAAATCTAAGCGAGTTCAAGAAACATTTACACTAAAAACATTAGTCACGTTAACGTTAAAAATCATACTATCGCTTAGAGATCGCAGATTGACATGGAGTAAACACATCGCAACAAAAGTAACTCAAATAAAACTCAAAGCAAACAATATACAATTGTTACTTACTTAAGTAGTACTCAAAACTGAAATTAGAATTTAAAGCTCTTCTGTACAAAGCAGTCATTATACCGATATGAACTTATGGTATTCATATATGGACCGCTGCTTCTCCCTACAATGCAGAAAAACTACAAAAAAAAACTCACTCAACTCACAGGAGCCCGTTGGTTTATTAAAAATGCAAACATCCACAGAGATCTAAAAATTCCGATGGTCAGCGAAGAAAGCGTCAGATATAGTCGGAACTATCTACGAAAACTGTAAGATCATCCAAACCCACTATACCAAAAAAGGTAACCACAAACAGGAGTCATCCAGAGGATATCTACTAATCTTAAATGTAGAAAACTATATCAATTGTATAGAGTACTTCGCTTTCATAGCTGCATAGTTCCATTTTATTTGTAGTGATAAGTGATAACCAAAACTATCAAATACTTCTATGATTTACTTTATCTTAATAGCAAGTCGAAAAATACAGAAAGCATTTTTTTCTTCGAACCTGGGAGTTTTCGGTTAAAAGCCAGGCGTTCTACTTATTGCGCCATCCAGCGTGTAAATTAACTTACTTTGCTAAATGGAAAAATTAATTCAATTGGAGGGATATTCCAATTCTTTAGATTAAGATTTGATCTAAATATTATGAGTTTCTAGAAAAAAAAACAAAAAAAAATTGTAATTAAATATAATTAAAGTTTATACTTTAAATAATTGTTTGAAATTAGGCTTTCAAGCGTGCAATATTAGGTCGTAAAACATGACTTATCGCATCTGTTTGGAGGGATATCTGCCCTCTTCATCACGAACACACAGCTCCACAAAAATTTTTCAGGTATTACCAAACACAGATTATAGATGTCTCAGAACTCGCCAATTGTTGTATTTTAGTGAGCTTGGGACATATGCTTTTATATTTTTGGGCACCATACAAGGGTCATGTACATCTGCCGATAAACTGTAGAATAAACTGAACATCCTGTTTGGTTTTATTCTGGACTCAAGGGTTCTGTTGATTATCAAATATTTTTTCAACAAGTAAATATTTTATTAATTTAGTACACTAGATTAGATTATGTAATTTCGGGAGGGGATCTGTCTTCTATAGCCGTAAATGGACTTATTGTGATTAATTACATTTGCTTAAAAGTGGTTTTCATAAACAAGCAATATTAGCCTATATTGAGAAGTATTTTGTTCATACACAAAATGTTACAAAATATTATATTAAAATTGCCAAATTATAGTATGTAAAGCATGGCAGTTGTGTTACTATTTTTTTGATTTATAACACAAAACTGCAAATGTAAAAAATTGAAATTTTAATAACTTTGTCACAAGTAAAAAAATGTCTACAGTATTTTGTTTTTGCAGTATGTGTATGCCCTACTAGTATGCCCTATTACAATCACACCATTATATACATTTCATTATATTGGTATTATAGCTTCTCTTTCCACCATCCAATTGTTGTTTTCTGGACTATAATATTAAATAAATTTAATTTCTTTTTAAAAACATAAAAATTTCAAGTTTTAAAAAATTCAACCCGCAGAGATGATTTTTTTCATTTTTTTTTTTTGTTAAATATTAAACAGAATAATTCGGTATTTGTACGATAAATCAAAATAATATAAAAATAAAAAAAACAAAATAACTTCCGATTTCTATTAAAATAGGAAATATTATTTAGGCCTATCAATCCACAAAAAATAAAAGCTTGTAAAAATAAAATTAAAAGCATTCATTCTCTTGAAAATAAATTCGTACAATACCGGATTCTCATAATTTATTAATATGACAAGCAAAATAGAATATACATTTTTATTTTTCAATTAAATTTTAAAAATTTATAAAACAAAACAAAAAAAAGGATGTAAAAAACTCAAAAACAGGAAACAACAAAAATTTCTTTTATAAACTATTTTTGCTAACCTCCTAAGAAATCCAAATTTTTCAAAATACATTTTTTTCATTCATTTACAACATTCTTTAAAATAGCATCAATAAAAGGGACATTATAATCAACATCATCATCAACATCATCACCATCATTGTGATAATCATCATCATCAATAATTCAAAATACTGCATATTTCAATTGGTATCCTTTTAATAATATTATGACTTCCACCCGCTACCAAATTATAACAAACTTAAAATTAGAATTATTCAGAGATGCTGGACAACAAAAATAGAAACAAAAACAAAAAATGATAATAACAATAATAACAAGAAAACATGTACCATTGAGAATTGTCCTTTTTAACACCCATTTCATGTTACTTTTTAAATGACATCAAGAGGATATTGTTAACTGTTTTATAACATTTACAATACACAGTAACATGGACATGACTTTGACTATATAATCATGATAGATGCATAGAATAAAAATTCTTCTTTATCATGATCATTATAATCATCATGACGATTGCAATATGTGACAAAAAAGTGGACAATAAATTAAAGGAAGTAACATCCATACATAGTATATAATATATGTAATACATTATGTATGTATATACAAGTATATATGCATGAAATTTAAGAATTATAATGAATTCTCAAGTATAAAGTTGAGGGACACAATAAAATTTCATACTCGTACAATATGTAAAAACCCCAAAATATAGAAGAAAAAAAAAATTAGACTACAAAAATGGTCACATATAATATCTCTGGAGAGATTTTTATTTAAAGAATTTACTATTAATCAATCTTTGTAGTGAACATGTATGTATGGGAGATATTTTAAACATTTTAAATGATTCAAATTAAATAGAACTTTATTTTAGAAATTTATTTGAAAGGGTGTCTTTCATTACTTCATGATAGCAAAATAGAAAAACTGTAATTTCCAATCTAATCTAACTAAAAAAAAGCAGATTTTGAACACATAAAATATCAAATTTATTAGAATATATTATATATCATCTATATCTCATCTATATTTTTACAGGTTAATAAGAAATATGTGTTAGATCGACTAATAACATTTCTTTCGTACATTTTTTCGATAATTTGTTTAGTAAATAATAGTTTCGATGGAGATTTTG
Organism: Argyra leucocephala; assembly: GCA_963942445.1. Lineage (NCBI taxonomy): Eukaryota > Metazoa > Arthropoda > Insecta > Diptera > Dolichopodidae > Argyra > Argyra leucocephala. Next base: position 27,997,778 of record OZ012678.1, on the reverse strand, counting down.
GTATCAACATAATAATTTCCATGTAGGTATGTTATCACTGTTATGTTTTCTGTTATGGAAAAATAGTCATATCAGTAGTTTCCGCACAGGAAAATTGTTCAAATAAATTTATTTGGCGCATTTAATTCCCGTGAAGGAAACTAATATCGTTGAATTTTCTATTTATGTATAGTGACTAGTGACTTGCTCGTGGGGTTTCGTTCTCTTGAGTTGACATTGATTTTGACATCGACAATTGATACTATTTTTGAGTTCACGGCTCTTCTGAGGGAGATGTTGTATTATTAATATTGTTGGCTTATTACTTAATGACCATATCCGAACGATAGCTGAAATTGCTAGCTTTCCAAAAATATATATCTTTAGTGGCGCATCTTATCCTTTAAGAACGAAAAGGACATTTGAAAGTATACTTGTTGTTTTGATAATTTTGTATAAAAAACCGTTATATCTGTTGATCTATTAGATATATATATATATTCTAGAAAGGTAACGGTCTGGAGTATATTTAAACATTTATTTGATGATGATTGGTGCTGCCGTTATGGAGATATTGTAGCTCAAAGTGGAAAATTTTGGAAAAATAAACAATCTTTATTCTGTTTCTCGAAAAGCCAAATTACTTCAAATTTTACCATTAAACCTCCCTAATATTTATATACTGCTGGAAAATATATATTTTTTTACTATAATTCATGCATACATACTTTATGACGACTTTAATACGACGAATAGTTTAGAAGCTACAGGCATTTCTGTACCCTTTTATTTACCCTTTTTCTATATAAAGCTAGAAATTCCCCGAGTTCACCGTATTTTGCAGTCACTGGTAGTGTTTTACTTTATATTGCTTGATATTATCCGTGACGGTTTCAATGTGCAATTCAATGTGAAATACACTTATACGTAAATTAATGGGTAGTTCTATGTAAGCGTGACCTCTTAAGATTGATCTATTGTATTTCCCCGTTTATTATTTTAGAATTGTAGGTCTATGCCCTTGATGAGCGGTATTATTCCTTTGATATCCATTTCAGAATCAGGCCACATGTATTAATGCAAATATTGATGTCTTTTGCCACCTATGGCAACGCAAACAAATAGAATATGAGAGGTGGATTCCCTTCTTCTAAACAAAATCTGCATCTGTCTGTATTCGATCTACCAATCTTGAACAGACGCTGGGTGGCGCAGTAGGTAGAGCTGCTTTTCAATCGAAAGGTTTCAGATTCGATTCCCGAGGAGGTAAAAAAAAAATGCTTTATGGGAAATTATCTGACCAAATCTGGTAACAAATTAAATAAAATGGAGCTATTATATTTAAGAAGGCTTTGCTCCGGACCATAGCAGTAGTTTTCCACATTTGATGAGTTAATAAGCCAGTAATTTGTTAAATATAAATACTCCAAAAATTGTAAATATTGTAGTATAAGCTTGCAGTACCATACTGAATTAAGCACGAAAAAGTGATTCTACCTAATATGCTGCCCAGAGCATAAGAAATTAAAATCAACTATGGTATGTGATAAACCACATCAGCATTCAGACATTGGATCTAATCTCCCTAATGACCTGATGCACGTACATTTGTGCAAAATTTTACAGTTGGTACTGCAGCAATTCTATACTACTGACTTTGAATTGCGCCCAAATTACCAGTAAAATTTCTGTATCTGATATTTAGCTTTTCCTTTCCCTTTTTTTTATTATATGTTCTTTTAATGTTAGTTTGGCGTCCAATTGACAATATTACACGGGAATATAAAATAAAAGCAAACCAAGATTTATAAATCAAATTATAAGACGTATCACAGCCCGCCAAAGCAAATTATGCAATAGTGCAAAGAAAGTCAAATGCAATCTTAACAATGATACTTTCTAAACCTTTTTATTTTTCTACAAAAAAACTACACGAATTATCAAATGTAAATATTCTATGCGAACAAATTGATAAAATGCTACCACTTTTTTGGAAAGTTGTCAATTTTTTTTTTTTTTTTTTTATGCATAGCCAAAACACTAGGTGGGAATCTTTTATACCGATTGGTACGTTTGGCTAGGGTGGGAAAGGAAAATTTGGAAAGGAGGATGGTAAAAGGGAAGGAGGACAATTACGAACGAAGGTGTTAATGTTCGTCTTGAATTTGTTTAGGTCATAAATATAGAATTTGTCATGTTTTGGGAACACATAAGATTGAATTTGGTTCCACATTCGTGATGTTGAAGTTATAAACGAATTTCCATAACTTGTCTTTTGCCATCTAGGGATTTCAATGGTGTAGGGATGAGCACATGCTGCCCTTCGTGTTTCGCGGGGGAAAAGCTTAAGTCGAGGTAATATATATTTAATTTCCACTGAGCATGTGCCGATGCCTACGAGATATCTATAAAAAAGTGAGAGAGGTCCGACTATACGACGATGTCCAAGAGGAGCAAGATGGGCTGTCACATTTGGGTCGTTGATTAGACGAATAGCCCATTTTTGAACTTTATCCAAATGTTTTAACGCAATACTAGAGGCGCCAGCCCATATGTGAGAATTGTACTCCATTTTGGGTCGTATGAAAGCTTTATAGATTTTCAAGAGGTCACAGGGGGAGAAGTAAGCCTTGCAGCGGCTAAGAAAACACAAACATTTGGCTGCGTTTTTTGCAACATCAAATATATGATCATTCCAGATCATTTTTCGATTAAGGTGCATACCTAATATGCTTAAGCTTTCAAACCGCTGAAGTTTATCTTCCTGAAACAAAAGAGTAGGATCAAATATGGAAATTTTTCGGGAGATTGTACAGCTCTGAGTTTTTGAAGAGTTAAACTCGACTCTGTTTTTTATGCCCCAATTAGCTATTGCGACCAAATCGTGGCTGAGGGAACTAGCCATGATGTCTATTTTGGTTGACACAGCGGTGGATGTAGCTTCAGATTTTTTATGAAAATCGTAGGAGGCTACTAGGGTGCTGTCGTCTGCAAAGCTGTGGATTGGATTGAAAGTGGTTTGGAGCAAATCATTTATAAATATAAGGAATAGGCTTGCAAGCAAATATTTAGCTTGTCGTTAAGGTATGTCATTAAATCACCGGTGGACCGGTGGGATCTAAATCCATATTGCCTATCGTGGACAATACCTTGGCTGTCAAGATATTTGGTCAGCTTTTTGTTTATTAAGATCTCCATCACTTTGGAGAGGATCGATATTATAGCTATAGGCCTGTAGTTGGAATTATAGATTAAGTTAGGATAATTTTAGTTAGATATAGGTTAAATTTAAGTAAGTTGAATATAAAAATAAATTTAAGAAGATTTTGTCTAGCCATTTTTTCCTTAAAATTAAATATTAAAAACAAAAAATAAAATAAAAATATCGCAATAAGGTAAATAAAAACAATCCTAAGTGTTCATAGATAGTATAATAATAGATATATAAATACATAGTATAAGCTCTAACTAAAATTGAACTCTGTAAAATAAAAAAAAACATATTATAATTAAGGCGAAATAAATAAATAAATAAAATAAATAAGACGTATTGTAAAACCTATAGCGGCATAATGAAATATGATTATTATTATTTATCTATTAATGACAATATTATTATAATTAATATTTTTTAGCACAAGTTGCCAGGTCTATCAGCTTTTTTTGTTTTTTTTTTTTTTTTTTTTTTTTTTTTTTCTCCTATTACTCCGCGTGGTAGCATAGGGCTATCAGCTTACAAAAGAAAAAATAATATCTCCCAATCACATAACAACTTTTTTCATTCTTGTACTCATTTCAATTATTTGAATAGCACACAAAAATATACCGCAATCTGACATATTTTGTTTTTTAACATTCAAATTTAATAAGTACATAGTCATAAAAATATTTGTATTGAAGTTAAGTTTTGTGAGTACAAAAATTATTTAGTAAGAGCATCTCCCATAACTATTTTTAAAATAAATTTTCAAATCATTATTTGATTGTTCTCGTACTTTTCTTGCAAAACCATGCAAATGAGAGGAAAAAAAAAATAACTAAAAGTGAGAGAACGCTTTACTTGTAAAAACTTGCAGCTGTCAGACCGATTTTAATTTAATATAAAGATAAAAAATATTTTTTTTTCAAATTAATTCTAATAATATTATTATTATAATTTTATTTAATTGTAATAATATTAATTTGAAAAAGTTAAATTATTTTTATTAATTTACCAACTTCAGTCTGTTTTGATATCAAAAATAAATAAAAACATAAGCTAAAAAAATAAAACAACAAAATTTGACGAATAAGTTTTTACAAGTTGAAATTTAACTTGCAAAAACTTATTTCAGAGAATTTTTCTGACAACACAATTTCCTCTCATTATCCAAAAAAAAATCTAAGTACAGGAACGGTTTACTTGTAAAAATTTGGATAAGGTGTAATGTTATGTAAGGCAAATTTGTAAAAACTTATCGTACGAGACCAGTAACTACGATATGTTTCAGATGTACTTTCTACTTTATTATGCATGTTTATACGGGTAGAAAAGTGGTAGAAATTTATCAAAATTTATTGGTGAAAGGTGATTTCGGTACGGGTTGTTTACCCCGAATAATTTTAAATTTCTGGTAGATTTTTGACGTTTACATTTTTTTTCTAGGAATATTTCAGTGTCAAAATATTCTTATTATTTTTTATTCACAAAAAAACAAGGAAATTGTTGTTGACAACGTAATTTTCGGATCGAATATTAATCAAATAAAAAAATATAAATTATACAAGTTGAATATAAAAATAAATTTAAGAAGATTTTGTCTAGCCATTTTTTTCTTAAAACTAAATATTAAACACAAAAAATAAAATAAAAATATCGCAATAAGCTAAATAAAAACAATCATAGGTGTAAATACATAGTATAATGTTGGATTGACCCTAGAATACAAATAAAAATTTATTTATTTATTCTTTGCCAATACTTTCAATTCCGGCCATCTTGATATTTAAATAATTTGACAACAACAACGGTAGAAATCTACCAGTTTTTTTTTTACGTATAAACATGATGGTAGATTTCTGTGGCAGATCTGCGGCTGATTTCTACCTCGTATAAACATCTCATAAATCTCATACTTACTAAGAATATTAATACAAATATTAAGCCGATGATGAATTATGAAATTCATAAATACTCAACTAGAAATGCAGCTCAAATGAGGGTAACATCTTCAATAAAAAGATTTAAAAAACATGACACAATATACAATACAGCTTACAAAACGTATAATGAATTACCAGTTGCGATCAAAGAAACTGCTCAAATATCTAAATTCAAAAGTAAAAAAATTAGTGATTATTTTCATCAATTAAATAATAGTAATAATACTTAATATTAATAAAAAACAAAAAAATCCTTATTTTAAAATAAAAATTGCAATGAATTAAAACTTAATTAGTTCTAATTATAAATAAAATTGTAAAAAACTAAAAACACTCTGTACGAGCAATGGAGCTCATTTGAGTAAATAAATGAATTAATGAATGAAAAAAAAAAAACACATTTTTATTTCTCAATTTATTTTGAATACACCCTATATATTAAAAGAGAATTACAAAAATTCAAAAATAATAGCAAATTACTTGTTTTATAATTCTTATTGTAAAGTTTGGTATTGTCTTTTTTAAAGGACAACATTTTAAAATAGTTGATGAATAGTCAGCTTTACATTTGGTATTGAAATCTTTTAATAATACATATTATTCAAATAATTTGTTATGCATCAGGTGTATTTAATACGTGAGCTCTTTGATTGAGTAATTTTATTAGAACAGTTGACGTATTTATATTATTTCAAAGGAATATGAATGCGTTATTTACGAACAAAATATTTCAACAATATTAAGACGTAAAATTTTGTTTTTAAATAGAACAGAAAAAATGAATATATATCTTTTATATAAAAATTTGAATAATACATTTTAAAGACTTTTAAAAAGGATCAATAATAAAAGAATATAAAATTGATTTAAGTTCTTTTTTAAAAAAAAACTCTAATAAATGTACCTATATCGATAATAGAATTTTCTACTTCTAGAGAGTCTAGACAATCACTGAATTTTAATTTTTTTTAATTGAATTCTTAAAATAAGTAAATCCATTTTTTATTAAACAATTCTTATGACAACAGACAACAATTTAAATTTAATTTTTATATATATCTATGTATGTATACATTAGTTCGTTTCTAATATGTTATAATTAGTTACTAGGGGCTCCTGTTGGGTAATTATAATTCAAGTTGAAGATAAATTTAAAGTTTTTGAAAGAACAGTAATTTACGTATTGACATAGACTTCTCAAGATAAAGTAGAAAACACTCTTGTTTTCATAAAAATTAAGTTATAAATATCCTTTAATTATGTACAAATAATAAGATGTTGAATGACACAAAATGGATATATTTTATTTAAAAGTTTGAATATTATAAAATCAAATACAAATTTTCAACCCGTATGCGCATTTCTGTTGTATATTCAACCTATTTACATATTAAGAGTTCATTAAGAAGAAGTGAGATAAAATGAGAAGGAGTTTACTGCGCAGGTCCTTAAATGCTTGTCTATTATAATTTTAGATATTGTGTTGGAATATATTTCATATAAAACCTAGCTGAAGAAAATTTATAATATACTTAAATTAGGTTTAAATGTGATAATATCTTGTTAGCTCTAAACAGGGAGAGATTGAATTTTTACATAAGAAAAAAATAGATCACTGCAAAGAATTTCCTAAATTTCTATTTTGGGAAATTTATTTTATTCACAAAAAAACATTTTTACGCCGTCAAAATCAGCTGTTGAAATCAAATATTTTATTTTTACATACATTTACTCAAAAAACTGTTAATAAGTGTTGCCAATATAAAGACGCTATCAATGATATTTTTAAAAAATATTTCACATCAAAGTATTATATCCCTACTAAATAGTGTCAAAAATGGGATGCTCTCATAATCCCAAAAAAATAATTCCAAAGTCACAAAATTCCAAACAATGAAAAAAAAATTAAAAAAAAAAAAATTCCACACATCTATGAATGCTTTTAGAGTTGGCTTCAAAACCGCTGTTGGATGCAAAAAGGAGGATATATCCCTTTCACAGATTATTTATCTTAATAATTTTTTATTTCTAGAAAAAACAGATATCCTGATTTTGAAATTTTTGAATTTTGTAACTTTGGAATTGTTATTTTTTGGAACTGTGTAAATGGAATTATAAAAATGGATTTTTTTTTTTGGAATAACGTACCCAGTAAATGAAATTTACAGTTCTTGTCGTACGCATATTGAGGTCTCATATAAAATAAAGTCATTTTACGTTATCTCCCTCAATATTAATACAATATTATCACCCTTAAAATGTTTATAAGCTCTAATCCACCTTGAATTATTTACATTAAGTAACAACAACAGTAATGTTAAGAACTTTTAATGCAATCACAAATATTAACCTAGAATTAGTTTTCGGTAATATTCGATAAACGATGGCAGCAAGCTTTTCGGCCTAAATATTAATATAAGTAAAATCAAATTTATGGTTTATACTAGGACCACCACATTTAATAACATTACCCATAAATAACACCATAACTGAACGAGTCTCCAGTTTTAAATATCTAGGATGTTGGCGAAATGAAAACTTGTACTCAGATATTGATATAAAATGCCGAATAGAATATCTCGTAACAGTTTTGTGCAATATAAAGTGCAAGTTCTATGTAACCGTAATATCAAACTCAAAACAAAAACGCCACTTCTCTAAATGCTATGTGTGGTCAATATTCCTCTATTATATGCAAGCGTTGACACCGAAAAAGCATTTTAAATGTGTTTATACCGTAGATATCATCATAGATAGATTTAAAATAGATATCATGGATAGATACCAAAGATATCAGGGGTAGATCGAGTGAATAATAGTTAGGTTCTAAGTAGAATAGGTGAAGACCCTGGGTTGTTACTAACAATCAAATGCAAAAAAAAACTTATCATGGGGTCTTGTAGTGCCAAATGACAAATATCATATTCTTCAACTGATTCAACAAGGCAAAATTGAAGCCAGAAGACGTATTGGCAGAAAATAAATATCATGGCTAGAGACATCAGACAATGGCCTTCGAGCGTTGGGAGAACTAATGCACGCAAAAAACGATACAGAAAAAGCTTCAGAAATGTGATCGCAGACACTCGATAGTGGATATGCAGATGAAGAAGAAGAAGGGTATTTGAATATTTCAAAAAATGTTTAGTACAATGGATCAAATTGTCAAGAGCTGTCAATAATTTGATCAGAATTTGCATTTTATTTGCCTGACTTGTATTAAAACAACATATTATAGCAGAGATATAAAGAATGCCTTCCCGTAAATCCCAATCCTAATTCAAACGAAAATTTGATTAAAACTAATCAAGAAAAACCAATTTTTTTACAAAAATATTTTTGTTTTTTAAGAATAAGCCAAGCCTAATTGATGCTACAGGAATTTTTATTTCTTTAAATGTCAAAAATTTCAATTTTATTTCAATGAAATTTCTTCACTTGGTATAAGCAAATACGTTTTTATTTACGAGGCACTATAAGCTGATTTTGAGATAGATTGAATAAAATAAATAAAATAAATGGCTTGGTATAACCAAATGAAATTGCTTGGTATAGCCAAAAAAAAGTCTGAAACTAGAAGTTCTTACTATAACTCTTTACAAGATAGAGACTCACCCGAAATATGGTTGGACGCGTTGGGTTAAGACTTTATATTAAAGATTTAATATTTTTTTTTTATTTATTTGTATGTAAATTTAGTTGCATTTTCTCATTTAATTTATAAATGTGCAACCTTTAATTTGAGTATATTTACAAATAAATTTATTCACAGCATACAAACTGGTAGATAACATCATTAAGTATTGGATATATAAGAGTTAGAACTGATTCATTAAACTTGATACTTAGTTCACCCATACCAATAGAGACTTCATATTATTAGTAAAAAAATTTTCAGTAACATAACAGAAACACTGTAACAATATATTTTTGTTATTAATTTTTATTTTATTATTCTTCAATTTATTTTCAATACATATCGCTAGAAAAAAACAACTCGTTCCAAACAACTGTTACTTTACTAATGTTTTTCAAAACGGAACCACTGTAGGCACTGCCGGCACATTTCTAATAAACCTTAGCATCAGCATAGTTTGATTTCTGTTACACATTTTCATGTTGAATTTGAAATGTCGCTACTTATATTCGACTTTTGATGTTACTACGGCTACAACACAAACAAGAGGTTCAAAATATTAAACATAAGGTAAATGAAACAAACAAACATCTATTTTAAACTAACTTCGTTTTGATGAAATACTTCCTAATAGTTTTCATGCCATAAACGACAATTCGAATCCACAACCTTCGTGAATTAGTAATCAATTGTGTCAACTCTAATATAAGGCGTTTTTCCGTTTTTTAGTTCAGAGCATAGATCTGAGCGCGCTCTGACTTAAATGAGCACACTCTGAGCAGAGCATGAACAGATAAGCTGCGAGCGCTCAGATTTAATAAAAAAACACGATTTGAGTAACCTGGCATATTTATTTTATTGTTGTTTCAAATTGTCATTTGTCATAATATATCGAATTTAAACTTTAAATTTTCAAATTTACAAAAAGTCTAAACTAAAAAATATTTATTTTTGATTAAATATTAATTATTTACTATCACATATTACTTATATCGTCGTTCATTATTTCTTACATTGTAAAAAATCACTGTGAATATTTATATTAAATTTTAAAATGGTTTACTTTTTTACTATCGTACAATAGCGTCATCTATTTTGTTTTAAAATAAACATCTCTTTTTGACATTTAATATTCAAGCGCTCTACGTGCTCTGTTAATTTAAATCGAGCACATAGAGCACGCTCTGAACGCGCTCTGAACGCTCTGAGCAAAAAAAAAAACACGAATCTATTTTTGACAGCTCGTGCTCTGCTCTGAACTAAAAAACGAAAACGCCTAGAATGCCAGTTGAAAATATTTACTAGTAAAACAGCTTCTTCTCATATATATTTGTCACCTTTTTTTTTTTTTTTTTTTAAATGTTTATTTTTTATTCATACTGATATTATTTACAATCCTTAAAAATAAAACATAAAAAAGGTTATCTGTATATTTTTATATCAGAATTACATGTTTCATTTGAAAACTCGCATTCCTTATTATAATTTTTATTTTAGCATTTCCTCCGCTCACTCAATAATTATATTTAGTATTTAATACTATTTATCTTTTAATATCTTCTTGGGAAAATTATTTTAAAAAAACTCTAGATTTATTATTATTTTTATTTCTAAATATAAACTTATTATCTATTTTAACCTATTTTTCTTAAATCTATGCTTAATCTAATTAAACTATAACTTAACTACCTTACGTCTAATATTAGCAACATAATACTATATAATTTTATTCATTAATCTAATCTGTTCTCTATCCACCAGTAATTTTTATTTACGTTATTGTCTATTGTCGGTATGTTTGTATCAAATTTTAATTCGCTTAGATTTGTGCTATTAGGGTTAGAAATGATTTTTTTGTCTGTTGCCCTTCTATTGTAGTAGTATAATATGGGAATGTTGTTATTGTTTTGAAAAAAATTATTTGAGTCTAGATAGTAAAATGCTTCTGGTGGGACAAATCCAGATTCTAAAGTTTTCTTAATATAATTGTTGCTGAAATAATAAATGTGGCTTATGAGACTGTTTTTTTTAATATTGAGTATTCTGTCGAAATGTTTTCTATTTAAATTAATTATAAAGTTATCTATTCTACTTATATTTGCCTCTTTTTATATTACTTTGTTTGCATAATATGTTACTTGGTTATTCTGATGTTTTCTAATTTTTTTCAAGTCTATTCTTAAGCATTTTCTTTCGAATTTTCGAATTGATTCCATCATGAATGAATTAATATTGAACCAAATCGGTGAAGCATAAGTTATGATTGGTTATATTTGTCACCTATGAAATAAAAATTGAAATTGTGAATTAAAAATTTTAAAATTCGAATTTAAACTAGAAATAGGATATGGGATATGATATTTTTATTTCACGAACCTGTGAATATCCAAAACTTTAAAATTAGCAATAATTGAACCCTATATGGATTTTACATAACTTAATATTTTCTTTTTAGTTCAAATTCTCTATTTTAAACATTCTCTTCATTTTTCCTGCAATATCAAATCTCTTTGAAAGTAGCCTAAATAATGTTTTCCTAATATTCTGGTTAATTTATTTAAAAAAAAAATTCAATTTGAATTTAAATATATAATGAAGAGCTATTAAATCCCAGCTCAATTTAATGGAAATTGCAGAATATTTTTGATATTATTGTCTATTATTAGCATTGTTATACTTTAAATAATTTACTCTAAAATCAACAACGAAATTGTCATATTAAATTTCAACCGAATAACCAATACCAGCATCCGCATGTATGTTTAAAGTAGAAATAAATCATTGTTTTTTTTAATAATTACAAACATAATAGGAATACATTATTATTTTCTGTTTATTTTTTTTCAAAAAAATATAGTTTGTGTACTTTGTTATCTAAAATTACAAATAATAAAATAAAAAAACAAAAATCTAACGATCACGTACACAAAATTTTATTATGCACTTAAACTTTTCCACCCATTAAAATTTTCTTATCGTTAAAAATAGCTAAAGTAAAAAAAAAAAATAATCAAACTACGCATTAATGTCATTAACAACAACAACAACAATAATAAAAATATCATACTCCTTTCAAGAGAGTATAAAAATCTAAGATAATGATGATGATAAGTGCATTATAAAATTTGTCCATTTAGTAAAAATCAATTCTAAAAATTATCATGTTCCATGGTCATGGTCCATATTAAGTTTAATTTATCATTTCTTTTAGAGTTATAATGATTGGACGCGCGGATTGTCACTATTTAGTCCCTGCTTCCTTCGTTTCAGTAGAGTATTTATTTAAGTTTTACAAACAATGCAATTTCAATTAGAACAAGCTACTTTAACTTAACCAAACAGTAGCTCAAAAACTTGTGATCAACCACAAAATTAGCCAAATATATGATTTGGGAAATATTTTCTTTTGCCCTTTTTCAGATTAAGATTGCTATCAAAAATATATTCGTACAATCAGAAGCTACTGAAATTGGTAGTATATATAAGCGGGTTTTGCATTTGAACTAAATCTAATTAGGTAGAAAAAAATTTCAGCTATACAAAACAGAAACGCTATAACAATTTATTTTTGTTATTAATTTTTACCTATAATAGATACGAACGCCTACCAAGGTCGACGCACTTAAAACAAAGACATCCAGTTTAACAAAAAATTAATATAATTAATATATTTATCAACCGATCGCATTCTTTTATAAAATTAATAAAATTAAAGAATTATGTTTTCTATCAATTCTTTGAACATTCGCTTTTACATCTAGGACAAAAACCATTGTCAAGTATATATTACGTTTCCTATGTTAATAAGTCATAAATTGAGTTAGTTCTTCGGAACTGACAATCACTGTTTTGAGATGTTGTTTACCGCAATAAAGAACTTCAATTTACAGTGTTTTAATTTGTACACCCAACATAATGGTACAAGGGGTGCCTAATTGCACATTATAAATAAAAAGAATGCAGGAAATAGAAAGATAATCAAAATTGCAACTATTTACTTGTCTTTTGAAAACATCGAAGGGTTATTATATCTTAGAAGAATTTGTTATATCTTAGGATGTACAATTTAAATTCGAAGAGGGTATACTAAAAATTTTGCGGAAAAGAGGACCGCAGCAATGAGTTAGCATAGTTAATATATTTTCTGCTATGGAATCGCATATAAGACTGTTAAGTCGAAATACAAAGAAAATCAAACCCTTTAAAAAGAAAACAATGAAAAGTTAAATTTTACTACCATTTCACAAATGGTTTTACTTTTAACCGTAACCAGGTGAGTAACGTTAACATAATTAATACTTCTGTTCTTACTTTTGTTTCATTTTAATATAAACAATCTAGTTTTGATCAGATTTACTTAAAAGTATCACCATATCTTAGTAAGTCTATTTTGATCTCCTACTTGAATCGCACTAACTATCACGAAAATGTTTCGAACTCTCACTTTAAAAAAAAAACTAAAATTTTATTCTTACACAAAAGCGCTATAGTGCATGCATGTATTCTACAGTTAACCAGATCAACTATACATTTTCTATGAATTCGAATTGTTTCTTTTTTTTTTTTTGTTATTCACTTCTTGAATGCATCACGAATATCCCGTTTTTCTTTGTCTCTTTTTCTGTTTTTCTTTTTGTTTTGTCAAATTCACGTTCAATTTTTTTTTTTTATTTACTTGTTCATTTTTACTTTTCTTAATCCATATACCAGAAAATCCATAAATTCCATGTCTTTTATACTTCATTATGTCCTTTCGATAAGGTACTATTATGTGTCTCCAAGGAGTCGTTATGAGGTTTTTATATAATATCATATAATTTTCTATATTTGTTTTTCCATTTTTATATTTTTTATTATTTTTTCATATATTTATCTTCACGTTTTTATAGATTCCCCATCCCAACCGTATACCACATGTAAAAAAATATAAAGACAGTTAGCTAGGATCAAATCCATGAACAATAGATTCATAAATTCATAAATATACAAGATGAAAACAAATAATAAGTTTTTTTTCCTATTCTCAAATACAGTGTAACGGTTGGTTGAACCTCAGTACAATGAAAAACAAAAAAAAAACAAAATTCAATGAGTATGGCAACTTATTGAATGTTTTGACAAAATCAAACAAAAAATATCACTTGTAGATGGCAACAGCAGTAAAATACAATTCGATATTTTGAAGAAAAAAAAAATACATAATAAGATTTTAGTTTTTGGAGTCGACTAACCTCTATAGTTATCCAATAATATGAAAAACAAAAATAACCAATTCTACAATAAATAATTATAATTGGCTAACTGTGAATTGAAATGTTCATACATATGTACATAATATAATGTACTTTGTAATTTTTCTTTTATTGCCATCTCTTTCTTCAATTTATTTATTATCATTTTGTTCGAAGTTCATTGTTGTCATTGTTAGTCTTTTGACCACTAATGATATGTCATCTGTGCATTGAATGATATTTATCTTTTGATGTCAATTGAACTGTCAATTGACATTTGTTATTCTGTTATTTTTATTTTTCATTTTTATGTTTTCTCTTTCAAAGTTTATTTTTTAGAAAATTTCTTATCTTTTTATTTTTTTGTTTTATGTGTTTTGTTAGAAAAATAAATAAATTTTGGAAAAATTATTATTGTTGTGTTTTTTTGTTTTTTGTTATTGTTTTTTGTGTAAAGATTGATTTATAATGCTAATGATTGGTTGCAATAATTTTGATTGAAACTGTAAAAATGAAATAAGTTGACAACAATAATGCTGACAGTTGACAGTTATAAGAAATGATATATTAGATATAAGGATAGAATGTCAAATGACGAAGGTATATATACCTATCCATACATACATATCTATATTATAATATACACGATTTTGAAGGCACACTTTCCGTGGTTTTTCTTGTGCTTCGTTTTTTTTTTCATTCAATCAATTTTTTTAGTAAGAATTTTTAACATGAATTTTTTTTTTTTTAAATAAATTATTATTTGCGTATACTGTTCTTTTCTAAGTAAAATCAATACAAAAATAAAATATAGTATTTACCTACCAAGAATAAATTGAAATGATGGATACAATTCATAATGAAACTGATTTTCCATTAAACCGTGTAGCAAATCAGAGGTATATCTATATGGTTTCATTAGTTGTATTCCTTTTTCAATTTAAAACTATTTCAAAGTACTTAGAAGTACTTCGAAAATGGAATGATGGAATTTTTTGAAAACAATTATTTTGTGACAATTATGTTTTTTATAAGAACAAAAATATAATATTTATTAAAATCTACATAAAAATCCATCTGTCGGCAAATAGCAAACTAAAATTTAATGTACAAAAAAATAAAAATTGCTCAAACTTTTAAATTAATCTTTATAAAATTAACTCTTTTATTTATAAAGTAAAAAAAAGAATATCAGATATAGAATGAAAATTATTTTATAAAAATTTATTAGACATCCATTTTCAGTAGTTCTTGCATATGCAATATCAATCAATAAATCACAGGAACAAACATTTCAAAGAGTCGGAATTTATCTCCCTCAACCTACATTCACCCATTGGTCAGCTCTACACAATCTGCTACTCTAAAATTTAAAATTCTAGAAGGATCAAGACAAGGAAAAGCTATTGACAACGACACTGTAACTGACAATTTTGCATACCAGGAGGTTAACAATATGACAATGTTGCATACCAGGTCTAGAATACTTCATTTTATCCAATTGTTTCCTATATGATGAATTATAAAATTCACTCATAATAATTGGCAAACGGTATTAACCCATAGGTATGATTAATGGCTTAATAAAATTATGGGAAACTATTTTTTTATAACATTCCGACACACGTTTTCCCAATTAACGCGACAATCAATTAATCGGTTAATAATATCAATTATGGTAAAGGGTTTCGGTGGTTTTAGTGGGTTAATATTCTACATAGCTAAGTACCTACATGCGCGGTCTACTTAGTATTTTTCGAGGCTGTCACCTTCCCTCGAGAAATAAAAAAATAATAAAAACAAATTAAATCTTACAAAAAAAGTTTAATTCCATCTGATAATTTTGATATTTTATTTTAAACTTAATATTAACTTAAAATTTTGAACATTTTTTATTTTTTTGTGGTTTGCAATTAATATTACTATTCTATATACATATTGTTGTCAGATACTTTCAACGTGTCAAATGTATAATTGTATTAAAAATCATTTTATTGGGCCGTTTCACAGAAAAATTCTTTTCTTTTGTTCGGCCGGGTACATACCCGGCATATATGCCGGGTATGTATCCGGCATATTTCTTCTAGTATATAAATAATTTGGAAAATAATGAAAATAAAAAAATAAATTAATAAAAATTCATGACAATTTTATTACTTTGTTATCATTTAATTAATTAGAAGTCATATTATCTAAATATAAATTTTTCTTTTTTTAACATATTTTTGTTTTGTGGCTTTCATACGTTTTCGGAAAATTTTCTTTATTTTTCTTTAATACAAGAAATATTACCACTAAACAGTTACAAAAGTACAGTCGACCCTATTACTTAATGCAACTTTCGTTAAACGAATTTCCTGTTCAACAGATTTGTACTCTGCAATACGAAATTCCATAGTGCCTTTTCAAATTCGGTTCTAACAATTCAAATATTATATTTAGCATATTTTTCATATATTATTCAGCTTTTACTTTCTTATTGAATTCAATAAAACTTGATAATAAAGATCTATCTATATATTTTATATATTTATTTATTATTATTTATTTTAGCAGTGGATCCTACAAATAAATCTGTAGGCCAACTTTTAGGTTCTTTTACCTTTCAAAATGTGGGCCTTTATGAAATTATAGTAATTATTTGGTTTATTATTTATTATTATTATTTTATTTATTGCCTTAATGTATTTGTACAATATGTTATTCACACAGTTTTAATTCTATATTTCAAGAACTTATATTACTAGAATATTTACACCTTTGATTTGTAATTATTTAGAATAAATTTAATTTGCAAAGTACAAAATGGCAAGTAAAAACCTTTTATTTGTGCTAATGTAAGACCTAATACTATTTGCTTTATATTTCAGTAATATATTATATTATTTAATATTACAATTATTGTAATTTTAACTATATTTAAAAAAAAAGTAAGAAATTAAAGGTACATTTTAATATGTAGGAAATTAAAAGTCTTATTTTAACCCAGATTATCCGGCGGGCGTGTTTGTGGGGCGATTTTAATAATTTTTGGTATTTTGTGTATTTTTGGGCTAATTTTTACAAAAAAAAAAAAAAAAATTTTAATTTAAAGGTGGTTTTTGAGACCGTACTACCTGTAGTACGTTAGGATAATATACATCTGCTGCGAAGTGAAAAAATTATAAGTATTTTATTTTTAATAATATCAGTTCATTTATTATTTAAAACAATTTATATATAAAAAAATAACAAAAAATAATAAAAAAAATACTTCATTATATTAAAAAACAATTCATTATAAAAAAATAACAAAAAATAATAAATACTATATAAGTAGGAACTTCAAGTACTAGGTACATTATTAGTCTTTTTTTAATTTTCATGTTTTGTGTGATATTCTACATTGCATTTTACATGAAGAGGTACATCACATTTTAAACAGCGCGTTGTTGTTCGATCATGGCAGTATCTACATCGTAACTGCTTCGCTTTTCCATCTGATTGACGAGGAATTTCAGTGAGCAAATGGTCTAATCGATCAAATCGCGTATCATGTGGCATCATTGCTCTTCCCGAAGGTGCTCCAGGTACTCCATAAGTTGTTAACAAAGCCGTTGCAATACGGCGACGGAATGTTAAATGGTCCATTTTCCCACCCATTTCTCGGTGTAATTGCCATGCATTATGCTCTGCCAAATCAATACAATGACAAAATATAGGGAAGTACCATTTTTTGCCGCGAATAGATACGCGATATAGACTTATATTTTCATCTGCACGATCAACGCCCCCCATATAAAGGTTATATTTGTGAATTAATTTTGGTTGTTTGACATTCACATTACATTTTTCTTTCTGGGATCTCCGTGCAATTAATCGTGCAGGTTCAACCGAATGTATATTTGAGGCAACATTTACAGCACTGCTGTCGTTCCAACCACACACAATTAAATTATAATCTTTGATTTTACGATAATCATACCAGCCTCTTTGTTTTTTTTTCAGTTCCTTCTTCTTTGGTAAAGGACAGTTACCTAATCGGTTTTCACGTATTGTTCCTGTGCCTTTCAATTGGCGCTTTTCTAATTCAATTAATAAAGGTAATGTGGTGAATAAATTATCAAAATAAAGATGGTAATTTATGTCTGATTCTTGTTGAGAAAGAATATCAGCATAAGTTAACACCACGCTGGGACCAAGACCCATTTCCTTATAAGCGTTGTTCACAAATGTTCCTGCTCCTTGGTATGGTTCCAACCAAATAATATAGCCTTTAAAAGTTGCTCCAACCCAAAATTTATACCCATATCTTATAGGCTTTCCATGAATATATTGTTTACATCCGTGTCGACCGAAATATGGAACCATTTGCTCATCAATGCTATGTTGTAATACCTTGGGAGCATTCTTTTGAAAATTTTCATTTAACTTTCGTAATAGAGGTCTAACTTTTGCGAACTTGTCTGTTTTGTCAAGTCTATCATTATCAACGAAATGGAGATATCTGAATATGAAATCAAATCGATCTCTTCTAATGGAATTTGACACCATATCGTTGTGAGAATCTTTTGATTTTTCCCAGTACATACGGCGTCGGGAAACAATATTATAACCACTAAGTAGTAAAACTCCTAAAAAACATCTAATTTCATCCGAAGTTATATTTCCACTTGCATTGTTTTTCTGGGCATACTTATTGGAATGATGAACAATATCATCAACAAATATGTCATCAATAAATTTAGAAAATAGTTTCATAGGATTTGGTAAATTTTCTTTTAAATGATCTTCTGGAACTAATGGCTCGTTCTCAACAAGATCTTCTTTTTTCCATTTTAGAGTAGCTTTATCAAATTTCCTTTTTTTATATTCGGGCAACAACGCAAGTGGAATATCATTTTCATCTTCAGAAGAGTCTTTGCGTTGTACTATCTCAACTTCAGCATTTAACAGTAATGGGGGCAAGTTTTCTAAATTTACTCTGTCTTCGTCACCAGAATCCTCATCAGTTAGATCATTATTAGCATCATAACCGGGAATAATATTTATATTGTAAGATGTGTTTTGTGATACGTCTTCATCATCTTGTTCTAAGATATCAATTATTTCGTTTAGTGTAATATCACTGGAAAAAATTATTAAAAAAAATCATAATATTATCATACCTTATTATCCTAATGTACTATATATAGTACACCTCTATATATATCAACAAAAAGCAAAGTAGAAATTATTTTTTATATTATTTTATATTATATATCAATTATAGCAACAATTTACTTTAAAAAAAACACTAATATATAAAAAAAATTATAATTTTGGAATTATATTTTCTTACCGATAACACGCCATGTTCACTGTTTTGCGAATTCTATAAAACTGATTAATTTGGCTTACAAAAAATCACTCAATTATTAATAATAGACAAAACATGTCAATGCACGTTTTGTTTGCTGTTAAATATTGTAATATAAACACACAACCGTATAAAAATAGGATGCACCGTTATTCCGCTATACTCAAAAATGTTGCTGTACTATACATAGTACATTCGGATAATCTGGGTTAATTATAAAATTATATTTTGCTTTAAAAATCCTTTCATATAAAATAAGAAAGCATAAAATGTAACACGTACAAAAGTGACGAAAAGTTATAACAAAAAAATAAAAATATAAAAACAAAGTAAATAAAAACATAAAAAATTTTCATTAATTTCAAGTTTTATTTACAAATTAGACATACTTAAAATCAATAATTTCCACACAAAAGACAAAGCAATTAACAAATAACAATTAAATAAATTAAATAACAAACTAAAATTTAAATACTGAATATTTTTTTATTGTTCGTATTTTTTAACTGTTTTATTAACTGTACTATTAAATAAATAAAATATAACACAATTTGAATTATGAAAACATATGAAATCCAGATATAGACAAACCAACGAAGAGTGTCGACATCACACCACCAATCAATCTATTATGCCCAATCAACCAATTACTACATTATTATTTTTAACGTAATATCTTTTTATAAATTCAGGCTCAATAGATACACTGAAAGATAGAAGGTTTCTCACCTAATTTATTCTAATAATGCAAATTTACAATATTTGAGACTACTATACTTTACATACCCAACTCAAACCATTCAGACTAATACCCTTATCATGATTCTCGAATCGAACGTATAAGTAGACGAATTCGCTGTGATGCAATCATGATTAACGAAGCGAATTTAATACGTTCGACAATTTGTCAAACGTGACAACCGTAAAACAAAAATAAAAAAAAATGTTTTGTTGTTTTGCGAGTAAAAATGGAGGAGAGGGTAAATTTAAAAAAAAAATGTGAGAATATTATTTACAAAATTTATGAAATAATATCGCATCTATAAAAAAAAGTTTGATAAGCTGGTGCAATTGAGAGAATATAATGATTAGGCTTGTGGGAACAGCAAATTGGAATAAAAGTGCATTAAAAGTATTGTGGAATCGATTTGCAACCGAATTAAATGTATTAGGATCTTTAAAACGTGAATTCAAAGAGTGGAATAAATCATTGTTTATTTGTTTATTCGTCTATGTACTGCGTGTTGATAATAATATGATTACATGTATTGCAAAAAAAAATATATAAAAATAACAGGCGTAGGAACAAGCTGTCGATATTCTGTTGAGCAAAGAACAAAATCCAGAGAATCCAAATTAATCTAGAGAGCCGTTCTAAGTGTTGTTACAAATTCAAATACACTTGAAGAAACCTAAAATGAAAAATAGCAGTAAATATATTCGAAACAATCGAAACTCTGAATTATTGCCAGTTATAATTTCCTTCATCGTATTGCACAAACTTATGTTACTATTGATAATATATTCCATTTGTTCTAATTTAAGACTTCGATTTATGTTTCACTGAATTTAAAATATAAAATAATGCATCTTTATTCAACTGAAAGTTTTGTTTTTTATTAATCTAAATATACTTGTCAAAATATTTAATTTTCAAGTGTTAGGTTAGTAACGACTTTTCCACAGCGAATAAATTTATTCGCGAATCGTGATCACATTTACGTTCGACTAGAATATTCGCTTCAACTCATATTCGACTCGAGAATCATTATAAGGGTATAAACAATCTAAATGAACAGCTAGATAGTTGAATCAATTCTATATCTATCCAACAAAATAATATAATTTTTATTTTATTTTGTTATTTGTATATAAAACCTGTTAATTTAATGTTACATAACAAAAAAAAAAAGCTTGCTTGTCGATGTGACAACTGATAACGTATAAACGTCAGAATTAATTATCGGCATGAAGGTGATTCTGAAATTGTAATTATGGTGAATTAATTATAGTTTTTCTTTAATTAAATCAGTTTTTCGTTAAAATGGAATGTTCCGTCAGGTTCCACATCGTTTTGCAATTTATATATAAATGTTAAACATATTCATTTTTGTTTTTTAATCCCTTTTATATTTTGTTTTACCTACCTGCCATGTAGATTGACAATTGTAGAATGGCATATATTTATATTTAAATTGTTTTTAAGATTGAATAAAATTAAATGTTACCTATATACAAACTGAATTAAATAAAGATTAGAGAATTATACATTAGCAATGGAATGGTTGAAAATTCAAATCCAACAAAATGCCAATTATTTTTTAATGAATAGAGTATTTCTGATTTTCTGACTTTCTTTATCTACACTCTATACATTTTTTTTTTATTTTTTTATTTGGAAATTCCTTGAACTTAATTATCAACAAAGACTCTTGTATAAGTATATTTAATCATACATTTAAGCAGAAATAAATAAATTATTACAATAATTATTTATTTTAAATAGTACTGGGCACATATGAGTCCATAACGATGTTCTGCATTATAACTGGAGCACTCCTGCTTGCAACACAATCGTTAGCGTTTCTTCAACTCAGTGGGCATACATAATCAGTACAGAGATATATGAAATACAGACTTTTGTTATCAAAATATACCTTAACCCTAATTATTTACGTCGTAGACAGTCGTAGTTAACACGCATAATATTTTTCTACTATCCCATTTACAATGACTACAAATTTGCAATGTAAAGAAAATTTCTTTGACTTAGCTTATAAAATTTATTTTTATACATTGACACTTGCAACAAAGAATAATTTTATTATATTTTTTTTCTTCGTTTTTTATTATTTATTAGCAAAAATGAAAAAATTAAATATATAACTTGAAACCATTCTATTTTTTTTTTTTTTTAAATTTTAAAAATGGCAAAATAGCATAATTCACAGTATTCATCATATTTAATATAAAATTTATTAAAGATATAAAAATGACGCTATTGCCATTTTATTATTTTAGTTAAAACCCCTTCAATATTATCCATATTATTATTATGTATATTTAAAAATATGTAATGTTATTTCAATAAAAAAAATAATAAAATAAAATAAAAAGTATATCCTTGATGTAAAAATATAACGTTTACGAGTGTGTTTTTTATAGTGCTAATATGTGTAAACACATATTCATATATATATATACGCATATTAACGAACATAAATAAATTACCGCATCAAGAATTGAAGAATTGCTTTGTATAAATTTATATCTTCAAGGATTTGAATGATTTTTTTTATTTTTTTTTAATTTTTGTTTTTCTTTTTTTTTGTTAAATTTACTTAGAAGTATATATTTCGTATTTGATACCTATATTTATATACATATATTATTATATGTATACATAAAACATTATAAAATATATCCAATAAGAAGTACATATATTTATTTATGTTTTTTTTTTTTTTTTTTTGTATTATCTTTTTAAATAATGATACTTGAGCTTCTTTGTCTTTAACTAAATATACGAACAATTTATCTATTTTTATTATATTGAAGAAAATCTATATAAAATTTATTACAAAGGCCCGCATAAATTTCCAATAAATTTTCAAGAATCAATACATTAAATATTTACATTTTGTTTGATGGATTAGGAATTAAAGAAATAACTAAACGAGTATAAAAGCAGGAAGACGAAAACAAAATAATGTAAAATAATATAAAAAAAAAACAAAAAAAAAAATGCAAACCCTAAGGATTTTTTTTAAATAAAGTAGAAAAAATGTAGAAAATATTTTCAAAAAATTTAAAAGACGTAAAATTTTCATTTTTTCATTGATATTTTACCATATTCAATATTTAATGTTAATGCTTAAATATTGACATATAAAATTGTTAATCGATTTTAAAGATGATAATAAAAACTTGAATATTAGTCAATAATAATACCTAGTAAGAATATGTTATAATAAAAATAAAAATCGATTTTTATCTTGTCTTTATAGAAAAATCATATACACAAGTTATTTAAGAGTAAAATTGAACTTAAATTTATGCCTATACAATTTAATATCTAATAGACCCAATTTAAGCTCAAAATATATTTGTTTTGGTTTATTGGAAAAATAGGATTCTACTTGAATATCATTATGGTGGCTATAAAATTGAAATATGTTACCATTTTTAATGATCGGACTTCTTCAATTTGATGCCAACATAACTAAAAAATATTTCCTATCAAATAATATTATAAAAGTGTTAACTAAGACGTTATACATGTACATGAACCTATAACTTAAGTTTAAATTAATTTGAAAAACGTAAGAACTCGTTTCTGAAGGTATTGTTGAGTCTATTTTTTAACTGTTCTTTCATATATTTCTAGATTTTCCTATTTTATCAATTTACATATTTTTTTCTATATAGGTACATCTTTTATTGATTTTAAAAAAAATTTATTTAATTAATACAAATTCAATTATATGTTGTTTTTCTTGAAAATTGGCATATTCAGGTATATTCAGAAAACATCAGACATTTAAAAACCATCACACATTCAGAAAATATCAGACATATTCTCTTCAGCTGCATAATTATGTCTAACCAAAATCAATTTCAAAATGATTTGGTAGGACATGTGTTCGATAACTTGACAGAGATCTCAACGATTCCTATTCAGAATATCCACAATTTTTTAACAGTTACAGGTTTTTTCAGCGAATAGGCAGTGGTCCAGTTCATGTTTGTAATAGAATGAAATGGATCGGACACACAAGTGGATCGGGCAACAGATATTTGTATCATTCTATTCTACATTTATTTTTTCAAGCGTATAGTGCCAACAGTAGTGCTAACCTAATTATGTAAATTAACTTGTGAATATAAAATAAAAACAATTACAAATTTTTAAAAAATATTCTTTAATAAATACCATTAATTTATAACAATATCGTTACAAATATTACTTAATAAATTTTGCTATATAAGTTTCACGATTCACACAAAATAAATATAAATTGAAGAAATTTTTATTCAATGATCTTTAAATATTTACTGTTTCTTCGTATTTATAGATATATTTTTTTAAAAAAAAAAAAAAACAAAAAAATAAAAAAAATATAAAATATTTTTTTCTTTTATTTTATGTTCAACATCTTATCATCATTTTTCAATACTGAGAACAATAATGAACATATAACATTATGTTTGGATAAGACAAAAAATGTACTATAAAAAATCATTTTTTCAATCTTGTAGATAAACACCACTTCATCACTTCATCCTTAAAATTTTCTTTAAAAATACCAAAAAAAATAAAAACAAATCCATTGATATTTTTCCATAAAGTTTATTATGTGTTATTTATTTTAAATGTGTACGTACTCAAAAATTCCACTTGTCACACTGTATCTTATTAGAAATAAAGCAGTAAAAATAAATATATATATGTATTAAAAACACACTAATGAGATCCTTCGGGAATTTTATAACAAACCAATATAATAATATAAGGCAATATTAATATCAAAATGCATGATGCTATCCAATTTAATATACTGGACAAGAGATATTATTATATCCGTTGTACAAAAATTGGGCAGTTAATTTTATGAACAATTCAAAATGTGTATATAGAGAAATAAATAAATAAACATACATATATATATTTTTGTAAATTGTATAAAATTGAAATGAGAATATTATTATGATAAGAAGTAACATTAGATGACATTTTTTTTTTATGCATAGGTATCATTATTATATCTAATGACATCAACTAAATAATTGAAAATTTTTGATGAAAACATTTTGTAGAAAATGAAAAATGATGATGGAAGATAAAAAATGTATTTTTTTGATGGTTTTGCATATTTTTATAATAATGACATTACAAACACAATTTGAATAATTTTAGTTTATAACTACACTATAATAAATGAAATACAAACAATTTGATTTAATCAGTAAAAATATTATGCTTTAAATATGAATGACAAAGTTAATATTAGAATACTAGTGAGTAAATTCTCCAGAATTTCCAATCTCATCTATTGGTTTTTCGGTCTCTAAAATAAAGAACTACTTAAATAAGTTAAACAATAATTCATCGCCGGGTCCAGAATTCATACTAAAAAATTGCTCAGAGAGTCTGACGTCACTATTATCACTTTTATTTAATTTATCATTTTCAATGGGAATATTTCCACTATATTGGAAAAGCTCTTTCGTAAAACCTATCCATAAAAAAGATTCCAAAAATTTAATATTAAACTACAGACCAATTGCCAAATTATCGTGTATTACGAAATTATTTGAATTAATTGTTTATGATTCAATTTATAACTGGTATTGTAATTCATTAGTACCCGATCAGCATGGATTTATGAAAAAAAATCCACAGTGTTTGAAAAAAAATTTACTAGAATTCTACAATACTCTTATTAGTTCAATGTAATTAGGTACTCAAAAGGATGTCATTTACACAGACCTAAGTAAAGCATTTGATATTTTACCACACAGTATAAATTTCTTGAAACTTGTAAAATTTGACTTTCCACAATTTTTAATTAATTGGTTTCGTTCATACTTAACAAATAGAAAATATTGTGTACTATTTAGGTCAAGTATCTCTGATCCATTTTTTTCTAACTCTGGTGTACCTCAAGGAAGTCATCTGGGTCCCTTGTTATTTATTATATTGCAATTAACGATGTAATTCATATTATTAATAATAGTTGCATTTCAATTTATGCTGACGACATGAAAATTTATAAAACAATAAAATCAATTAGTGATATTGCTTTACTTCAAGAAGACCTGAACTCATTTTTCGATTGGTGTGAACAAAATAATCTTCTACTGAATATTGAAAAGTGTGCACAGATTAGTTTTACCCGGTGATCTTCTATTATACCTAGTAACTACACTTTTCAAACGAAAAGGATATTAAAAAAGTGACCCTATTTAAGAACGTAGGTGTATTAATTGAAGAAAAACTGTCATTTAAACACCATTATAATGTCATTATCAACAAAGCTAATTCCATAATAGGTTTCATCAAAAGGTGGTCCAAAGAGTTTGATGATCCATACATTCGTTCAAATTTGGAATATGCAAGTCCAGTTTGGTCACCATTTTATCGTAATCATATCGATAGACTTGAAGCAATTCAGAAAAAGTTTTTTCGGTTTGCTCTTCGTAGTTTACTGTGGTCTGACCCTTTTATTCTCTCTGATTATACAGACCGACTAAAACTACTACAATTAAATATGTTGGAGTCCCGAAAAACTGATTCTGGATATTGTACTTTTAATGCAAATTCTAAATGGGGAAATTGATTCACAAGCTGTTAAGCAGTTGATCGACACCCATTTATATATACAAGAACTCGTTTCCGATCGGAAAGTGTTTTTAACTTATAGTATTTCACCGAACTCACTATGGGTAAAATGAAGTAGTTAATAGAATTTTTATGGCTGTTAATGAGTATAAAGATTTTATTGATTTTTCCTTCAGTAAATTGAAATTAAAGAAAACTTTATATTTACATCTACCATAATCTATAATATTGTACTTGTAATAAATATTTATATAATATGTATGTAATTTCAATTTAATAGTAATTTTTTTTTTTAAATTTTTAATTTTATTTTATTTTTTTTTGTAATAATTTTATTACTTGTGAAAATATTAAATGTAACTTTAATTGTTATTTCTAAATTTTTAATTTTTTTTTTGTTTATTTTACTAGATTAAGATATTGTAACTTGTAATATGTTTGAATTAAGCATAAATAAATAAATAAATACTAAATTTGGCTGTTACATTAAGAAAATTCAAGTTGTTACATAATGCAATACATTGACTCTGCTTAAATGTCTATATGTATATAAGAGTATGGCTGTCTACAGAGAAATGTCAATCACCATGAAAAAATACCAATTCAACAGATTAACATGAAATAGTGTCAGATACAAACAATTTTTGGAGTCCCTATGTTCATATAGATGTCTGTAGATTGATACATAAGCTAAATATTGATTATAATTTACAAGATTATTGGCTTACAATGAAAAATGAATAATTTTTATACAGTAGGCTGTTCATATATCTTGTATCTAGAAAAATAAAAACATTTGATACATACCGTGCTAAGCTAGGTACTACTTTCTATTGGTAAATAACCACCACCTTAGATTTCTAAGCTTTAATTTTAAAAATCCTAATATATTTTTTTTAAACTTCCACCGATTTTGGTGCACTATTGAACCATATTTTTAACATACGGTACTGACATCGAAACTTAACATATAGGTTACTTTTTTCGATAGTTTGCATTATTTTGAAAAACCGTATTTTTTTTTTTTTTTTATGCATAGCCAAAACACTAGATTGTGACCTTTTATACCGATTGGTACGTTTGGCTAGGGTGGGAAAGGAAAATTTGGAAAGGAGGATGGTAAAAGGGAAGGAGGACAATTACGAACGAAGGTGTTAATGTTCGTCTTGAATTTGTTTAGGTCATAAATATAGAATTTGTCATGTTTTGGGAACACATAAGATTGAATTTGGTTCCACATTCGGGATGTTGAAGTTATAAACGAATTTCCATAACTTGTCTTTTGCCATCTAGGGATTTCAATGGTGTAGGGATGGGCACATGCTGCCCTTCGTGTTTCGCGGAGGAAACGCTTAAGTGGAGGTAATATAGCTTTAATTTCCACTGAGCATGTGCCGATGCCTACGAGATATCTATAAAAAACCGAGAGAGCTCCGACTATACGACGATGTCCAAGAGGAACAAGATGGGCTGTCACATTTGGGTCGTTGATTAGACAAATAGCTTATTTTTATACTTTATCCAAATGTTTTAACGCAATACTAGAGGCACCAGCAGGGGGAGAAGTAAGCCTTGCAGCGGCTAAGAAAACCTAAACATTTGGCTGCGTTTTTTGCATCATCAAATATATGATCATTCCAGATCATTTTTCGATTAAGGTGCATACCTAATATGCTTAAGCTTTCAAACCGCTGAAGTTTATCTTCCTGAAACAAAAGAGTAGGATCAAAAATGGAAATTTTTCGGGAGATTGTAAGTGTTAAACTCGACTCTGTTTTTTAAGCCCCAATTAGCTATTGCGACCAAATCATGGTTGAGGGAACTGGCCATGATGTCTCTTTTGGTAGACACAGCGGTGGATGTAGCTTCAGATTTTTTATGAAAATTGTAGGAGGCTACTAGGGTACTGTCGTCTGCAAAGCTGTGGATTGGATTGAAAGTGGAAGAACTGATCCTTGGGGAACACCAGCGTTTATTTGGAATTGATCGGACTTAAATCCGTCAACTAAGACTTGAATCGTACGATTTGAAAGGAAACTTTCAATCCATTTGAGAGAAGAGAGACCCAGGCCTACTGCTTGACATTTTGCTAATAATGCGCTATGCCATACTCGATTGATTTATATTACAGGTGTTGAATATATTCATTTCCGTGATGCAATCAATAGTAACAATGACGGCTATTCAAATTTAAATGATATAGGAAATATTTGTATATTACCATCACCCTATATACAGGCAGTGCACGACATATTCAAGAATTTATTCAAGACACAATGGCTTATGGTCAACCAGATTTATTCATCACATTTACCTGTAATACAAAATGGGATGAAAGTAAAAAATATTTATTACCAGGTCCAATGAGAAATCGACATGATATTACAACTCACGTAAACAAAAATTAAAATCATTAATAGATTTTCATCACATCTTTGTTGAAACTCAATGCTGGATGTATTCCATTGAATGGCAAAATTGTGGATTACCATATGCTCATATTTTGATTTGGTTAAAAAACATCATTGCAACAGATGAAATTGATAAAATAATATCAGCAGAAATTCCAGATTCAAATATAGATCCGAGACGTTTGCCGGGTTAGCTAGAAATTTAAAATATAAATTTTTGATATTAAGGTAATTTTATTTAAAAGAGTTCTTGACGCAAACAATAATGAAAAATTTTTAGTGCAATTTAACAATAAATCGAAATATAATAGTAAAAAAAAAGTGAGTTCTGATTATAATATGATACATTTAATTTTATAATATACAAAAAGAAAGAAAGAGAATAAAAAGAAGCAATAAAAGAAGAAATAAGTTGACATAATATTATGATTGAGCTAGAATATATTTGGATATTTAATATTGAATTTACTTAGACAAGAACCTATTTCTGACTGAATTTTTAAATTTTTTGTATGATAAAGCTTTAATGTCACCTGGAATATAATATATAGAGTTTAATTGACTGGTTTATTATTGAGTTATGTCCTGAGATCATATACGCAGATTATTTGCCGATCTAGTGTTGCAGTTATGCATTTCATTGTTAGTAATTAGCTTTGTGTTCGATTTTATATTTTTTATTTGCATGTTATGTATTTGTAATGTTTGAGCCAAATTTCAGCTATCTTCTACTTTAAGGATTTTGTATTGCTTATGTATGCGATTGGTGGATGTTCTATGGCCAAGTTCATAGAGATTTTTTATTGCCTTATTTTGAATCTTTTGTAATTTAATTATATTCTTAGCGTATGTGTTTCTCCAGATAGCTACACCATAAGATCATACACTGAGAAATAGACTAAAAAAGTAATCTTGTTTTAGCTTTTGTGGAACCCGCTTTCCAATTTTTTAAATATCCCAGCCATCCTTCGTCTCTTATCAATCAAAATTGTAATAATACGTTTACAAATTTCATTTCCACTAAGGTGGAACAATATTCGCCGGGATCGGCTAGTTGTACTATAAAAATTAAATATAAACACATTTGTATGCATATTATTATGTATAATGCTAATGTATTCATTGCTGAGTTGTCATATTATAAATTCTTTTAATTTTAGTTCTTTATTAAGTAGAAAAACGTAAAATTATTTTTATTTCACCAAATTACTTTCTATATTTGTTACAAATGCTGATATATCGACAAAAAATTAATGCTTTATTTTATGTCGATTTTTAATAACTTTTTATAGTATTTTTGTGTAATTGATTTTTCTTTAGGGTCAGTAATTTTAATGATTTAAAATTCATTGTACTGAACAACAACTTTCTTTACATTCACATTTCTGTAAGTCCGTTTTAATAACAATTCTTCGACTTTTATTTAATTAGCCCTTTAATGCCAAATGTTGCCATATATCAACAAAAATATGTTCTCATTTAATTTCGAATCCTTAAATTTTCCTCTTTCCAAAAATATGACTAAACAATTCATAAGTAGCTAATCAATTAAATCAATTACGTAACTAATTTTCGGAATAAATTTTTCTGAGCCTAAATAACCGCATATTGCTACTGCTGTAAAATTGTTTTCGTATCTTAACATTTCGTACTTTGAGTTACGAAATTAGCATCGATGTAATACGATAGTCATTTAAAAAACAATATATTAATGCATTTTTTGTACTACGTATTGCAGTTTCCAAAGGCCTTCCCACCTTACAGCTTTTTATTCTGGCTTTTTAAAGCCGATTTTTTACGACAGCAAAAAAAACTGGCATAAAAATACCATTTACCATAACACAGTGAAGTTTTTTTTAAAGCGGTTATTTAAAATTAAAATGTCGTGTAGTTAAGAAGTGATTTTGGAAAATTTAAGTATAATCCATTTTGTTCACAATGTATCAAAATGTTATGAATCACAAAAGGAAAATCGACAAGAATTTTGAGTTAGGTCATTATTTATAGACCGAGAGGAAACTGGTTTCTATTATTCAACATATTTGCAAATTAGAAATTCGAATCCAGATATCTTATTAAAAACTCTTGCATGTTTGATTCAGAGCAATACTTATGTTCTTTCATACCTTCTCCCTTTTTATTATATTTTTGTAACCAGAGTTGATTTTGTTGTTGTTAAACCAACTCGATTAAATTTTCATGTATTGCCTTGTCTGAAATATAATGTATTTCATACCTATAACATTATAATATTTATTTCATATACAATATCTTTTACAAATTATAAAATAAATAAATAGGTATTACAAATCTTAAAATAAATAAATAAAAAAAAATATTTAGTCTACTACTCATTTTGCAAAAATATATTTATAAAATTAAATCTGACACTTCGTTAAAAACAAGCCACTCTTTTTCTGAAAAAAATCAAACTTCAATTGAATGTCGGCTTTTTATGCTGACTTTTTCTATTAGCTTTTTATGCCACGTTTTCATTGTGGGATGCTATTTACAAACTTAGAGGATCAATTAAAGAGATGGAGAGAACATTTCCAAGAACTGAGCAACGAAGAAAGTACAAATAATGAAGCAGACATAAGAAACAGAGACAATGCAAATATCTACCCAACTGAGGGACTGCCAATATCTACTCAAGCTCCAAATATAGAAGAAATCAAAGCTACAATCAATATCCTGAAGCACAACAAAGCAACAGGTGAAGATGGAATTCCAGCAGAAATCGCCAAACAGGACCCTGACTTATTCGCAAAAACAATTGAACCCCACATCAGGAAAGCATGGATAGAGTAGAATATACCACCATCATGGAAGAAAGGAATGATTGTCAAGATACCTAAGAAAGGAGACTCGGCAAATTGCAGCAACTGGAAAGGAATCACGGTTCTAAATACTATTCATAAGATAATTGCAATTATTATGAAGAAAAGATTAGAAGAAGTACTAGAACCAATACTACGGAAAGAGCAGGCAGGTTTTAGACCATACCGAAGCTGTGTTGACCAGGCAAATACTTTACGGGTCATAGTTGAATAATCAGCAGAATGGAATGCCCACTATATATACTATTCATAGATTTTAAGAAAGCATTCGACACAGTCAAGAGATGCGCAATATGGAGAACACTTACAAAGAAGGGAGTTCCTGAAAAAATCATCAACATCATCAAAGCGATGTATAAAGATGCAGAGATAATAGTTCAGCACAGAGGTAACATCAGTGATCCATTCTACACCAATATAGGAGTTAGACAAGGATGTCCACTATCCCCACTTCTCTTCAACACAATACTAAACGACATTCTAAGAGAAGTTTGCACTGGAATAAACGGAATAGAATGGGATCTCTTCGGAAACTTAGAAGACTTAGATTACGCAGATGATGTATGCGTCATATCAAAAAATCAAAGGGACCTACAGAACAAAGTCAACAGATTACAGGAAGAAGCAAAGAAATCGGGACTGGAATTAAATATCGAGAAAACCAAGGCAATGAGGACAAACAATAGTTATAGTGAGCCAATAACAGTGAGTGGACAACAGATAGAATACGTAGAAGAATTCAACTACCTGGGGAGCATTATAACATCAAGAGGAGGTGCAACAGAAGATGTCAACAGCCGTATAAATAAGGCAAGAAGAACATTTGGGAGCCTAATGAAGATATGGCGGGGCAACCAAATATCGAGAACAACAAAGCTAACAATATTCAGAGCATGTGTTAAGTCAACATTAATATATGGCAGTGAAACATGGCTCACTTCGGTCAGAATCAAACAGAAGCTACAAGTATTCATCAACAAGTGCTTGAGAATTATATGCAGAATATTCTGGCCGGCAAGAATTAGCAACGAGGATTTATGGATGATAACTGGAGAAGAACCGATCAACAGACAGATAAATAGGAAAAAATGAGAAAAGGAAGGAAATCAGAAAGTGATATAGGAAGAAGAGCTCTAGAGTGGAATCCATAAGGACAAAGGAGACCCGGCAGACCATACAACATATGGAGACGCACAATCGATCAAGAATTAACAGCCAACAATTATACCTGGGACGATATTAAGGAAGTAGTACTCAACAGAGAGGAATGGAGGTTCACTATCGAAGCCATATGCTACCACGCGGAGTAATAGGAGAAAAAAAAAAAAAAAAATTTACAATTCCATATGTTTCGAAATAAAAACAAGCTGTCATAAAAAGTTGGCTTTAAAAGCCAGCAAAAAAAAAGCTGTAATGTAGGAAGGCCTTAATGCGTATTTGCCATGCCGTACGATCCCGTTTCATATTACCATATGAAATTCGTATACTATGCGTATTTTAATTTTTTACGGGGTTAGGTCTTTAGTTTTTGTTGAACATTTGGTGAACAGAATCTTTTAGCACTTTAAAAACTTAACATATTATGCAGATCCATATAAATTTGTTACAATACGTTGTATATAAGCCGGATAAGTAGGTAAAAAACATATCTACAAAAATAAAAATAAAAAACCAAAATTCCGGCTTCTGTTCATGTTATATGGTTTCATGTTAATATCGCCTACTGGCTAATAAACATCTACCTCACTTTTTTTTTCCTTTGAAGCAATCAATTTTGACAAATGCAGCAACAATTTGAGACGAAATATTTTTTATATTAATTGTATCTCCACTGTGCGGGGCAGTGCTATTATATTCAGCAACTATTTATTTTAGATATGATATTTATACTTAATTTTAGTTTTTATATTATAGACAGTTCAGATGTATAAAACTAAAATATTACATTATTTACAATATTTTGCACATTGATATTATTATTCATTATTATCTATAAATTTATGAGAATAAATAACTGATCTAATGCCTGAGATATGTTTAACAAACAAACGGACATAAACTACTAAAAACATATAAGCAAAATTATTTTTAATCTTAAAATGAACCATGAAATCAAGTAATTCAAATAATTACCAAAAGAAATTAAACTAAGATAATCATAAATAATTTCAAAATTGTTACTTAATTATTTTATAATAAAACATTAAAATAAATCTTTGTAGCTGTATCTATAAAATTATTCTTTTTTATCATATCATTAACTATATACATAGGTACTATTACTTAACACCAAAAAATAAATTTTAAATAGATTAAACTATTAAAATTATACATATATCTAAAAACTTTTTCTATGGGGTATTAATTCTATAAATAACGATTAAAAATATAAATTCTAAGATTTAAATATCTAATTAATTTTTTTTAAATAACATACGATTGTTTTATTATTTTTCTTTTTTTTTTATATTTTTTCAACAAAACAATAGAAATAAATGAACATTAATTTTAAATAAAAATCCAGGGCTTCTTTAATTTTGTAGAAATCTAAAACCAAAATTAATACCAATTGAATAATAACTTACCATTATTTAAAAAAAAAAAAAAACAAAACAATAAAAATGTAACCGTATACATATACATAAAAATATGTACAAATACATACATGTATACATAATAATATATATAGCATTGATTTTTGTTTTTAATAAATAAAATTATTTTCTCTCCTATAATATACTCTCATACTTTTTACTTTATCTTAAGTCACTTCTTTTACTTTTTTTTCGTAAAGAAAAGGTCTATTTTGGTATAACTATTTCAAAAATGGGTTCTATTGTTTATTCTATAGTTATAACAAAAAAAAAAAGTAAATTAGTATCTGCAATACATTAGTGAATATGTACAGTTTTTATTGAAATGAAAATAATAGTAAGTAGTGTAATTGATTTTCTATTGAAATATCTATAAAATTTAATTTGAAAAGAGATTCGATTAAATTGAAGTTGATCGGTGAAATGTCCGAGCTACTAAGCTCATTTTGAGATATATTGTATAAAAAAATATATTGGGAAAAAATTGATAAACTAAAGACCGACCTATAAGTAACTCAATATTAGTTGAATACCCAGTAAATCTTTTACAGCTTCATCAAGAAGTTTTACTGCGACGAGGTTCCACAAAATATGCTATATACAAACTTTAACGATAAAAATCAGCTTTTCTAAAAAAAAAAACAATCATTTCCACCATAGTGATAAGTTTTAAATAATGAAACATGGAATATATTAAGCCAGATAATCGGTGAAACACAATTAGAATGATAGGAAGTTATATATAAAGCAAAAGAAGTTTAATAATGTTTGATAACTTAACAAACCAATACCTGACTATTATCTCATTTTATAATAAAATGTAACATTTTTTAAATACTTAATCTGGTATTTGAAATAAATATCATTTATAAGTTAAATTTAACATTGATAATTTTATAATAAAAATTTTTAACTAAAATAAAAATTATTAAATTTTCTCATAAATCTCTAAAATAAGGAGATAATCAGTTTTCTGTTTGAGAATACATAAATATATTATGTATGTTATATATTATGGAAATTGTTGTGGTTTTAATTTTTAAGACTGCAAAATGGTAGTCATGTAAATATAAAATATAGAATGAAAAAAAATATATAATATATTTTATTTCTATTGTCATTTTTTAGCCAAATTAATTCAATTTGATTTCGAATTAATCTCTACTCTACTATTTTACATTCGATTTAACCATAAAATTATACAATTTTATTTATGGTCTACTGTATAGTATTTTTTGTCTCTTTTTTAGTTTTTTTTTTTGTTGTTCTTTTGATTTCTATGGTATTAGTAGAAGAATTTACAAATATTCAGATGAAAGAGACCGTTAATAACTTAACTAAAAAGTTAAAAGTGTCTTTACAATTTTCTTTATTTTTTTATATATATATATATATATATATATATACCATCATGTCAATACATAAATACATTTACTCCTTTTTCTTTAATACACAATATATCTTTATTTTATCCTTTTAGTTTTAGAATCAAAATTAAATAAGTAAAATATGGGCAATCTTATTTTAATGAAAATATAAATAAATTTTATTGTATAAAAGTATATATCTTATATATGTTTTTATGTTTTTGTCTGAAGCCTTTTATAAGAACAACAATAATAATTTAAAAAAGCAGTTCATTATGAATTAAAGAATGAGAATTGAGAGAATAAATCTATTTTTTTTTAAATACATTATGGAAAATAGGTGTGGGTAGAAGTAAAATGTAGTGAGTAAACAATATTAAAGTATTATGATGAGAGATGATACATATTTATTTTACATTGATGTTGATGTTTTGAGTTGTAACTTGCATACTTTTTTAAACTGCTTCCGAACTAGATTAGCAATTGTATGATGACTGCTGGTTATATTTTCAAGGAATAGCATAGAGAGAGCAACTTTGATATTTTCCTCCAATTTGTAAGGAAAATGTACGATATACCGTCCTCCAATCATTTAGTCTATTTTTAATTAAATATAAAATATTTTTCTTTTACAAAATTAAAATTTGGAGTATTATTTTACAAACTCAGAAGAATATTTTTTAAAATAATAATATTTTCATATATAAATTTTTGGTTAAATTAGATGTTACAATTTTTCAAAATTAAAGCTAGGTACATCCATCATCATAAACATAATAAATCATACTGAAGAAAAACTGAAGATTAATAGTGTCGAGTTGAAAATGAAATTTTCTTCCTAAGTTTTTCACAGAACATGTTTTAGCTAGAAAAACGAACAGTATTTTGAATTTACTAATACTTTTGTTTTCAGAATCAGAAATTAAAAAGGCTAATATCGTTAATTCCCAGTACAGGGCATTAGTCGATTATGAAGAACTAAAAAGATTTATAAAATACTATTTCTGAATTTTGGAGAGAAATAAAACATTTCAAAAATTAATTGAATAAATGTATTTTCAGTAACATTTATCGGATTGCACAAGGGTTACGGTCCTTACCACACTCATCCGCTAATATTGAGAGAATTTTCTCAATTCAAAATCTAATCTAATTTTCAATTTATCATTTTGATACTTTTGTAAACAATTTAGTACTATTTTTTTAGCCTATTTAGTACTTTCAGATTTACTGAAATATCATCCCTGGTTGTCGACACTTGTACAAGCAACGTACAAAAACTTACAAAACAGGAATGTAGTTGAAAGAAAACAATGAAAAATACCAATAAAATTTGATATGATAAAAATGTGTATGTATTCGAAAAACTAAAGTAATAAATGAAATACAGGTTGAAACTGAGACACTCTGAGAGGAAAGCTCAATAGTAGGCCTGTTTTTTAAAAAAAAAATACACGCAATCTTATAGGAAAAATGGTGGGCCAATTACAAATCGGATTTTTTTTTAACTTTCGTCCAATGAGTTAACATTTTATCTTTTTTACATATTTTGGAATATTCAGATTTTAAAAAATTAAATATTTTAATTAGTAATGTGTTTAAAAAACGTCTTTCTTCAATTTTCATACTAAAATTCCACTATAAAAATCTTATAAAATATACAGTGTCTCGGTCTGTTAATTGGTGTTAGTCTTGTACCATTGAACATAATTGCCTTTTTAATGGCTTTTTGTTTTTGGCATTTTTAATGCCAGTTCTAAAAAATATCACTATATCTAAATATACTTAAAATTTAATTGTTAAAACTACTAAGTTTTATTAAGGCTAATATATTTCGGAATTTCCCATTTCTTATTCGTCATTATAATTATATATCAGTATAAGTATCAGTATAACTGTTT
Organism: Argyra leucocephala; assembly: GCA_963942445.1. NCBI lineage: Eukaryota > Metazoa > Arthropoda > Insecta > Diptera > Dolichopodidae > Argyra > Argyra leucocephala. The sequence goes on along the minus strand of OZ012678.1, from coordinate 27,959,996 downwards.
TTGAAACCCATCGAAAAGCTAAATTATGTAAAACATACTAAAGCATTTTTTTTTCAATTTTCTATAAATTTTTCCATTCAACTGTACATACATTGATTATATTGATCAAAATCGAACAAATTCCTCTAAACGATCCTAGAACTATGCAATAAAATTTTGAAAATAAATACTAAAGATTTATAAGTACTCATGAAATATTATGTATTTTATTATATTGGTGTACTAAACATTACTATAAGTACAACACTGTCAAATAATGATAAGATGTAATCGATAATGTCATATGCCGGTCAACAACAATTAAATCTGACGGTCATTAACCGGCAATTAACATTTATGCTAAAAGAACATTTACATATTAAACTTTCGTATACAACTTTTGCATACAATCGGTTGACAACTACTTTAGAAACAAATTAATGTTAGAATTTAGGTATTTGACGTTGTTTTGGATTGTGCTGTTTTAAAATATTTAAATTAAATATATAAAATAACCAATCGTCAATTTAAAATACATATGTATATATACACAATGCATTTACATTAAATAATTACTTATCCTCTTCAAAATTCATTTTTCAAAAAAGAATTTCAAACTACAACATTTTACAAACAATTTTATAAATTTTACAAACTAGAATTCAGCAACCAGAATTTTCAAATTTCATAATTGACCAATACTCATTACCAATTTATGAAGTATACTCGAAATATCCTACTATTTTTTATTAAACTACTCCATAATTCAATTATATTTTTTCACCCTACTTTTTTTTTTTAATTTGAAAATAAATTATTGTTAACATTTTAAATCGATTAATACACAAATATAAATATAAAGATTGTCCAGTAAGTTAAACTGAATGAATTCGTTTATATTATTTACTTCTATTTATATTCTTAAAAATATGTTCATATTATACCAGCAAAGTCAAACCAGCATTCCAACTATTAAGACAATAAGGACAACATTTTCTTTAAGAAAAATAAAGGCCCTAATCCATTTGTTTTCCTTTTCACATTTTAATAATATATACATACACATTTATATTAAATGTATATAATATGTACATGTAAATATGTACTCAAACATATTATATTTTGATGTAAAAGGGATATTTATGGGAATTTATCATTGAGCTTAACATAAAGGACAATGTAATCCATGAAAAAAGCTTATGGTCATGATCAAGACATTGTCTTGAATATAAAAACTATTTCCTGTTTTTGTTTAAAGAAAAGCAATGCCTGCGGTATAAAACAATTTTTTGGTTTTTTTTTTTTATTATTTAGACATACATATTATTATATACATATTGTACTTGTATTTATATATCCTTTAAAATTTTATACATAGTAAATTTCTTAACTTCCGATATTATTTAAATGTTGTTTACAATTTTTGTACACTGTAGGACACAGACTAACTAAAATACTAAAATATATATTACAATTTTTTTTTTTTTTTGTCATTTTAGATAACTACAAAATATCATATCTCTCTGTTACAAGAATTACATAAAAAAAATTCGTCCGAAATTTAGTAAAAAAACTTTTTATGTATCTAAATTTGTTATTATAAGATTTATTAAAGTAAAATCATACATTTTCATACAAAAATCTTTTTATAGTTCACTTTAAAAATCTTTAGACTTTAACGAGTTTGAATATAGAAAAAAAATCAAAATAACAAAATATTACAAAACTAATAACAATAAATAATATGAAACAACAAGATAGAGAGATGAATGTAATCTTTGAACCATTGAACCGCATTGAAGTCTATATTGACAGTGTTTTAGATTTATTTAATTAATTATTATTTTTTGATTACTATCTTTTTGACAGTCAAAAAAATTATTAAAGTTTTATATTAAAGTATAAATAAAACAAAAAAAATAATTTGTAAATACATTTTTTTATTTAACTTTTCCATTTTAAGCTGGTCTTTAGTCTAACTTTTTTTTTCCTTTATTTTTTAAAATTATAAAATTTCTTAATTATTAGAATTAACTAATTATACTTTTGTTGAAATTAAATTGTTTTCAGTTTAATTAAATATTAAGTAGTTCACCCTGTATTTATATTTCTTAACCTTAAAACTAACTGTATATGCTCTCACTTTAATATTAGTTTTTGTTTGCTTACTTTGTTGATACTCTAATGTTAATATATAACTTAGTATCAGTTCTTGTAATACTCTAATGAAATAAAGACGCGTTGAATAAAACTTGCTGTGTTTTTATTGCTCAACAGGTTATGGGCCTAGTCAAATTTTTTTTGTAAAGTTTTTATTTTTTCAATAGAATATTAGTTCGGTAACGTGGGAATAATTGTTAAAAATATAGCGCGAATTTTTTTTTGAAAAATAAAAAGAATAAATTTTTATTAGTTTTTAAAAAAAAATTTATAAAGATTATTATTTAAACTAATAAAGTTGATAGTTGAACTGTATTAATATAATTATAATATATACATACATATACTTTTACAAAAAAAAAAAAAAGACTTTAACTAAGGTTATAGTAATAAAATAGTAAAAGAACACTAAAATTTAAAAAAAAAAAAATGGATAGTGATCTAATAAAATTTGAAAAATTACAAAACATTTCACAGTGGTTAATGTGGAAGTTTCAAATCAAAATTTATTTGAAAGCAAGTGAATTGTATGATATAGTGTCAGGTGAACTTCCGAAGCCAGATGCTAACGATCTTAAATATGCAGAAAAACACGCAGTGTGATACAAAAAGGATGTTAAAGCTCAAAAGATAATTGTTTCAACAATAAATCAACAGCCATTGTTACACATTATAAACTGTAAAAGCTCATGTGAAATGTGGAACAGACTTCATGCAGTATTTGAACAAAAGTCGAATACAAGTGTTCATTTATTGCAACAACGATTCTACAGTTTTTGTAGGGATCCAGAAAACTCTATAACTTGCCACATATCAAAGTTAGAAGAAATTGTTCAGCAATTAAATGATTTAGGTGAAAGTATTTCAGATTCCATGTTAATAACGACAATTTTAATGAAACTACCGCCGACTTTTAATCATTTTCATAGTGCATGTAGTCGACTGCAGAGTCAAGCCGCACTTTAGATAATTTAAGATCACGACTTATGATTGAAGAAAGTCGACTGCTATCTCAAGATCAATTGGAATTTAGTGAGGCTTTAATGGCTAAAAAAGGAAATAAAAAGAAATATACAATAAATGTAAGTAAAAATAAAATTAAAATTAAGCCAGGTAAATGTTTTCATTGTAACGAGAAAGGACATTGGAAAAAGGATTGTTCAGCATATAAATATAAAATTAACAAAAATAAAAGTGAAGCTGATGCTTTTGTTTTTAACACATTGTCATCAAGTTGTGAGAAAAATTCATGGTTTTTAGATTCTGGTGCAAGTGACCATATGACTGGAAATTTTGAGTGGTTGAATAATTATAAAGAGTTTAAAAATCCAAAATTGGTCAGAGTAGGTAACGGTGAATCAATAATGGCACATGGAAAAGGTACAGTTAACATTTTATCATACAATAATAATGATTGGATAAAAAAACACTTGATGTACTTTATGTACCAGATATTGATTTAAATTTATTTTCTATGGGTAAAACACTAGATAAAGGCTATAAATTATTTTCTGATGAAAATAAATGTGATTTATTAAAAGATGGAAATATTGTTGCAGTGGGAGCTCGTGAAACAAAATTGTTCAAAATGTTTTTCAAGGTGGTTATTCCAGATAAAAACAATACAGTTTTGGCGAATTTTGCTATAAAAGGGGAATCGTTAAAATTATGGCATGAACGTTTATGTCATCAAAATATTAATTATGTCAAACATTTTTTGTCACAACAGAATATAAATTTTTTAGACGACATCGAAAATACACGATGTGAGGCATGCATCTTTGGTAAACATCATAGAACCAGTTTTAAAAAAGGTGAAAGAAAATCTGATAGCTGTGGTCAATAAATTCATGCAGACGTTTGTGGTCCCATGCAGAAAATGTCTATTGGTGGATCTAGGTATTTTCTATTATTAAAAGATGATTTTTCTAAATTTCGTTTTGTATATTTTATGAAAAAGAAGTCTGAGGTAGAAAAACATATTAAAAACTTTTTAAAAGGAGTTGAAACTCAAACCGATTTTAAGATTAAAACCTTCAGGACAGATAATGGAACCAAGTTCGTCAACAATGGGGTTAAAGAATTATTAAATGATAAAGGAATTTGCCATCAGAAAACTGTTCCATACACACCAGAGCAAAATGGTTCTGCTGAGCGTGAAATGAGAACTATAGTTGAAGCAGCACGAACTATGATCCATTCTCGAAATTTAGATTTGAAATTTTGGGCAGAAGCTGTAAATTCAGCAACTCATGTTCTCAATCTAACTGGTCCGAGCTCTGTTTCGGGAAAAACTCCACATGAATTATGGTCAAACAAAGAATTAGTATTAGATAATCTAAAAGTTTTTGGATCAGACGGTTTTATTCATATTCCAAAAGAAAAGAGACGAAAGTGGGATCGAAAAGCTGATAAATGTATTTTTATTGGATATTCTGAAAATATAAAAGGATATAGAGTGTGGAATCAAGATAAGAATATGGTACAAGTTACTAGAGATATTATTTTTGATGAAAATAATAGAGATGCAAATGAAGGTATAATTAAAATCAATAATTTTGAGGAAAGTTTAAACGATTTTAATGAGCCAAAAACTGAAGTTCTGGGTCAAGAATCATCTGAAAATGTTAAAATTGGTTACATAACATCAAAGGTTGTTTCAAAGTTAACTGATCTTACAAATGAGAACATAATTTCTAGTGGTTTACGTCCTAGAAATCAATCAGAAAGTAATATTTGTTTAAAGCAGAAACAAGCTCTTATAGTCAGGTGTGAGGAACCTTTAACATATGAGGATGCAGTTCACTCTGTTGAGAAGGGTGAATGGATACAAGCAATGAAAGAAGAATATGATTCATTAATTAAAAATGGAACATGGGAATTAGTCAGTTTACCAAAGGATAAAAAGGTTATAGATAACAGATGAATTTATAAAATAAAACAAAAACCTGATGGGTCTATGGACCGCTACAAAGCTCGATTGGTGATTAAAGGATTTACACAAGAGTATGGTATTGATTACCACGAAACTCTCAGTCCAATAGTCAAGTTTACATCGATTAGGATGTGATTAGGAAGCGATTCTTATCGGTCGCTGCGAGTGAAAATTTAAAACTTAGGCAGTTTGACATCAAAACGGCCTTTTTAAATGGAGAACTAAATGAAGAGATTTATATGAAACAACCCGAAGGTTTTAATGACGAAAGTAAAAAGGTAATAATTTTAATGTACATATTTCGAAATAAGAATAGTATAGACTGATATAGAATTAAAAATTCTAACATTTTTTTTATTTAACTTTTCCACTTGAAGTTGGTCTTTATAGACTAACTTTATTTTTCTTTTATTTTTTAAAATTTCAAAAACCTTTTAATTATTATAATTAACTAATTATACTTTGTTAATTTTAATGTACATATTTCGAAATAAGAATAGTGTAGACTGGTATAGAATTAAAAATTATAAATTATTCAAGTTCAATTCATTAACCATTATTATACTAATAATGTAGTTAGCTTTTCATTTTACAGTAACAAGCATAGAAATAAAAAATTAAAAAAATGAAGATAAAATTATTTTATTTTTGTTAAAGCCTATTAGATTTGCAATACAATATTTTTGTTTTATTGTGTCAATACTAATTTCAGAAGGGTCATTAAACAATGTTAGATAACATAACTCATGTAAGTAAAAATTTGTCAATATACTTTCATCAAAAGTTGTTACTGCAATCACAAAAAACAAAACTTTTAAAAATTCCGAATGATTCAAAAATGGCCAAAAATAAATGTTTAGCAAAAAAATGTTGAACAATTGGCATTTGACAAGAATAAGAAAATGTTTAATTGATGGAAAAAAAATTGCTTGTTATGGAAAAAGCGTAAATAACTTATTTTGCTGACATAAAACTTTTTTTTTGTTGAAAAATAAATAAAAATATTTATTAGATGTCAAAAACTTCCGTCATCAAATCTCTGCTTCAATTTATTGAAATCCTGTTTTTAATTACAGCAGTAAAATTTAGACGGTTATACAGTATTAAAATATTTTTAAAAAATATATTTTTGTTGGGGACCTTGCAAAGGGAAATCTTAAAAAAAAATTTTAAAATAAAATTTTTGTTATTCATGTCCATTTTACTCTATACGGACAATCAAAGTCAACAAAACAAAAAATTCCCACATAACATTTACACTAAGAAACGGAACATCCCCTCCTGTCAATATAAATAATAAAATTATACCACAACACAATGATGTTAAATACCTCTGAATGCATTTGGACCGAAGACTTACATGACGGAAACACATTGAAATAAAAAAAAACTGAAATGAAACTAAAAACCAACAAAATGAGTTGGATCTTGAATAGAAAGTCTAAACTAAAATTTAAATGCAAAGTACTTCTATATAAAACATAATCAAGCCAATTTGGACTTATGGATTACAACTATGGAGAATGGCAATGTCCTCTAATATTGAAAAAATAAAAAGAGCTCAATCCAAAACATTAAGAACCATAACGGGTGCACTATAGTATGTAAAAAATGCTTACATATGGAAATATTGAAATATCCCTATAATCAAAGAAGAGATAAATGGGATTGGAAGAAAATTTTTTGTAGAAGCTGGGAAATCGTTCCAACTCACTGGGAAGAAACCTACTATTTTCACATAGGTCACCACCAATTAAAGAGAAAAAATGTGTTAAACAATCAAATAAAACCATAAAACAGTAATAAAAAACTAATGATCTAGCAATGGCAGGTATCATTAATTAAAGTTAGATTATAAGATTCGAAAACAAATTGTTAATTTCTATATAAAAGAAAGATACAGTAAATAAAGCAAAAATGAAAAAAAAGTCCATTTTGGAAAGTGTAGTATTTTTATTTCTCTTTATGCAAAAATATTTTGAAGGAATGGTGTTTTGAGATACGATTTTTGTAATGTGTCCGCCATCCTTTTTCAACAGCAGTTTACATGAAAAATTGTTTTCTCAGTTACCAACCCAAGAAATTATTCCATGTAGAAAAAATAGACGAAGCTCATCAGAAAAACTTCGACAGTATAAGAAGATTGTTTTGTTATTTTAATTTGAAAAATCACAAAACCTCACTCAACTCCTTTAATTTTATGTTATCTGGTATGCGCTTATCCGAATGAAAGTTCATTATAGGTTCGTTCAGTAAACTATTCTAAAACATTCTAGAGCGCTCTAGCGTAAAACAATTTTTTTTATGTGTTCAGAAGTTTCCGTTAATTGAACTTCTTTGTCCAAAAGTGTTCTTATCGGTATTGATTAAGCATTAGGTTGTGCAAAACAGTTCCAAATTGTTCTTTTTTGTTTTAATTTTTTTGGGAACAGTTTTCGACAACTTTGTTGTTTTTTCTTTTATAGATTTTGACAGTTAAGCAAAAAATTTGAGCAGAAACAAAAATTAGAATAACAAAGTTTAAAAAAAACCAAAAGCAAAGGTCAGTAGATTTTTCTTTTCTAAATGGTCCTAAAGTATTTGACAGTTAATTGTCATTGTCCGAAACTATGTTCTATTCGATTCTGTTTTAGATCTACTGAACAAACTTTATTATATTTAATTATCTGATATGGTTATATAATGGTTTGTTGGTGTAAAATATGTTTTTTTTGACTCAATTTCTATATAAAATTATTTTATTTCCCCCGAAATCAATATTTAAACAAAATTCTTTAAAAATTCATAAATAATTCACTTTCTTTATTACATTAAATTCATTGCCAATTTATTTATTTATTTTTATCAGATTTTTCATCATTTTGCGAAGAAATTATTTTTTTCCCCCAACAAAAATCTTGTCTACACAATATTTTTATATAATTAAATCAACCATATAATTCAATAATAATTTTAAATTTTAAGGACAACAACTTCAGGATACAACAAATTAAATAAAATCTTTAAAATAAAAAAAAAAATAAATAAAATTCTTTAAATTTAAAAATTTTCCAGAATATAAAATTAAACAGAAAAATGACAAAATGAAAAAATTTAAAATCATAAATTCATTGTCCAAACCTTACAATGCAAACATATAAGCCTGACAGTATTAGTCCATTTACTACAAAAAATATACATATACACAACACACATAGATACACAATTATTCGTTATACACCTTAAAGCCAACAAATTTTCCTTAATAAACAATAATTAACTTGTCATATGTTTGAACTCAAATAAATATTGGTTTTTAATAAAGTTGAAGCAGTTCAAATGAGAGAAAATTCAATTCTTCTTCTTTTTCATCTTCCCTATTATCATTTATGATTTTGAAGAAGAAAAAAAATTCTGTAATAATACTGCAATATTTTTCTACCATAATATAAGATACATACATAAATATATTTACAGATAAATATACTTATATACAATATACAAATAAGTAAAATTAGAGTAACCAATTGTCTAAGTTTAAAAGAAGAATGTTTTTAGTTAGTTAAATTTTGATGCCTGTCTTTACGAAAAACTGTTTAAGAAGAATCGAAGACCTCAAGGGAGTTTATAGAGATCATCCAGGTGAGATTTTCCCATGTTAAAAAAAATGTCACCATGTAATACGCATTTCAAAAATTTACGTATGCCAAAGTAGCATCTTAGCTACCACAGAATGCTACTTTCACCTTTTTTAGACGTATTTCATTAGCTTGGTTTTTTTGTTTGCGAACAAGTGGTGTTTTTTTTAATTATTTTTAAGTTTCTATGGACATATTTTTAAAATGTAATTAAAATACGTGATCAATTCGTAAATTAAACAATATGTTATTTATATTATTTATTAATGGACTTTTTAAAAAACAAAAGTAATATTTTTAAATACATTTAAATACAATCACTAAAATTCAGTCCATTTTTTTTAATTTACAGTTTATTTCAACCTTTTTTGACTTTACACCAAATGTTTTTAATTTTTCTTACGAATAAACAATTTCAATATTCACAAAATTTTAAATTTTAAGGCAAGTAATAAATGTCACAATATCAATTTTGAAAACTGGCAACACAGTTTTGGTGCCAATGCAGTTACGCATCACAAAATCAAAACGGCAAATTTTTGCGTTTGTCTTACATGGTAGGTAGGGGTCCTTGTTTCAGCTAGAGCAAATATATCATGATCTAAAATATTGAATTTGCGTAAACGTCAGTGGTTTAAGCTTGCAAATGCCTGAAATTCTGATAAAATAAGTTAAGGTGTTGCGTAGGTGGAATTGTCGGTTTTTTACTTACAGTGCCATTAAGCTTAATTATTTTTAAATTAAATCTGGGAAGCAAAAAACCGATTATTCTTTCTTTTGCTGCGACGTGGGTGCGATATGTTACATGATCTTTCATTAGTTAACACAGCTTAGTTCAAGTGCTTCATGATTGTTAATGAATAATTTACGAAGTTCTAAGTATTCTGATGGAAGACCCTCTTGGTTAATTAAAACCTGAATATTAGTTTTTTTTTTACCATCAATCCATACGAAAGAACTATATATAACTGAAGAGTTAATAATAATTTTTTTAAGTCAGTATCAACATCAGTCTCTTAAAATCACCACAAAAATAGTATCAATAAGTCGATAATTTTATGCTATCAATAGATTTTGTATAACATGGATCGAATTTTTGGACTAAAATCAAGAAATCTGCAAGAAAAGCGCAAAAAATTGTTGTTCGAAAAACATAGTACAATTATATTCATAGTTGTTTTAAAGTTAAGATCAAAAAATGAATTATGTCAAATTAAAATTAAAACTTCCGCCCTATGCCCCACGGATGAAATTACAATTGCCCCATGCATACGGACGAAATATGCCCCACGGACGAAATACTACTTGATTAATAAAAATTATCATTAATAGAAATAAGAAAGCCTTGATACCGGAACGAAAATTGAAAATTGTATGCAAAATTAGAAAATGGGATAAAAATAAACAGTAAATAGGGGGTCTAGAAAAAAAATTTAAAAGGGACCAATAAGACGCAAACTTTCCCTAAACAATCGTATAACCGAGCAAGTAATGAGTTTAACTACCTAGTTGTACAAACTACTAGCTTAAGAAAATACGCTCAAGAAATACAATCTGAGACAAACAAAATTGCAAATATATCCAGTGGTCTGCAAAACGTAATAAAAGAAACGTAGCCTCATAACGTAGCCTCAAAATAAATCTAAACGTATGTAGTGCAAACAAAGCAAATATCTTGAAGACAATAAACCACAAGAATAAAATCACTGAAACAAATATGTGACTACATTCTCAGAGATAGACTGCATTCTAAAATGTTGAAGAAATATACAAACTACAAAATGTCATACGCCAAAACAAAAATAAAAAAAATAAAAAAATAAAAAAAAAAATAAAAAATTAATAAATAAATCACTGTAGATTAGGTAGCACTATTAAGGAATTACTATTGTTAACAAAATGAGCATATTATTAAGGGTTCAAATTATATAATTATATGTAAGGATTAGTGTAAATATTAATTAGTCGCAAAGCACTGATGAAGGAAGTAAGTTGCTTCCGAAATATCGATATTTGCAAAATAAATACAAATGATTAGTGAAAGGAAACTCGACTTTTATTCCATAAATCAGTCATACGCCAAACCTTTTCCAAACTCCGTTATTCTGTTGCCGCAATCAGCTTCAAGTTGTCACAAAATTTTTAAAATTTCACACAATTTCATTCAAATGTTCACAAAAATAACAATGGTTGAGAAATCACAAAGAAAAAAATCAAATGTAAAACCTCTATGAATATGGTACATGATGACCACGTTTCACCTCACCAATACCATCAAAAAGTTGCTAAAAACACAGACAAAAGCCTTAAAAAAGGCAAAGAAGTAATTTAACTAAAATATTATATTTAAAACTATGAAATTCTTAACCGAAAATATTTCGTAGACTCCCCGATTGACAGCAAGAGTCAACTAAACGACGTATAAAGAACAATTAAGCTTGTATTCAAATAAATAACAACATACAAAAGCAAAATATTACCAATGAATGTTCCTCAGCTACGGAATTTTTTGGAATATTAAGAATTAACTCAAAATAAAATGGTTTGAAACATTTTAAAAGAAAAACGAATATTTTTGGAAGTTGGCATATCAAGAACCTACATAAAAGCTATTAATAAACAGGACATAAATAGGTACAGATATTTCGATGTGTCAAGAGTACTATTCTTTAGAAATATTTATTCAATTTTTCATTCAGTATAATTTTCATGATTCACATTAAAAATCAAAAATAATGTACCACACCCCCATGATATATAAAATTCATATGGCAACTCTATTTTAAATTTTTCATTATACTTTTTTGAATTTTAAATTTCAAATAGGTTCATTGTTGTAATATTATGAATTTTATACTTCAGTTATAAACTTTCTACTTTATTATTGGAATTGTTAGAACTATTATCTTTTATAATATCCCATTTCTTCTATCTTCCCTTACTTGTATATTGTATATATACGCCCAAAAACATTATAAGATTGAGAAATTATTACATAGATGCAATTTCTAATGAAAATAATAAAACAATATTACACCAACAACAAAGAATAAAAGTTCTTTACTAAGGTTCTATTAACACAAAAATATGGCGCACCACATAAATGTATACATAAATTTAAGGAAATGAATATGTATATATATATGAATATATATATATATATATATATATACAGTATTCTTAATGCAATTATAATGTCTAATTTAGGACTGCTTCTGCAATACCACAACATAATTTTTTTGTTTTTTTTTCTAAAGAAGGAATGTGATGAAATTAAAAAAGGGAACAAATAAACAAAGTAAATATTTAGCATGGTGTTTATCGGTACAGAGAGTAACATTTTAAAAGTATTATGTATCCTGAAAATGTTTTTTAATGTTATTTTCAGTAATTTACGTTGAATTTCCTATAATATTGAATTAAATTTGAAATTTGGAATGCAAGTTTTAACTAAATCATATTTTATAGAAATTTTGATCTGTTTTAATCTTCCAAATCCATATATCTATGGATATTTAAGAATTGAATTAGAAGTCACACAGTTAAGCTAGCTTGTCAGATGATTCATTAGTGAGTATGTATCAGGAATGAGTCCAACAGTTTACTTTAATGAAATCTAATTATCACAGTCTTCCCATTGATTTGTTGAGCTGTCTTGTTGAAAATAGTTGAATATTTTCCTTTTACTACTTTAATTTTTAATCGTCCAATTCAGTATGAAATTTTTTGCGGGCTTGTTGAATTATATAGATTCAAATCAGATATATTTTGATATATCAGATATATTTATCAGGATTATTATTGTATCTAAAGCTACTAATATACACATGTACACTTCACTTGCAGACTGCTTCAGTGTTTTGTATGTATCACAATTAAACAATTAATTTCAAGTCTATTTCCAAACGCAAACATTGCAGGTGATTTTTCAATTCTACTCGATATATGACAATTTTTTGTCATTCGAATCTATCTATATAATTTCGAAACACCCTGCTATAATTTTTTTTATAAATAAAATTTACAACGAAACATTTTCCATAAACATCCTCGTTGTACTCTCCTATGCGAGACTTTACTTGTCTACCGATAATAATTTAAAATGATAAAAATCAAGCCAGACATAATCATATTTCGTTCTTTTATTTTAAATTATTATATTAAAAATCAGAAATGATCGTCTCTAGATAAAGTCCTTTAATATATTTGTAATGTCCTTTTTATATTTTTTAAAGTTTATTTATTTTCTATACGAGTACTGTAATAAAACTTTGATTTTTTATTTAGACTTAAACAATTCAAATTACTACAACCGGTCTCAGTTCCCAGTCATTTGAAACTAACTTTGTTTTTTATATACAGTTTTAGCTAATATAATTTAATATAATTTACAATTCTAAAGAATTTCTACGATCCTTGTAATGTGTACATATTACTAGAATATTTTATATATTTATTTGTATTTTTTTTTTTTTTTAATAAATAGTTCTAGAAAAAGATGTCGTCTATCGATGGGTAAGTTAAGTAGACAAAGGTAGAAAGAATTTTTTTTTACTGTCTGTATAAACACTTAAAAATGTTGACATAACATTTCCTACGTTTCCTTTTTTAATACATTCAGGATACATAAATATTATGTATTTATAAATAAATAGTTCAAAAAAAAAAAAACAATATTTATAAAATAATAAAAATGCGACTTCACCATACGGAAGCTGTAATTTAAATGGTAAAGGAAATTTATTCTTGGTCATTCAATTATTTTTGGTATTTATACAATTTTTGTAGATTAAATAAAAGAAATAAAAATGATAACGAAATAATTAAAATAAAATTTAAAATTTTATAGCTACAAAATTAAATGGTTAATGTAACTAAAATTATTTTATTTTTTATAAAATAACTTTTTTAAAGTTAAAAGTTTATTACACAATACGAGTAGTATAAAATATAGAAGTTTATTTTTTGAGTGCTAATTAAGAAATTTGTGATGTAATAATAAAATAATTTGTGTTGAACTGAAAAGAACAACACATTTGCGTTGTGGGTTTTTATAATAGACAAATAGTTTCTTGTATCCTTTTTGTAAATATATATTGGTGGTTTAATTGAGATGTAAAAGTTAATATTGTTGAAGTGTATACTTTGATTAATTTTCAGATTGTATTTAAAATGGATATACAGTGTGGCGGCTCGTGGACTATCAACCTACTGATTCAAAAAAAAAAAATTGAAATAAAAGAAAAAGTATTATTTTAAAACTTATATTTGAGTGCTATTCTCTTTCTTTACTTGGAAAAATATCTATAACTTCATCAACAAAAGTTGATTTTAACATTAACTCTTGAAATAATTTTTTTCAATATAAATTAGTGATAAACTAGGCATTCTGCTTTGGCTTTAGTGGGCAGACGTTTTTTACAAATTGTATCGAATGCTGTTCGCTTAGACAGAAAAAACCAGTTAAATCTTTAAAAAATCGTTTCTTTTCTGGAATTTTTTTAACAGATTGTGCTAGGACTAAGTTGAATTTATGTGTAAGACGTTGATTAAAAATTGGATTGATGAAGTGCTGTATTATTTGCAGTCCGTTTGAGTTTCCTGACATGACCGCCGTACCTTCATATGTTTGACAAATTAGTTTCTGTTTAAGTTTGTAATCAGAAAGAATGTTTAAAAAAGTTTTATAAAATCCATTAGCTGATCTGTCTGCTAATACATCCAGAAACTTTACAAATCTTTCTATACCTCCAATATTGGAAACAAAATATCTTAAAATCACAGCTGTGTTCACACATGAATTATCAGTACTTTCATCTAAAATTTTATTATTAATTCATAATAATAATCTGATTATCCACAACGGTTCGGAATCAGAGCGTTTTGAATAGATTTTGATATACCGTAAAATACTGCAGACGTTTTGATGTGTTCTTTAAATACAGAATTTTATCAGAATTTTTGTCTTTACTAAATTATATTTTTATTCAACTTTGATGGAATGAACTATAGTAGAGATTTTTTTAATTAATTTTAGTTATATTGAGTTGTATAATTTCGTAAAATTTAGTTTTAATATAATCTATTTTGTAAAATTCTATTTTGTAAAAATCTTCAGAAATTGCTTTTGATACAGATAACACATATAATATACAAAATGTATTGAGATAGAAATAAAAATAAAATGCCTAAATTACTTGTACATAGCTAGCATACATATACATGTTTTGTTTCAGTTTTGTTTAATCCTTTTTTTTTGTTTGATATTTTCCTATAAGGCCGGTTTTCATGATAAATTTTTAGCTGATAAATTGGAGTTTAGAAAGAGAAGAGTATAGTATACCGTTAATGTGTATGAGGGAGTAAAATTATATTATTTTTATAGTAACTTTTATAGATGATTTGAAATCTAAAATCTATATACATAACCTTCCAATATTCAAAATGTAAACAAAATAAAGGTTATTTAATTTAAGCAATCTTCCTTAGAATTGTTTAAAATTTCGCGAAAGTATATAAACAAAGTAAATAAAGTGAAGAAAAGTGAAATATCATATGATTTTCATCTGTGGAATTTTTATTTAGTTTTTTTAAATTTTAAATTCACTTGTATTTATTATGTTTTTCATTTTTACATAAGTATTAATTAGAATTAAAATATTATTTTTTTATATTATACTAAATAATGAATTAAGAAAAAAAATGTATACATACATACATTCTAAAATTCATTCAACAAAATTTAAAATATTCATTCAGATAAAAAAAATTAAAGTTACAATTGTAATTAAAAGTAAATTTTTTAAATGTGTTAAATAGTTAGTTTATGTATAAGATAAATAGAATATGTATAATTTTAGTATAAATATATTATACCTAAAAGCTAAAATATTATTTTTTATTTACATATGCATTCAAATATTCAATACAAAAAATTAATTTTTGTTATTGTTTTTACTCAAATTCAAAAATTGCAATATCGTTCCGTATCCATAAAATGTGTTGGTAGTGTGCGAATTTTTTTTTGTGTAATTACACATTTTTTTATGTTAGTATTAAAAATATCGGCGATAATTATAGGAAATATATCTTTGCGAAGATATGTTTTTTTAAATATTCTCCGATATTTATGGCGATTCTCCGATATTTATGGCGACTCTCTCGATATTTCTCCCGATATTATTGTCATTCTCCCGATATTTTATCATTGTTTCTCTATCGCACTTATGAAATTTTTGTATCTTCTGCCTATACTCTAACAATTCGCCGATATATCGGCTACATGAAAACCGGGCAATATACGCATTAAAAAAATTCCCTTAGATTCAATACTTAAAATTGAATCTTCTAGTTTTCTGTTATTATTCTAAACTTATAAGAAAATGTTAATTTTTCATTCATATACACAAACAAAAATTTATATACCCCTCTTCTAACTCCATATATTCAATTTAACAAATTGAATATATGAACAATTTTTTTGGCTATTTTCATTTTTTATTCTTTTCTTTTCTTTTTCTCTTCTTATTTTTATTTTTGTTTAGCTGTTCCTACGGAACCCGTTCTGCTATGTTATTGGATTGCACAATGCACAGCACACTGCAGTTGCATTTACATATTTGTTTAAAATATAAAATTGAATCTTCGTTAAATAATTAAAAATTTTGTATGCATTTTAATATTACATAACAGTTAACACGAATAATACTCTTCTTAACATGTCATATATTCAAAATCAATACAAAAATGGAATTATATTTGTGTCTATTCAATTTCCTCTATTGAATCTATTTATGTAGGATATTACTGAAAATTTATTCTTTTGTTGTTTTGAATAATTTATAAGTTTTATAAATTTATAAATGTGGCCTCGGTAGCCGAGTGGTAAAACACTCGAGTGTAGTAATGTAACGACCGAAGGAGCACGGGTTCAAACCCCGTGAGAACCGAAAAATTTTTCAAATGGTGAAAATTACTGAAAAAAGTAATTTTCAATACAACCACATCGGTTCAAATATAATTTAATAATTAATAAAGATATAATATAACTAATAAAAAAATAATAATATAAATATGTAATATACAAAAATATATACCAAATAATTAATACAATTTAATAAAAAAAAGGCCCACATTTCGAAAGGGAAAAGGACCTATAAAGTTAGCCTACAGATTTATCTGTAGGATCAACTGTTAAAATAAATAAATAAATAAATAAATTTATAAATATAATATGAAATTTGTTTTACAACTGATTTTTTTTACAACTGGATACTGATTCAATGAATCAGTTGAATCTTATGAAAAACCGCCACTAAATACACCTATACCCTGATTTACGTTGTTTCGGTTTACGTTGTTTCGATATAACGTCCGCCCAATTTTATTCTAAAATATTTCGATTTACGACGTTTGTCTCGCTATAACGTTACTTTTTGTAAATTAAGTTTATTTGAATTGAAAATTATGAAATTGAAATGCATTGATAGTTCATATTTGCAGATATAAGGAATATTCCAAAAAAATATTGTTTTTATAATTTGTAAGTCAATGTAAAGTTACTTCGAATATTTTGTATAGGTTTTTATCACAAATTCTATAAAAACCACTTGCTTTACATAATTTACGAGTAATATAACTTTTTCAAATTTTTTGTAATTGAATAAATTTGGTTCCAAATGTGCAATATTTAAAAAAAATCCATAGTGCCCATTCATTCAAGTGATGATTTCTAATATATGGATATACACAAGCCCTACTAATTGGCTGTAGCCCAGGGGCGCCATTGATCTGCCATGATCATGAGGGCGCAATCTATTGAAGTATAATAATATTATTCTCCAATATATTGCGCCCTCAGATCATACATTAAAATATAAATTTTAAATTACCTAAAAATCCAAATTTTTTTTTTCATCACACATAAATTATTTTTAGCTAACTAACTAAGAAAAGGGCAATATTTTATATAAAAAATACCATGAAGATCTAGAAGAAAGGTTAGCTGAGGAATGCATGCATTTCAAGCATATCAAATTATTATCTGATAACTTAAAGGTTTTTTTCGAAACAGCTCTACGGATATTTTTGAGTATTGCATGTACAAATTGCAGTGGGGAAAGGTTATGTTCGACCCTTAAAAGGATAAAAAATTATTTACGTTCATCTTTAGGACAATCTAAACTAAATAATTTAAGACGTGTATTATCTATTGAAGCTGATATATTAGAAACTACAGACTTTAATGAAATAATAAATAACTTTGCCAATAATAAATGTCGGAAAAGAAATATTTAATAATAAATTGTATCTTTTAGTTTTTTAATTAATAATTAATTATTATATTTAGGCATGCATATATATTACAGAAATAAAATTTGCCTTTTTAAAATAAAACTTATTTTAAAATTATTTCATTCTCTTAGCATTTTTACGTTATATCAAATCAAAGCGCCCAAATTTGTAAAGACGGCCCTGGATATGCGTAATACATGCATATAGGTGTACTTAATACAATACATAACGATAGAGGTGACAAGTGTTATGGTTATGATAAATGCAAAAAGTTTATAAATAAATTAAGAAAAGTACTGAAAAGTGTGAATGCCTCCAATGTATTTCATTGCATGTCATTTCAATATCCTCCAATATGATATAAGATGAAAGATCTGACTATAGGTGACAATTAAATTTTTGTTATTTTAATTATGTACATTTCAAATTATGGATAACACTATTATTATTGCTAATCTAGTAAAGTTTGGGTACAGTCTATACAGCCTACAATGTAAAGTAAATTTGTATCATCTTTCATTATAATGCATTTATTTTCGCACTACATTTTACTGCTATGTACCTACATTCAAAAAATATTGATTTATTTTCTCAGTTCTCATTCATAATGAACTGTTTTTTTTTATTATTATTGTTGTTGTTATAAAAGGCTTCAGACAAAAACAAAATTAGTATATATAAAAAATGTGGTTCGGTTCAGAAGAATAAATAAAACGATAATTTCACTCGAATGACTAATACTAATTTCAAGAAATCTACAACTGTTGAAGCCACGTATCCTCATATTCCTAAAAAGAAACATAATTTATTAGTATATTTAATATAGTAAATAATTTTTTTTGATTTTATATAAAAAGTATAAATATATTAATTATATTTGTTTATATACCTAATATGTAAACAAACGTCCATCAGATTTTGTTGACGTTTACACACTAATATTGAATATATGATAAAATAACTACGGTCGTTGTCACTTTGATTTAGTTTAAGAACTGACCACTATAATTATTAATGATCGAGTTTATTTAGTTCAAGAACTGACCACTATTATTATTAATAATCGACTATCTAAAATCGAGTTCAATGGGAATTGAATGCATTGAAATAAGTAAGCAAAACATATGTTATTGTATCATATATTAAAATATTACGTATAGTCAGTATATATGATTGTATTGTTTTTTTAGTTGTAAGTTATCTCAAAGGCAAAGGTTAATAAACTTTGCCTATTTTTTTTTAGTTGTAATTATGAGGAAAATAATTTAAATCGTCCTCTTTTAATTTGGAAATTTTAAGCGAAAGGTTGTTAAGGAGAAATATTAATTATAATTAAATAGTTTTTTTTGTGTAAATTTAAATAAATTTTTAAGTTAAGTTAAAAAATAAAATAAGGAAAAAAAAATTTTTTTTTTAGAAATATTTGCCTTCAATTTAAGCGTACTAAAACTACAAAAATAAACTTTAGAATCGCAGCTTGATATAATGTTTTCATAGCAAGTTATGATTGTAATTCCGGAAAAAGCAAATTAGCCGAACTTTTTACCAAATCTCTTAATCTCATCTCAAGACTTCCAAAAATTTCGGCTAATTTGCTTTTTCCGTAATTACAATCCCAACTTGCTTTGAAAACCTTATATCAAGCTACGATTCTAAAGTTTATTTTTGTAGTTTTAGTACGCTTAAATTGAAGGCAAATATTTCTAAAAAAAAAATTTTTTTTTCCTTATTTTATTTTCGACTTTTTAGTGAAAATAATTTTTTAATGAAAAATAATATATTTTGAAAAAACCACACATATAATCAAATGGCACTAAAATTCACTCTAACGCAATTTTTTTATTATTGCTCATAAAATGTGTAATTATATTTTATATTACTGTAACAAATTTTATAAAAATATGTATATTTTTAAAGACTTTTTGAAGATTTTGATTACATAACTTTTAATTTTTTAAATTACGTATTAAAAATTTTTCACCAATAAAAAATTACGCACTTTATATAAAAAGAAACCCTGTTAAATACAAAAAATATTTGACGTAAAATCGTAGATAAAATCTGAGAAAAAGTCTGAAATGTAAACACTCATCCGACTTTATCTACGATAAAATTCGATTTTGTCCGGCGTGTAAACGCTGCCTAAGCATAAATTGGCATATAAAAGTATAATATATGCATGCATAAATCGAAATTAAACTTTTTTTACATTCGAGAAGAGTCATTTCTAACTGAGTGATAGATAACTGATAGGTTCAAATTTTGTTTTCTTCCATAAATAATGTTTGCATTTTATTTTCAATTAAACTAAGCCATATGGAATAAAAGTCGAGTTTCCTTTCACTAATCATTTGTATTTATTTTGCAAATATCGATATTTAGGAAGCAACTTACTTCCTTCATCAGTGCTTTGCGAATAATTAATATTTACACTAATCCTTACATATAATTATTATTATATACAATAATATATTACAAAGCATATATAATATATACCTATTAAAAATATTAAATTATAATTACATTACAATAATATAAAATATTATTAATATTTTTGTCAGTAATAATTTGGAGTTACAAACATTATTATTTTTTATTAATTATATTAGTAAACCTAAATATTTATTATATTGGTATACGATTATAAAATAATACTGAGGACAACATCTATTTACAAATCACAGAATTTAAAGAATATGATAACGCTGTTTTAGTTAGGTCTCCTAAAAATCTTATGCATAGTTGATACAATTTAGAAAATAATATTGTTAAATATTTCAACGAAATTTTTTTCGAAAATATTTTTCAAAATTATAAACTTTATTTATTTAATTTCAGCCAACTTTTTTTGTTACTCTCTTTTGTTTACTATATTTTTTCTTTTTCTTACACGTAAAATTCTTATTATCGCCTATTTCTTACAATGTTTATCAAATTTGCGTATGAATTTGTGTGCAAACAAATGAATACATACATGAGTTCATTTCATACTCTTTTTATGGATATACTTTGGTTGAATAGTTATTGAAATGGGTATTTTGTTGAATTGAAGCAAATTGAAACAAACATATAAAGTCCAAGGCAAGTTAATTAAGGCAAATATAATAAATGAAATAGAAATTTTTTGAGATCAATAACATTACAAGAAAAAGTTTTTTATTTTCTTTTTATTTTCTATTTTTTTTTTGTTCCATAACGTTTTTTAACGTTTGTAAATAAGCCAACAATTTATATATTTATAACATATATAATATAACTTGGCGAAACAACAACTCACACGTAATAGAAAGCTCAACATCTTAAA
The DNA here is from genome assembly GCA_963942445.1 of Argyra leucocephala. Classification (NCBI taxonomy): domain Eukaryota; kingdom Metazoa; phylum Arthropoda; class Insecta; order Diptera; family Dolichopodidae; genus Argyra; species Argyra leucocephala. The sequence goes on along the minus strand of OZ012678.1, from coordinate 27,938,707 downwards.
TCCTGTATTAAAAACACTCTTTTGTATGGCAGTGTAATCTAGTACTTTCAAATTAAATATTGAAAATAAAAAACAAGCTGTAGTTTCAAATCAATTATTTTTTTTCATTCTACCCAAACACTAGAAAAGGATTTCTTTATACAAAATTATTGTAGAATCAGGTATAGGGAGAAAAGGATTATTAGGGAAATAAAATGGTAGAGGAGAATTCATAAGTAAGTTGGAGACGAACCTGAAGAGTTATTTTTGAAAAGTTGCAATTATATAGTGGAGCATTTCTATCGGAGAAGAGCACATAAGATGGCAATATGTTCCGCATTATAGTAATTCTTACAATAAATAAATTTCTGAAACCAGTTTTGAATCCCCAGATTTACTTTACTGAATGAATATTCTAAAAGATAGTAACAAAATAAAACCATTTTGACAAAATTAAAAACAATACGTAAAACGGTCTGAAACGATACATAATCCATCTAGCATCAACATAAAAGAGTCCTTTCAATATAGAGGAGACAGCAAAGAAATCTTCAGTTAGTCGAAGGATTTTCTAACTGATCATTAGTTAGTTAAAAATATTAAATATGAAATAAAACAAATAATATACTTTATAATTTTATTATTTTATTTATTTATTTATGTTGTAACTTAACAAGTCTGGTTTTTCACAGTTAAATTATTTTCTTGTTTTATAAATTTTTAGTATTTAAATTATTTATATTAATGTTCTTTACTTTATAATATTCTTTTTTTTATTAGCTTTTAGTTTATTTAGTTAACTTTATAAGCTTTAAATATATAATTTTATTTAACTTTATAAATCTTTAATATTTAATTTAATTTAACTTTATAGATTTTCAATATTTGATTTGTTTTAACTTTATAAATTTTTAATATTAAATTTATTTTAACTTTATAGATTTTTAATAATTTATTAGTTTTAACTTTTTTTGTTTTAACTTTTAATTTCTTTTTGTTCCAGATAAGTTGCAACCTGTTTTATTTTTTTTTTTATTTATTTCAAGCTTAAATCACGCAGTTACACATTACTTACATCTATTACATCAGTTACAGTTAAGAAAATTAAATTAAATCAAATACAATTAAATTTATTAATACTTAATAGTAATGGGTGTGTAGGTGTATAATTAGTTCAATTGGTGTAGTTGTTTTTTTAATACAGACTTGGAGAGGGAGAAATCAATTAAGGCCTTGTATTTATTTCCCAATATTAACATTCAGTTAATAGGTTCAAATCTACCATAGTTAGTTCTATGGTGCAGCAGTGTAAAAAGATTAACGGATCGAAGCCGAGAATTGGTGTTAATAACAATTTTGTCAGAAATAAGTGGAAAAATAATATTTCGTTTAACAATTTCAACAATAAAAGTTACATCAGCAATTTCCCCTCCTTTTTTGTAGGGTGTCCAAGTGAATTAAGTTTAATCGATGTTCATAAGGAGGCAGACGAATAGGATCCTCCCAGGGAAGATTACGAAGGGCAAATCTTAAAAAATTTCTTTGAATGGCTTCAATTTTTTTGAATGTGAACATCATAAAATGGAGACCATACTTGGCTGGCATATTCCAAATTAGGTCGGAGCAATGTTGTGTCTTTAAAATATATGGATCAGAAAATTCCTTTGATCAACGTTTTATAAATCCTAATAAGGAATTTGATTTATTTATTATGTGATTATAATGTAATTTAAACGTTAATTTATCATCGAAAACCACTCCTAAGTCTTTAATAGAATTAACTCTTAGTAATAATTCACCATTAAAAGAATAATTACAAGTGAATGGATTAGAACGGCGAGTATAACACATTAATGCGCACTTTTTGAAGTTAAGAAGTAAGTTATTATTTGTATACCACAGAGAGAAATTATCAAGGTCATTTTGAAGTAAGGCCATGTCACTTTCGGACTTAATTTTTTTAAAAATTTTCATATCATCCGCGTAAATTTGTAATTGAAAGACCATCATTAACAGAGATTATAAACAAAAAAAGACCAACAGAGATTATAAACAAAAGGATTATAATTGGATTTAATCGTAGGACCTCTCCCATGGGTATATAAAATAATAATAATTTAATTTTTTGTAATAATTTTCTAGTTTTCCTTTATTCTTTGTACAGTTTTAAAAAACTTTTCCTAATTTTGTTGATGCAACGTTTTGTACGTTGCATCAAGTGTTTTCTGTTTAATTTATATTTATAGTTAGAATTTATTTTATAAAAACACAAAGCGGGATTTTGCTTTTGAAATATGAGTTTTATTATTTCGTAATTGCTTTTGAATTTTTATTTGGAATTTTTAACAAACAAAAAAAATTATGCTTTGATTGACCGAAAACGCTTATTGTACAAAAAAGTGTTTGTCGGTGGATTTATTAGATTTATTAGGGTTTTCTATTTTTATAGGGGTATTATGGATTTCATTCATAACATCGAACCTCTATTAAAAGTTATCGGGTCAAGTAAGTAAACGACAATTTTCTTTTTTTAGAATATTTTCATCTGAAAACATGAACGGAAGTTGGTTTGTAAACAATTTTTGAAAAATTATAAATTTTCAATTATTTAAACAAAAATAAACTCAAAATAAAAAATTAATAATTTAAAAAAAAAAAAAAAAAACTCGTTGTTACAAGAATTTAATCTTTTGTTCCCACTAAACGTAAATTATTCTAAAAACTCGTTCACTAGGCCAAATAACATTAACAAAATCGAAAAAAAAAAATAAAAAAAATCATAAAATCCATATACGTAATAACAAATCATCTTCCCCAGCAATACAATGTCCTTTTTTTTTTATTTCGCACAGATATCAGTTTTTTTTTTCTTCTGCCATTTAAAGTTCCAGTATTTTTTTTCATGAACACAATACATATTATGTTACAGTCAAAAGCCGCAATTCATTCAAACAAAATTTTTACTCTAGATAATTTTTTATATTATCTTAATTATTTTTAAATAGTCACGATATGTGCTGTACATAAGATTGTATAAATCAATGGATTCATTAAAAATACTTTGAAATAGGTTTCTTACCCACAGTTTGGTGTTTGTCATCACAGAGCATACACTCTATTGTTTTGTCATTATTTTATGCTTTTTATTTTTTTCAAACGAACCCCAACCACTCAATATAGGGGATATCAGGTTAATGTTTGTTAATATATCAATTTTATTTCCTTGTGGGACCTACACGTTCTCATATGTTAAACTCATATTTTCACAAGTTAAAAATAGTAATCATAAAAATTTATTTTATAAAAATAGAATTTTACATTGAAATTTTGGTCGAATTTTATAACTCACAGATGTACTATTGACATTTTCTAAGAAGTTATAAAAACAATCAAAATGAAAATAGGAGTTGTATAGGTAGTCTAACACTAAAAATACCTACTGATGAGTTCTAATAGTGTTATGATGAACGAAACGATTTCCTAAAAAGATTTTGTTTGTTAACACAAATAATAATAATAATATTTATAGATACAATAGTGACATAAAATGTCTATGTATTAATATTAATAAATAAATCAACCTTGTTCTTTTTATTAAAAGTAAAATGACATGAAAATTTTAATATTTCACATTTAAAAAAATTTATAATCACATAAATTTATTTTCTAAAAATAGTGTCAACTACAATGGAATATTGTTTGTATTAAGAAGTTATTTTAGCTTAATTCAACAATCAGCAAACTTTCTTGTTTTCTTTTTGTACCAAATGTTCACCAACATTATTATTTATTTTATTTTATTTTCTAAGTAATAAATTAATTTTTTTAGTTAATATCAAAGATTATGTCATTTTTCACTTTCTAATTTAAAACAATTACTAATACATCATTGTTAGAATGTCCAACAACATGATAATAATTTTTCAATTTGCGCTGTGAAGTAAAAGGCCATACGTAATAAAGCCATAATGACCAATTTTACTTTTAAATTAGAAATAAAGTCATATGGCACATTTTTTCGGGTATATGGTTTTATTTAAATCCGAAATAAAACCATGTCGTTCTCTAAAATTTTACAAAATATACGCTTTATATACCATATATTCTTCTTTTATATTATCGCGCATAACTTAATTGAACCCAATATGGAGTGGAGCAAATCAGCAAATATTACTTCATTTAGATATCTTACATAAGAAAACTATCAAAATAATTCACTTTTATCCAAATACATTTCCTACAGATATGTTATATTCAGAAAAATATATTAGCCTTCACAATATTTGCATACGTGACCTATACTTTACGGCCTTTAAAATTATAAAAACACATTTTTTGTTATTTTCTTTTGTTGTTTTTCTTCTTAATACATCATAGTAGAAAAGAATATTCTTTAATAAGAAGATATGCACTGAGGAAGTAAAGATTCCATTTACAAAAAAACTCCATTAGTTAAAGAAGCAAAAAACTTATGTTTTTCTTATGTAATAAGTTGTAAGAAAGAAAGAGTGCGATATAAATGATTTAAAAAGCCATTTAATTTTTGAAATTTAATTTGAAATAGCCCACGGACCACGGGAGAAGAGATTTCTAATGTACATGGCAGTCTGAAATCAAAGTATTAAATTTATTAGGGTATGAGAGTAAAGAAATTTTGAATGATTGATTTTTTACAGGTACCTACATAACATAATATTGGTTTCAAAAACATATCTTATTTCTTAAACATCATATTATTTTCTTTTATTGTCTTATAAGGGAAGTAAAATTTTTTTTTATTTCAAACAGATTATAATTGATGTATTTTCAATATATAAATTTTTTCAGGTATTAGTTAATACCAAGAACCAATAATTTTTTTTTATGAATGACTCGATGCATTTTTATTTCCTTCAAAATTAAATTTTGCCATGTAATAATCAAGGATAATTTATTAATTATTAATAATATTACAATTTATAAATAGGAAGGAAATTTGAATATTAATAATGTGAATAAATAATGTTTCTTATTACTATGCATTTTTAAATGTAACACATCTCGATATTTGTTCGATAATTTTTTTCCCACTTTGTGTTTTGAATTTTTATCTCTCTCTTACAAATTAAATTCTTATTACTTTCTATTTCTTACAATTTTGGAAATCGACTAGAAAAATGGTAATCATTGACAAATTATAAAATTTTATTCCAGTGCATTTTCTTATTGATGGATCCTTTACCTACTATCCTTTGATAGTAGATGCGTGTGCGACTTTATATTATAGCACGTAATTCTTTCTGTTTTCTCCCCTGCTAAAACAAAATGGATTAAAAATATTTAGAATAATAATTTCAAAGCTATTGAATACATTCTTATTTACTTGATAAATATATTATAAAATAATTTTTTGACTACATTGATTAGCGTAAGTTACGTAGTTATAAGCGTAGTTTACGTATTTTTTTATGAAAAATAATCAAAAAAACTTTAATCAATTTATATAATCAACTACATAAGTGTTGGCATAAGTGTTAGCATTTAGAGCAACGTTTACACATAAGATTTTATTTGATAAAAGTTACTTATTTATTTATTTAAGGTTTGTTTGGCTCAAATAAAAAACAATGATTTTAAATATATAGAAATTAAAAATTATAAACAAATAAAATAAAAAATACAACAAAATGAAAAAAAAAATTTACCTATAAAATTTTTAAATAAATAAAAAATACAATTAAGAAAAAGTTGAAAAAATCTTATAAATGTAGGTAGTTTAGTATCTACTAATTGTTATTATCAATACCATTATTTATAACAATCAATATAACAACAAAAATAATCAAACACAACAAACATTAAACAAAAAGTTCAACAAATGACAAGAGTCGATTTCGATTTAAAGGAAAAAATTAGTTTCCAGCATTTTTTGTTTCAAAAATATTTGATGATAATAGGATAATATTCTATTTTTTCATTAAACAAAGTCGTATGTCAAAATTTGTGGAACAACGTTTACAGGACAGTCAAACTTTCAATAGTATAAATAAAATCTTGATGTCTAAACGGTACCTAATAGTGAGTACCTAATTTTTTAAATAAAAAACAATAGCTGTATTAGTTTACTTTAGTTTTAATATTTTTGTGTTTTTTATTTAAAAAAAAATTAAACAGTAGGTATAGATAAATAATAAATGTACCTATGTAATCAGTAAAGAATCAGTAAAGAAAACAAAATGGATAATATGGATAGCTTTGATGTAAACGAATTAAACAATAAATTTATAACTCCATCTTTTAACTTTACTTCATTACTATCCAATATTGAAAACGCTGATTCGTCTAGTACTTTCTCTTTTAGAAATGTCTCAAATGATGAAGTCTATGATGCTATTTTTAAGATTAAATCCAATGCTATAGGACCAGATTTAATTCCTTTGAAATTTATTAAACTGATTATCCCTTCTGTGCTACCTTATATTACTGACATATTTAATTTCATCTTGACTACTGGTCAATACCCTCTAATTTGGAAATGTGCCAAAGTTGTTCCCGTTCCTAAAAAAAATAATCCAACGATTGATGACCTTAGACCCATTAGCGTACTGTCCGGTATTTCGAAATTTTTTGAACGGTTATTGCATGCACAAATGAGTCAGTACGTAAGTGATAATAATCTCTTATACGAATTCCAATCAGGTTTCAGAAAGCAGCACAGCACTACCTCAGCACTCCTAGAATTAACAGATAACATTTACTGTGAAATCGATAAGAAACATGCTGTATTATTGCTTCTTCTTGATTTCACTAAAGCTTTTGATTGTGTTAATCATAACTTATGTTTAAAACTTAGCGCAGCTTTTAATTTTGAATCTTCTGCTACTACTCTCATTCAAAGTTACTTAGATAATAGAAGTCAATTTGTCTTCTGTTGAATCAAATAATAATAATCTACCTGTTGAATGTGGGGTACCCCAAGGATCCATATTGGGTCCCTTACTCTTTAGTCTATTTATTAATGACTTACCCCGTTGTTTGTCTGAATCTCACTGCCGGTTGTATGCAGACGATGCTCAACTCTACATCAGTGGTCCTATAGCTGATATTAACCGCTTTATTGCTAAATTGAATGATGATCTTGATACTGTTGCTTTCTGGTCTCTAAACAATGGTCTTCGATTAAATCCGTCAAAACCCCAGGTTATGTTAATTTATGTTCGTAATATTGATACAACTAATCTCCCTAATATTAAATTAAATAATTCTGTGGTAAAATTTGTAAGTAAAGCTAAAAACTTGGGTGTTGTATTCAATAAAACTCTAACCTGGAATGATCACATTAACTTTATTTCTAGAAATGTTTTTTGTAAGTTACGAAAACTCTGGAACTTCTCTTACAATATTAACGAGTGGGTAAAAAAGAAATTAGTTATATCTTTATTCTTTCCACATTTCACTTATTGTGAAGTAGTTTATGCTGGGATGAGTATTACAGAGCTCAAGGTTATTTTCAATGCTAGCACTCGATTTGTAACTAACCGTCGTACATTCGATAGCATCAGATATGTTTCTAAAGTTTTGCTTGACTGTACTTTCGAAAACTATCTAAATTATAAGTACATCTGTTTTATGAAGAAAATCCTATCTAAAAATACGCCGGTATATCTTCTTAAGAAAATAACCCCTAGACGATCATTAAGAAGTGCAAATTTAACTATTCCTAGACACTCTGGTAGATTAAGATATCTATCCTTTTTTGTAAGGACTGTCGGGTTGTGGAATTCTTTGCCGAACGTAGTCAGGTGTGAGTTCTCTATTTCTAAATTCCTTGAGCTTTGTTGGGTGTATTTTAAGGAAAAAGTGTAGTCATTAATTAAGAAGAATAAAAATTTTGTAGAATAATGCTTGTTAGGTGTGAGACGTCTGAAAGTTTTGTTTGGAGGAGAGATTTTTTTTTTTTTTTTTGTTTTTGTTTTTGGACTTTTGTTATTTTATTACTTTATCTCCGTATTTTATAGTTTTAACTTTAATTTGTTCTTGTTTTTTCTCTTTTTTTTTTTTTTTAATTGTTTTTTTTATTTTATTTTTTTTTTCTTTTTTTTAAATTTTCTTTTATTAATTTCTTTTCTTTATAAATTATTTTCATTATTGTTAATTTCTTTAGGTTAAGGTTTAATTTAATTTAATTTAATTTAAGTTAATTTAAGAATTATGAATTTGCTACACAATACTTTATATACTCCTATAGAGACTTACCGTCTCATGTATATGTACGAAATAAAATGAATAAAATAAATTGAATATATGAATATATCCTATATCTATCTATTGATATTTTGATATTGTAGTCTTTTGTATTTTAAAATAAAAAAACAGTAGTTTTTAATTTTTTTGGTTTTCCTAATTTCTAAAAAAAATAACCAGTAAGAAGCCAGTTTCCCGTCTGAGCTGCCTTTGTAATGACCATCAACAAAGCGCAAAGTCAAACTCTCAATAAGGTTGGTATTTTACTTGATACACCAGCTTTTTCACATGGACAACTATATGTCGGGATTTCGCGCGCTACTGGGAATATAAATCATTTGAAAATTGTCAACGAAGAGAATAGAACTGTTAGAAATATAGTTTTTAATGAAATATTAGTTGATTAAATATTTCAATCTATATAAATCTAATTATATAGTCTGTCTGCTAATCTACTAATTTAACTAAAGTATCAAATATTACTAAAATATTGTTGATAGGGGAATTTTTGATTTCGATCATTTATAATGTAGTAAAACCTAGAATGCTCTAATTTTGATTTTTCACTATATATAACGGTAGCAAAAAGTTACGTAGTAGTAACGGGTATTTAACTAGTTTTATATAATTTTCCTTTTCGTCTTCTTAATAAAAACTCGTTAGTTTATTTAAATTAAATTTAATTATCTATTACGTATTTGATATACATCATACATGAATTATAAAACAAAATGTATTATTGAAAACAAAATAAAGAAAAAAAAAATAGAGCTATACAGTAAAATTGACAAAAATTCTAATTTTATAGTAAACAAAGTGAAACACGAAAATATAAACTGATAAATAAGTGAAGTTATAAATTTTATTTGTTTATAAACATTATTAAAACGTCTATATGCCAAAATATTTATATATGTGTATGTCAGTTTGCTTGAATTATTCTATAACCTTATTCGATTCTGTTTATAACAACTATATTTTTAGCAGTGACTGCTCCGTTATCTGTGTCTTCTATCGTCCTATATCTTTTATAATTTCACAATTTAGAGTTATAGGCTGTCACGATATTCATTTAATTTCTGCAAAATTGTCTTTTAACTTTAACTTGAGTTAAAATCATATACTAGAGTCGTCCACACTACTGTTCGGAGCATAATTTGAATCGTCAAATTGCAAGGCAAATGATTAGCTATACTGTTGTTACTATACCTAGTGTTGCTCGCAACATTTATTCTAAATAGAAGAAGAGATAGTTTTATTTTCTATCGGTTCGGTTATAAAACGATATTCTTGAGTTTGTAAATATTTTTTAATGCTTTTATTTATGACGTGTAAAGCTGAGTTTTCATTGAGCAATATTTAGAATCTAAAAAATTTTATTGGCTATAAAAAGTGAGATAGCTTATTGAATTTTTATGTAAGAAAAAAATATACCGCTGCAAAGAATTCTCTAAATCTCTATTTGGGAAATTTATTTTATACACAAAAAATTCAACCGTCAAAACCATCTGTTAAAAAAAATTATTTTAAAAAAACTATCCCCGATATTTGAAAAATATACTTTATCAAAGTATAATATCGCAAATTTGTTGAAAATATCCCCAATTTTTGTGAAAATATCTCCGATAAATGATATTTTCTGTTCTTGTCGTACGCATTGCGCTCTCATATCAAATAATGCCGTTTCATGTTATCTTCCTTTTTAGAGCCAATACAATTTTTTAGATTCTAAATATTACTCAATGAAAATTCAGTTTAACAAAGAAAGGCCTTCGTCAGTTTTAAGTCAAATTTTATTTTTTTTTTTATTCAGATCAAAAATAAGAACACCTTTTCTGTATAAATACAAACCGGCTTTACCTACATCTAATCTAAATATTTCTTATATCTTGCTTGAAAAATTAAGAACAAGAGTAACAATTCTTTTCAATAATATTAAAATTAAAATACAATAGAATTGCAAGTTATAGAAATAAATGTATATGTGTAATATTGAAACTATGACGTATTAACGTTATATTGTGTGTAAATACGAAATAAATTACTAAATTTCTACTACCGTTATAACCACATTTGCTAATTATAATTTTAATTTAACTTTAAGGAAAACAATAATTAAAATTGAAATTTCGTAGAAAATAACAATAAATGAATTTCGTGTTTCAACCGCAACACGTCATTATGCTAAATATATCAAAACAAACAAAAATAAAAAAGGTTAAAAAATATTATTTATCCACATCTGTATATTACGTAACGCATGTACACATACTAGAGACTGCAGCACAATAATTTTATTTTAAAGGAAAGTTAAAATAAAAGGAATCAAATGAACTCATTTTGAAAATCATCTATAATATTTCTGAATCTATCTAATAAATCCATAAATTTTGTAAGACCCAAAAATTGAAAACAGCAATCTATTTAAGGACTTAAACAAAAATGAAATATGAACAGAACCCACAACAAAAACGAAAAAAAAAAACAAAAAAAAAACCAATCTGCATGTTGAAGCAGAAAAAAATAAAAACAAAAAATATAACATACCCTAAAATATAACATATGGTCAAATATGGGCTTCATCTGACCCTTTGTTGAATCCTGAATTATTTATATTTTTGAATATGTATTCAATCAGATTATATTAGTACAGAATAGATCTTTTGATATACTCTCCAAAAATAAATAAACCCAAAACAAGAATAAAGAGTTCTGATTCTCTATATAACTCCAATAGAGTGTAATACATCATATCCTATATTCATCTCTAAGCAAACACATTCAAGTATATTATAAATGTTAAATAGCAAGAACACTTATATTTATATTTTATATTATATATTGTTATTACACATTCAAATATCCTTGAATTTGATTTCTTCCATTAAATATCTCCATTAAATTTATAGACACAAATAAGTATTATAGGTATACATAAATATATTTATACATTATTGTGTATATTAGTAGTTTTAGATACATTAATAATCCCAAAATATATCTGATTTGAATCTATAGAATTCAACAAACCCGCAAATCAATTTCATACTGAATTGGACGATTAAAAATGAAGAGCAAAAAACAAATAAAATTTATTTTCTTATTACTTGTGTAAAATTCAAAATTATTCTGATTTGGATACCCCAACTAACAATTTGATTCGCATTAAAGTGTAGTATGCATGTAATGTATGCACAATAAACTACGAATAAATTCTAATTATTTTCTATTATTTATCTATCTATCGACAGTATTATTCTCGACTTCATCTAACCATTTTTTTCTTGGTCTGCTTCTTAGTTTAGTATTATAATTGCATATCCATAAATATCCGGTTTTCTTTATAAAATGTTATCCTTACACAGAAAAAAAAGATTAGTCTTTTCATAGAAAGATTAGTTAAAATCATTTAAAGATAGGCATTGATTTTTAGCCATCTAATACAATTAGTTGTTTCATTTAATCTTAATTTAATGATTTCATTGCAAAAATTTTCTTTTGATTTCATTAAAACATTTAAAACAAATATTATATTAGTTATTTTCAAAAGAAAGAAAACTATATTTTCAAAAAAGGATTAGTTAAATTCATCTAAATATTTTCATTGGTTTCATTAAAACATTGAATGAATCAGGTAATATATTAGTTGTCGTTCAGGAGAAAAATAGCCTTTTTATATAAAGCTTAGTCAAATTCATCTAAAAATTTTCATTGGTTTCATTAATGAGACATTGGGTACTAATTTTTTTTATATAATACTTTAATTCATTTCAAATAATTTTTTACATTTACTCCTTTTTAATTTGAGCATTTTTAATATTCTTTTCATAAATTAATTAAGACAAATACAAAATAATATTAACAACTTCATTTCATAAATTAATTTAAAAATACAATTTTTATAGAAAGAAGACATTCAGTTTATTAGTAACTGCCCTTTAAAGTTTTCATATGCGCTACAACTGATATTATTTTGTCCATAATACCCCAATTTCTTAGCAATGATTCAACATTGCCATTTTCTTCTACAAAATAAAATAGTATATGTATCTTCATTATTATTCATCTTTTAATTCTTTTTACAGATTTATTAATATGGTTTATTTTTCTTTATTTTAAATTTTCACATCCATCTTTAGTTGACAATCAAATTGAACTGAACTACTTTGGTTTTTTTCATTTCAAATCAAAACTATTTCAATTAAACAAATATTTTGTTTAAAGATTAGTCAAAACAATAAATGTTATTTCTTTGATTTCACTATTCTTTTAGATAAATTTTAAATAAAATTCATTGAAATCAAACAATGTTTCGATAAATCAATAAATCGTCCGGTAATTATGAATTCATTAAATGTTTTAATGTTTTAACTAATTAAATAATTTGAAATTAACTAATTATTGAATGATTTCTCTTTATATCGCTTTATTTTAAGTCATCTAATTTACATTAGTAAAATCATTTAATTGTATTTTTTTTATTTATTTAAAGATTAGTAAAACATTAAATATATTAAATAAAATCATATAATTCAATTTCATCTAATTTAAATTAAATGATTTTTCTAATCAATTTTGTTCTGTGTAACATAAAAAAATATATTATAAGTAATTAGTCTAAATAAATTATATTAATATAAATATTTTAAACAATTAAATTAAATTTATATAAATTAAATATTTAAATAAATTAAATTAATAGTGTAAATAATCATAATGATAAATACTAAGGTATAAGCTCCTGATATTGTAAAGTATAAGACAAAATGTAAATACTACAATTAAATTAAAACATAATAAATGAATAATAACGACACACCAGCACATGTTTACTTATAGAATCTAAAAATATCAGTACAATTCAAAATGATAAAAAAAATATTGGTTAATGATAACTAGTGTTAAATGGAAATGAAACGGAAGTGGAACGGAATCTAAAATAAATTGAATATTCCAAAATTTCAGAATGAATTTTCGTACACAGACAAGAAGACGTACTTTTAATTAAATTTTCAACTTAAAAGTAAAATTTACAAATCCAAGGAAATGAACCAAAAAATCGCATTTCAATTACGATTGCTTATAAAAACAGAACAAAAAATATAAAATATGAAATGTAAGTATATGTAAAAATATCATATAAAAATCTGAAATATATCACATCAAAAAATGTTAAACTATAATATAAAAATATCATATAAAAGTTTTGAAATGTTGTTTGATATATTATACATACTACATAGTGATTAATTTAACATAAGAATACAGGTATATGTATATTACGGTTACCTGGATAATTTAAACTGACTTCAAATCCCAATATTAAAAAAATTTTGCCACTTAGTATAGTTAGGGAGTGGCTTGCGATCAATTAGAACAGCGTTCTTCAACCTTTCGCGGCTGCCGGAACCCTTCTAGCTAATAATAATATTCTAGGAACCTTACTTTTAGAAACTCTACAGCAAGTAAAAACGCAAATTTATATAACTAAATTTTATTTCATTTATACAAAAACTTATGAGAGAATATACCACCATCATGGAAGAAAGGAATGGTTGTCAAGATACCTAAGACAGGAGACTTGGCAAATTGCAGCAACTGGAGAGGAATCACGGTTCTTAATACTATTCATAAGATAATTGCAATTATTATAAAGAAAAGATTAGAAGAAGTACTAGAACCAATACTACGGAAAGAGCAGGCAGGTTTCAGACTAAACCGAAGCTGTGTTGACCAGTCAAATATTTTACGGGTCATAGTTGATTAATCAGTAGAATGGAATTCCCCACTATATCTACTATTCATAGATCTTAAAAAAGCATTCGACACAGTCAAGAGATGCGCAATATGGAGAGCACTTACAAAGAAGGGAGTTACTGACAAAATCATCAACATCATCAAAGCGATGTATAAAGATACAGAGACAACAGTTCAACACAGAGGTAACATCAGTGATCCATTCTACACCAATATAGAAGTTAGACAAGGATGTCCACTATCACCAGTTCTCTTCAACACAATACTAAACGACATTCTAAGAAAAGTTTGCACTGGAATAAACGGAATAGAATGTGATCTCTTCGGCAACTTAGAAGACTTAGATTACACAGATGATTTATGTCTCATATCAAGAAATCAAAGGGACCTACAGAACAAAGTCAACAGATTACAGGAAGAAGCAAAGAAATCGGGACTGGAACTGAATATCGAGAAAACCAAGGCAATGAGGACGAACAACAGTAATAGTGAGCCAATAACAGTGAGTGGACAACAGATAGAATACGTAGAAGAATTCAACTACCTGGGGAGCATCATAACATCAAGAGGAGGTACAACAGAAGATGTCAACAGCCGTATAAATAAGGCAAGAAGGACATTTGGGAGCCTAATGAAGATATGGCGGGGCAACCAAATATCGAGAACAACAAAGCTAACAACATTCAGAGCATGTGTTAAGTCAACATTAATATATGGCAGTGAAACATGACTCACTTCGGTCAGAATCAAACAGAAGCTACAAGTAATCATCAACAAGTGCTTGAGAATTATATGCAGAATATTCTGGCCGGCAAGAATTATCAACGAGGATTTATGGATGATAACTGGAGAAGACCCGATCAACAGACAGATAAATGTGAAAAAATGGAAATGAATAGGTCATACACTAAGGAAATCAGAAAGTGATATAGCAAGAAGAGCTCTAGAGTGGAATCCACAAGGACAAAGGAAACCCGGCAGACCATACAACACATGGAGACGCACAATCGATCAAGAATTAACAATCAACAATTATACCTGGGACGATATTGAGAAAGTAGTACTCAACAGAGAGGAATGGAGGTTCACTATCGAAGCCCTATGCTACCACGCGGAGTAATAGGAGAAAAAAAAACTTGGATCTGGGTGGTAATTCCCCCCGGAATAGTATTAACACCCAGACCCAAAAGTTGTTTAATAGTAAAAACAAATAATAAAATATTTAAATGAAATTTCTCTCTTAATGACTAGACTGGGCTTGTTTTTTATTACAAATTATATGAAAGTACGGTACAATTTTTGTTATTTGCAACCTCACATCATTTTCGGCACCTAATCTATTCCTATATTTGGTTTTAGTGGCAATATATACAGAGAAAGACCTCTCATGTAGTAACAAACGGTCCATTTCATATCACTTAATTTGTGAGATAATTCATGTTCACGTTGATTTAAAAACAATCTGATTTCATCTCGCAATTCAAAAAATTTTGTCAATACTTTTCCACGAGACAACCATCGAACTTCAATGTGAAGCAATAACATTTTGTGTAAACCCACCATATCTCCACATAACAAGATAATTATTCTGGAATTCAACGGCCTAGATTTGATAAAATTTACAATTTTGAAACAATCATTAAGAACCGTTTTTAGTTCTTCTGGCATTCTTTTGACAGCAAGAGCCTGCCCCAATGAAGACAGCAATGACTGTTCTTAACGTTAGGATTTTTCTGTTTTATGCGCGCAACTACGCCTTTCAAACTACCAAGCATTGCTTTTGCTCCATCGGTGCATACATGGCGACATAAATCCCAAGATATATCATGTTGATCCAAATATGCATCAGTTATTTTGAAAATTTCTTCACCTGTTGTCTTGCTGCGTAGAGCTTTACAAAAAAGCATATCTTCTTCAGCAGTCATTTCATTAATGTTAATGTATCTTACAAAAACCTGTAAAATTGCTAACCCAGAAACATCTGTAGATTCGTCCAACTGAAGAGAAAACCCATGGGTACAATCTTTTAAACGTTTTATGTTCACAGTAATTTGCTATGTTGTTAATGCGCCTTGAAACAGTAGTATCCGAGAGTGATACGTTATCAAGCATTTTAATATGTTTTTCTCCTATCATACAAGAAACTATATCTTTGGCACATGGTTTCACCAATTTTTCTGCTATAGTGTAAGCTTCACCCTGTTGAGCAACACGATAACTGACCAAATATGATGCTTTTAATGCATTTATGTTATCGTCATGTACAAATTTTTTAAATTATTTTTTATTTTTTCTCAGAATTTTTTTTTTGTTGCTTTTTCAGTATAAAAATTGATAGCATTTTCAAAACATAAAATGTTTTCAGGGAACCCCTAACACAGGTTAAAAAACGCTGAATTAGAACATAGCAATGTTCCTACTGCTGAGCTGTTATAACTACACTGAGGATACATATACTAAAATCAGCTTGATATAAAATTATAGTATCATACGAATTGTTGCTTTTGGATTTTATTAAAGCACACATTATGAAAGAAGTGAATGCTTAATTAAAGTCAAGTTTATATCTAAACGAAAATCTATATTTCCCTATCATAAATTAATACACCATATTTAAATACTAGAATAGCAAATTTAGTATACTTAGTATAAAAATCCAATACAATGCTGTAGAAAATGTCCTATGACAGAATTTAACTGTTTTAAATTTAAACTTTTTCAAAATGTTAACTGGGATGAAAATGTACATTAAATTATAGTATAATTTTGTGTTTCTATTTTTTTTTTTATTATTGTTATTTAATATCTTTGAATTAATCATTTCATATTGATATGAGGAAAATTATACGAATGTATTTTACATAATGTAGATAATTGTATATGCGGACATAAAAATTCAATTTCAGTTGTTTTAAATCAAATATTTCATTCATAAAATATTGCCCTATAGAAATTAATGATATCCAGAAAATTATTTCGGAGAAAATTTAAAACAAAGGATATATTTAAATAGAAGAAAAAAAAATGTTTTTTTATTGAATTTTTTTTTTTTTTTTATTTACATTATGTATGTTTGTCTTCAAGCATAATTTAGAGAATTATTATGAGTTTTCAGTCATTATTTCATATTTTCATTCAATAGTTCTGAAGTATTTTTGTATGTCACTCAAAATAGGTATAGTTCAATGACATTTGATTGATATACAATTGGTATAATTAAAAAAATTTTAATATTCGTATAAAAAATTAATAGAGAATATAATTCAAAATGAATGCGTAAATAAAAAATCTATAGATTTCTTCGTTTGTACTGGTTAAAGTTGAAACATGATTAAAAAAATATAAAATTTTAAATATTTACTATTTTTTGGTTTATAAAATACATTTTAATTATTAAAAATTATCGGTTTGGTTTTGTTAGGGAATCAAAGACTCAAGGGCTGGACTGAAGATCGAGGTTAGTATATAATCATATTTTATAATAATTAATAATAAAGTTTAATGTGATGGAAGAAAATATAAAAAAAATTGTATTTAATTCAATTGGTAGAGCCTATCACAAACAAAATCATTATTTATAACTCTTTCTAGAACTTAATCTACTCCACCAAGATTTATCCTACCTTATATTACTTACCTATTTACCTAATCAAAAAATTTACTATTTTTTGACTTTAACTATTTTTAAATCTAATGTGGTTTTTTAATAATATTCAATTTTTGAATAGGTATACTGTTTTGAATAACAGTTATTGAATATTTTGTATAATGTATTTTCTTATTTTAATTTCAAATGGAACCATACATTTTTATGCAGAATTCTTATTTCGAACATATTACCCATGACGTGATTAGTTTAGATTTGCTTGTGTAATTATTCTGAACAAATTAATCTTCTTAAAAAATTAATATATATGAAATATTTTTTATATAGTGGTTTGAATTTGAGTAATTTTAAATTTAATCTTTCTCTTCCTTTTTACTTTTTAATAATATTCCAGCAAAAAATAAAATATATTCAAAACTTTCTATCTATTGATACAAAATTATATTGTAGGAGGTAACAGTAACTACCTCTACTACACATGATATTATGGATCAACACTTTACTTTCCTGTTGAATTAGCACAGACTTTCAACTGTTAAAATCACTGTCAACGATCAAAAGTAAAAGTAAAGTTAGTTTTTAGAACTAATTAATCTTTGTGAAGAACAGAAGCTGTGGGCTTATATCAAAACTTTATGTTAAAAAATTAGAACATTATTTTTATTTTTTATTCAAGCTTACAATATAACAAATAATAATTTTTGGATGATCATTTCTGATTCTATAAATATCATGATATGTTGATTATTCATCTTACATTATTAATTTCTATCCCTAGCACAATAACCTGTTCTAATCCAATTATTTTTCTTTTATTATATACGAGCTAAGTCACCCGACATTTTCTAGATCCAATACAAAATATATAATTTTAATAATAATAAATTAATTAGCATAAAATAATTAATTAAAGGTTTTTACTTTCCATTTTGTCCTTTGCAAATTAATTTTATTCTAAATATTTAAGTCAGGTAAGTCTAAATAATTATAAATCAAAGGTGGTAAATATACTAGTATGTAATATAAGCTCTTGAAATATAGAATTAAAATATATGATAATAACATATTGTACAAATACATTAAGGCAATAAATAAAATAATAAATTAAGGTGATTTAACATGAATTGAAATTAATAAATTTACTTCAATAAAATTTTATTTATGAATCGATAATATTTCAAAATTATTCTAGAAGTTGCATAATGGATATTCAAGCATTATGCTGAATAGCTGAATTCAATTCAAAATCTGTAGTAGGTCTAAATCTACATGAGGATGTAATACTTATATTATTAATGTGTTCAATGCATAGATTTGGCCGATTGCATTTTTTTTAAAGCATTAAAAATCTCCAATACTTTTAGTTCTGGCTGATGAAGAAGATATGTCAACTTTTTTAAATCCAATAATTTTAGAAATTCCGTTGGGTAGCTAATAACTTTTGATTGTTGGCTGTATGGTCTGTATTTCAATTTTAATCATTGAAGTTTTCAGAAGTTCGTTAGTACCGCGTTAATTTTCTTTTTCAATCAAAATAACTGTGTAAAATTTCAAAATTCTATCTTGAAAAATGTGGATGTGTATAGTGAACAAACAAACTTTTCCTTTTTTATAATTAAGTAGCACTTCAGCACAATCATATAAATGTTAAAATGTGAAATAATGTTAAAATTATAACAAAACTTAAAAACGAATCATATAAAACAGGATAATATCTATTTCATTTTGCACTCGAAAACAAAAATGTTGTAAAATATGTTCCGGTTAATTTACATCGAAACTTAAACTTCACTGATAATGTAACGCGTGCTATAGATAATGGTAATAGATCTTTTATGGCAACAAAAAATCTCTTCTACAATAAAAATATTAGTAAAAGAGTTCAAATAATATGCTAGCAAACACTAATAAGGCCGACGCTTGTCTATGCTGTACCAATCTGGTACAACAATTAACGCGAGTTTAATGGAAAAAATACGAAAGCTTGAAAGAAAATGCATTAGGGTTTGTATTAATAGACATAGAAAGCCTGAGTTTGAATACAAACATTTTTATTCTAATAAATATTTGTATAAAGAAGCCAAATTCATAAGAATCGATAATTTTATTATAAAATTAATTCAAAACCATTATAATAGAGTATTAAAAAATATTCCTGAAAATGGTTTAATATCATACATATCTTACTACAATGAGTACATCAAAAACACTCTGCTCGCGGGTTCCATAGCACCTGAACATTTAATCTTTTTCGACAAATTTTCATTTTGCCTATTTCATTATAGTAGACGGGACCGACCACATGTAAAAAAAATTGAATACAATCCAGGTAATATCGATAGAGATAATATGAAATACGACATGTCTACACCGGATAAAGACAAAGCTAGAACAAATAATCATAAAATACCTGAAGAAATTTGCAAATTCTTTAGTTTGTAAGGTTAATTTAAGTAATTTTAAGAATAGTTAGGTTAGGTGTAAGTTAGATTAGAACGTGTTTATTATAATAAACATATTAAAATTGTTTTTTGTCATTTTTTACAATGAATTAAATTGAAGATTAGATATACATACACATTTATGTATGGTTACATTTAAAAATTACACCTATATTAAAGAAGACTTTTAATTTAACATAAAATACAAAAAATATTTTTTAAATGTTCAAAATTTAAAAAGCAGAAAAACCTGTTTTGTTAATTTTTTTTTGTAGGTTAAGAATATAATAAGATTGTACATATGTGTTACCAAAATAAAAGATAGTTTGTAGGATAAATTGGCATAGCTCTAATTTTCGTTGAACGAAACCATTGGTAACCCACATAGTTATTTTCATTAACATAACCATTTCCATTAGCGATTTCATTTATGTTAGTGATTTAAAGTGTAAATTACCCACGTAACAATTTTATCGCTATAAGACTCTTGCGCACTCTTATAACACTATTATAAACACTCTTATAGCAGTATTAGTGTTAATTTGAGTGCTCCGCAATTGCTGTGAAAGGTTATAAATACGTTATAGCACTAAAATGGAGAATCCTATAAGGCACCGAAGCAAGTGCTGTAATATTGTTATAGGATTAGTATACATGTATTATAGTTTATATGTTTTTATTTTGAAATGATATTCATTTGAAATAATTTATGTTATGCGCGAGTGAGAAAGGTATTATTTTTTATTTTCAAATAATAATTTTATGAAGTTTGTATTTATTTCCTGAGAAAGGAAGATAGATATTAGTTAATAATATAAAAAATGTCTTACTATTAAATAATATGTTTCGGTCAAAACTAATTGTTTTAATATTTATTATTGTGAACAAAATGCAAGATTTGGCTGGGAATGAAATTTCATTGACATTTATTATAGAAATACTTCGAAAAAATACATTACCCTTCAAAAGTAACCAATTTTTAAATAAATAAAAGAAAATATATTTTTAAATTGCATCTTTAAAATATTTAATAATGTATGTTGATTAATGCATAACATCAAATTTGATATTTAAATAATTATTAATTTAAGTAAAAATGATACTTTTGCGAAAAAAATGTAAAATAAAACTTTTTAGTATTTGTTTATTTAAAAAAAAATTTACCATGTTTGTAGAAAATAATGGCCATCGCAAAATATTTATCTAAAGGCTACAGTAAGTTTATTAGTAACATTATAGGAATACAGTAAAATAATAACACCACTACTGCTATTCTAACAATTCTATTCTTATAACAACACTTTACCTCTTGATATAGGATTACGCACTTTTAGATTTATAAAAACATTGCTTAATCACTTGCGGAAAATCCTATTATAACAACTCCCGCAATTGCTATAAGAACATTCTTATAGCAATATTAATCACATTATTCCCATAAAAGCCTCATTATAACACCTTTAGTGCTTATCGGGAGTCATATAGAAGTCTTGTAGCATTAATTTTGTTTTTATAACAATAAAATTTTACGCGGGTAGGTTGACTAAAGAACTAATTTGATTTGTCAAATTAGACAATTTATTTAACAGGTTTTTAAATTCATTTAACTGTTGATTTTGTATGGGAATTTTAAAACGTTATATTTGTACTATATTTTCTATTTTACATATTTTTAACATTTTCTAGAAAATTTTTTTTTAGTTGAAAGCCGTCAGCGGCATAAAAATTTATATATTGAAAAAATTACATACGTATCTATATAAAAATCGTAATACCGATTCAAATAATTTTTCATCACTTTGCTATTCATTTTTTATATAACTTTTATACAATCTACACTAATTCAACAGAAATGTGAAATAATTTAACACACAATCAGCAATATCCAAAAATATAAATATACCAAAATGATCTGTATGATGTGTAGTTATTTATAACCCAGCGGAAACATACTAAAAACTCTCTTCAGGTTTTCAAATTTGCAGACGAATATGTTTTACCATACCAAAATATTAATTATATATTTTTAATTTCATACTATTTAATTTATTTAATAAATTAATACATCTTAGACTCGACATTTTATAGTCATAGCTGTAATTTGCAAAAAAATAATTACTAAGGTATAATTTCAATTATGTAATTAATGTTGATTGTTCAAAATTTTTGACTGTGGGATCACGATTCAACAAATTTTTATTTCCTCAGTTCTTTACACGTAACTATATTAGCAGTTTTTTTTTTTTTTTTTTTTTAATATAAACTTTTATTATTTGCCTTTGAAATAAACTTAAAACTATCTTAGCCTAGAAAAATTTTAAGAAAAACGGCTTTACTATAACTAATTACTATTAACATTTAAACTTATTTTAAATTTTTATGTTAATTTTATTTTCTTACTATTTATTTTGGTTCGCTCGTAATTATTACTGTATTTTAACATGTTCACCTTTTCGTGCTTAATTAAGTACGGTACTGCAATTTTACACTACAATATCTACAATATTTCAAGTATTTATTTATCAAATTACTGGCTTTTCTACTCATTAAATGTGGAAAACTACTACTATTGTCAGGAACTAAGCCTTCTTAAATAGAATAGTTTCATTTTATTTAATTTCTTACCAGATTCACTCTCAATTATCTTTTGTCATTTATTATATCCCAATGACAAAGGGTACTAGACCAGCTCGAAAAACCAATAAAGCATTTTTTTTTTTTTGCTTACTGTTGAAAGGCAGGCGCTCTACCTACTGCGCCACCCAGCGTATAAAACTAAGGCTTAAAACACAATATTAAATCTTTTTTTTTGTTAAATAAAACCTTAGACTAAACTAACCTAACTTAACCTAATTATTAAGCCTACTTAATCTAACTTAACCTAATTGTTAAACCTAATATGTATTTAGTACCTAATTCTGGTTGAATGTGTTTTCTAACCACCAATATTCTCTTTTAATTTTTTTGTCTCTATCTGGTATAGACATGTTGTATTTTAAGTTATCTCCATTTATGTGGCCCGGATTGTAATCAATGATTTTACATGTGGCCCGTCTACTATAGTGATATAGTAGATGTAGATGATTGTGGTCTTAAATATAACCGCTTTGATCATGGAATATAAAATGCTTGGGTGCAATAAATCCCGTGATAATTGTTTTTTTTATGTACTCCTCATTGTGGTATATTAGCAAGCTTTGAAAGTGGTTTTGATCGTATCCCTTTCTAAACCTAATATTCCACTGTTCCTACCTACTGTTGTAATTACGAACAAAATAAAATAAATGTGTAAAGCGATTAAGAGCGAGCTTTAAAAAAGTATTTATGACGTTATCGTATATTTTATTTTTTTACTATTCTATTTACTTCACATATTAAATGTTATTTTGCAATTGTATTTTTTTACTTTATACTCCAACGATTATTTAAACGTGGTAACAACCCTTTTTTGTTATTGTTTGATATTTCAAAATTAACTAGAAGCAGCTACAAAATTGATTTAATACAATCTAAATATTATGTTTTTTTATAAAATTAGAAATTAAATATGCACCTCAGTTTATTTTTATTTTACATATATATAACTTCAGTTTAAAATTTCAATATGGTAAAATAATCTACAATAAGTAATTTAATAATTACTTTCATAACAAAAAAAAAAAAAAAACAAAAAAACGTTTTTTCAAATTTTCTTCAATAACAATGTTTAGAAGAATAGAGATTTTCTATTCTACAATTTTTAAATTCCATTATACTGAAAAAACGACACAAAAAAAAAATAAAGTAAACAAGATCCTTTGTATTTTATGATTTACATGAGTTTTAAATTTTTTTTTTCTCTCTATTTTAAAATAAATTCATTCTCATATTTCACTTATTTGTTTATTAGCAATTTACATACCGCACTTAACCTAAAATCGTTATTCATTTTATTTTTATTTTTTACTGCGTTAAAAAGACAAAACTACTTATAAGAGCTCCAGAAATATTATATTTAACTCTATAGAAATTATATTCGATACACGTACAAATATATATATATATATATAATATACGTACTACAGTGGTGATATCCGAAATATTTAACAAGCTGTACGCTTTAAAAAACAACATTTCACACATACTACATATACGAGTCGACATCCTTGTGCTTCTTAAGACAGAGAAGTTTCATTCTGCATTTTCAGAAAACAAATGATTATTCTATTCTAGAAAATCTATCAAAAAACAAAAAAAAACCGATAGCCATGGTAGCTAGTGCTTGCAAATTACTATTGTATATAATTTAAATTATATCCAATAAAAAATTATAATAATATTCTATCCTTCCTAGTGTTGTTCCACTATTCATTTAATAGCAGATATGAATATTGTACTCAATAGGATTTAAAAACGTCCTTTTTTTGCTTCCCACCAATTAAACTATATGGAGGGACATTTACACTTATTATCGAAACAAAATAATGGTTAAAATTAATAATTATTTCCATATAATACAAAATGATTTTGAACAATCTTCGAGCAACATGTAAACAAAAATGATAATTTCAACTCCTTATTTTACATGGTTATTACTTGTCCGATGGTTGCCCAATAGAATACCGTTTTATTTAGAAATATATTTTTAAAACCAACAATTTCCCTTTTGGAAAAAAATAT
Source organism: Argyra leucocephala (assembly GCA_963942445.1). Lineage (NCBI taxonomy): Eukaryota > Metazoa > Arthropoda > Insecta > Diptera > Dolichopodidae > Argyra > Argyra leucocephala. The sequence continues at coordinate 27,914,041 of OZ012678.1, read as the reverse complement.
TAAAAGGCGCACGTACGCAGCTCAAACAACATAAACCGGTACCGTTACACTGAATACATCACTTCTAATACATATTCATTTTATTCAATATAGAAACATTGAAAACCAATTTTTATCTTAAATGTATACTTTTAAGAAAATAAGCAAATATTATGTACATCATAATATTATATAACCCCACTTTAGAAAAAACAAAAACAAATATACAGAAAATTAAAATAACAACGCAGCTTATATGAATACCAAACCTCAGGGTGAAATTCTAATAACAAAAAAAAATAAAATTGCAATGTTAAGAAATGTCTAGGATTCTTAAAATATTTATATTTTCTTACTTTTTTTCTTTGTTTTTACTTGTTATTATGATGGGATGATAGTAGAGATGATTATGATGATGATGATGGTGGTGGTGATGGGTTTACATTATATTAAAATAATAATAAACATAAAAATAGACTTGAGAAATCAAACAAAAATAAAATTTCAATTCATGTTAAGTGACTTCATCATCTTGCCTTGATGCTACAGAATTGGGATTGCCTTTTAATTTTTTTTTTTTTTTGTTCTTTGCTTTTGTTTAGATTTTGGTTATGTTGAAAATTACGTTTTGTTATTTTATTATTTTAACAAAATGTTTTCAAGTCTAGTAGGAATCATCCTTTTGTGTTTATGTTTTTTTCTTTTCTTCTCTTTTTTTTTTTTTGAATTAATTTACCAAACAAAAATATAAAAAAAAAAACAAAAAACTACATAGAAAAAAAGAGAAAAGGTAAATATTATGCGATAGAAAATAGAAAATGAAAGTATATCTAAGTAATATTAAAATTTAATATTTAAAATTGAAAATTATAGGATTCTAATATTTTTTTTAATGTAATTTTTTTAAAATATCTCTTAGGAACTTCAAAGATTACTGCAGTCCTACGAAAACGGCATAGATGCCGATAAAACAAGACGTTCCACAAAAATTACTTTCACGAAGAAACTTGAAATAGTAACAAAGCAGTGATGGAAATTAAATTAACAAAATAACATTAAAAAGCTAACCTAAATGCAACAATTGATTTTTTTTGTGTTATTCATGAAACGAGTATAAACTAGTATTTACCCACTCCTCGGAGTTCAAGGAAATGTAATCAAAAATCGTACTCAATATTTCGTTATGAATTTATTTCCATTATTTCAATTTATTGTGTACACTATGTTTTTTATTGATTTATCTTAAACAACAACCTCATACGCAATCATTTTTTTTTGGGAAAAGAAATAAAAATTAAATTTAAATCGGAGGTGTTGTTACCCAAATTTGATAAATTCAAAATTTTGTATGTTAAAATGATTCATACATTGGATAAAATCGAAATTTCTAATTGAAAATTAAAAATTATTTGAATTCGCTACGTCTTCTTTTGGATATGCATATGTATAATAATGAAAATCGGTCTTGAAATGGTTCACATATTTGTACCGTACTTTTTTTAATTTACAGATTAAATATAATGATTTTATAAAATTTGTTGAGAACATAATTTGGTAATAACTTTATTAAATTCGAACTACTACACTATTTAAGTATAGGCATAGGTGCCTATTATGTATTTCGATAACGATTATACGATTTGATCGAACGAAATGTCAAAATGCAAAATTGCCATTATGTATTTCGATATCGTTCAGAAATTGTCGACGAAATCGATAAAGTTTATCGATGTAAAATTTTACCACGAAAGAGAGATTTTATACAAATTATTTCAATTTTGAATTGAAAGGATAAAATAAAAGAGTGCGCTTGGACACTTGGTGTTTTATTTTATATTTATGATATTTTTTTGAATAAAAATAAATTTAAAAGTTGAAATGAAAGTATGTATTTTACTTTATTCTTCATAATAATTTCTGATTGAAATAAATTTGAATAGAAATCAAAGGCCAGGTACAAATAAACTGCAATATGAAAAGTTAGTGTAAATAATGAAAAACCATTATAAATTTTCCAAAGAGGTACCAGGATATCTTGTACTGACAAAACCAATTACCTGGTTATGATCACATATCTAAAAACAAAAAGTGTTATAATAATGTAAACTAATTACAATAAAGTATAAACTTATCAGAATTGCATTAATGCTAAAAGATCCCTTTCTATTATAACATAAATGTTGTACGTTTTGCTTCGATGATTTAATTTGAATAAGCTTTCCATCTACTGCTCTAATTATTTCAGTAATTCTGCTTTAATCATAAAAATAATGTTTGCCTGACTTTTTTCTTCTAGTGCGTAATGGAATTTGATTCATTTTGCACATAATTATAAACTGCAAATACATATAAAACTTCTTTAAGAACAAAAAAAAAATTAGCTGTACTAGTCCGACATGAAAATCATTTACTACGTTGAAAATCATTTGCTTGGTACAAACCGCACATAATCTTAATACACTAACCAATTTAATTATATTTGGAATCGACGTGTTATTTATTAGCTATTTCAATTTTTAAACTATTTCATGTTTAAATAACATAGGTATAATCTTCCAAATCTAGTGGATTAGAATAATTCCGAATATATGATCGCTTGTTTTTTAATTCTGCAATTTGATAGCATGTTTCAGCACTATCAGAAATTGAAAAATTTAACTCTGCTCAAATCATTTTATTTATAAAAGCTTATAATTTTGTAATTATATTTTATTTAAACACTTTCAACTTAAAAATTTCAAATATAACACTATTTTGTTTTTTTTTTTCGTATAATAATTTGAATTTGACAGTTAAAGAATCAAACATATGTCATTTTCATCGTAGATTTGAATTTTACAATGGCAGCATTTTTAAACTCTTTCGATCAAATTTTCATCGAAATACATAATGACACTAACGATTACAATCGCGATAACGATGAACGATTCGATTAATTTCGATCGAAATACATAATAGGCACTATTCAGTTCAGTCAATAGTTGTAGTTTTTTTACATTTAATTTATGCTCGTCAAACATTACTTGTTTCTCTTTATGTATAATAAATTGCAGTACAGTATTCAATGTACGAAAAGTTATTCTACTTAATTTACTGACAGAAGCATTAAACAAAAATAACATAAGTATACAGCTTCAAATATTTCGATCCATTCACAAATAAAAACTTAACCTTGCGAATGGAATGAATGATGAATTTAATCACTGCAGATAGTGCAGACAGACTATTGATATAGTATAGGGCTAAACCACTGAAAATAACAAAACTAAAATATATTTGCTTAAATCATAATTTGTGTAAAGATTAAAACTTAAGTTGAATTTGAGTAAATATTTTATTTTATATTGAACTAAATATTTTATTGTTAAAATATCATATTATAATGTTTTTTAAAGTTATCCTAACATCGTATCGCAATATTTCACAGAATTTAATCGCAATAATAAAATATTAAACAAATAAGGTGCATTCAATTTCAAAATTACTGTAGCGCTCGCCCAAATTTTCTACTGACCGGTCATATTATGTAAGTTCCAGATTAAAGTGCTGCATACATTTTGCAGTCAAAAAAAATATATGCTATATTGAGTAGCGACTTATTAATGACGTTTATGTGTTTATTTTGTTGTAAAAATTATTTGTTTACATTAAAATTGTTGTGAGTGGTGAGTGGATTTGAAAAAAACTTGTAACTTGTAACAATAAAATATATAATAATAATATTGATAATAAATAAACATAAATAAATAGCTTAGTGATTTATTAAATTTTAGTATGATTTTAATAAAATTTGAAAAATATTTTTAATTAAAAATTTTTATTATAATTATTATTGTAGGCATAAATTCAGTGAAATAATTAAAATAAAGTTTTAATGGAAACAAATAAAAACAATGTCATTTTAAATTTCGCTGCAAAGCCTTCAGTACAACAATGCAGCACTAATTGCTACATCGCTGATATTTATTGCAGTGCTGGTTTTTACTGAAAACGCGCGCTCATTGTTTCATTTAGCACTTTCAAAAATTAAATGTAATTGAAAATGTTCAACAGCCTGGAAAAATCCTTTCGGATCTAACATCATATAAAAAAATATTTTATAAAACTAATTTAAAATATGTCCAAAAATGCTTCGCAGCATTTTGCAGCATATTACACCTTTGGTGAAGAATTTGATTAAATTAAAAATATTTCTGTAAAATATCCAACTTATTCAAAAACAATTTTTTAAACCGCATTGATTACATTATAATATAAAAATGTGCTTTATACGAACGGAATACTAATAAATTTTATACACATAACAGAAAAAAATATAAATGTTATCATCATAACAGTAAGTTGAACGAACTATTAACAAACATCTTTAAAATAACCTTCTAAACGTTAAAATTAACAACAAATACGTATAAATTTTGAAAATTATATTTCTCTTTCAGAAATTATAGTAAAAACTCTAAATTAAATAATAAATTATGTAAGAATGCTAAGTAAAAGTAAATATTTTTATTTTTTAGAAAAATAACATACACCATTCTCAAAAAAAAAAATGTATAAAAGTATGTATTAAGTTTTTTTGTTATATTGTACGTTACGTATAAAACTGATACGGCTTTGATAAAAATTAATTTTGTATATTAAAGAATAAATAAAAAACATTTTTTTTTATTTCATTTTATATTTATTAATAATTTTTTTTTTTTTTTTTTTGTTATATTCCAGATTAAAAATAGATATTTTTAATATCAATATTATTGTAATCATATTACAAAAAATGAGAGGTTATGAAAAGCTAAATTAATTTTATGTAATTATATTAGAAAAATAAATTTGTTTTTTAATTGTTATAATGATAAACTCCAAGTTTAAATTACTTGACTCGCTTTATACCAATTAAATTTAATATATCGAACTTTATTTTTTGCTATTTTTTAACAATTAAATTTAAATAGTTAATTTAAAATTTTAATAATTAATTCAAAATTAATTTTTTTATAGCATGAATCCAATTTTCATAGATTATGTACACAGTACACCATATTAAGTTATATAAAACCATATTCTACCTGGAAATGGGTCCTAAATTTTGGCTGTATATTGTATGTGCAGTTTTTATTAAGTTTATAAGGTTATATTATTTCAATGTTTAGTATAACAAATGACAGCTGGCTCATCATTAATTTCTATGTCACATTAAAGCTGCAACACTATAATATGTTAATATTGATTTTAAATAGTATATTTCAAAACTTTAACTTTACTTTCTAAGAATTATATTTTTCTATATTTTTCTAGCCATTTAATTTTTTTAATTGTGCCAAACATTTTCCAATTCCTATGACAGATTGTTCTACTGAATAAATACCTTTTCATCGTTGTGCAATCAAAAAGCATTCATCGATCTACAACCATTATTCAATACATTATTTTATTTTCCTTATTTTAATAATAAAAGTTCATTAACTGCAAATTTAAATCACTACCTTAAATAATGCATTTTTATATATATTTTTGTTACAAATAAAAAACAAGAGCTCGAACTTAAAATTATACAAATGTATTGCTATTTACTACATGTATTATTTACATTACTACTACATGTATTGCTATTTACCCCAGATTGTAAATTTAAATATAATTCCCATGCCTATTTGAGTATTTGGAATATACAAACAGAAATATACTAGAGAATAAACACATTGAAATTATTCAAGCTTTAAAAAAAAATAAAGTCTGCAAAATATTGTTAATATCCGTGGTATGTTCCCAATGCCGACTAGTTAATTAGCAAATTTGTTTAAAAGGAGCTGGTGATAAAGTAAACACTGCCACAACACTCGGCCACATGTTGAACCCCTAGCAATCCCCTACAACACGAACTGAATCATTATCGATTCCATGAACAAGCCCGTAACTATGACAAATCTGTTGTTGTTAAAAACATTTAACACAGATTAACATTAGAGATATTGGGATTTCAAATATTTAAGACGAAATAAAGATATATGTAGTAACGTAAGTAGATAGTAGTAGCTGTCGACAGTAACCCACACACTTAGAGCAGTAAGGTCTATTGTCATTAATACTCAACATGAGGATGTAGTAAAATTTGATAATTGTTTTGATTGATGATCCTTATGTTACTAAATCGTTATTTATAACATTAGTCAGACCAATTCTTGAATATGCTAACCAAGTTTGGTTCCCTTTTTATCGCCAACACATTGATGGAAGAGAAAGTATTCAAAAAAAATTTCTTAGGATTATATTAAGAGCTTTGAATTGGAAAAACCCCTTAATAATGCCCCCCTACATTGAACATCTTAAGCTGCTTAATATGTATACTTTAGAAGGTAGGAGAACTGTGTTAGGTATTGTTTTTATAACCCAAGTACTGAATAAACACATTGATTCACGTTATATTGATAACATTTTAAGAAATACAATTACCACAAGAGCACGATTTAGGCATGAAAACATATTTTCTATTACATTTCTTAGGACTAACTACAGAAAATATGAGCCTATTAACAGAATGCTGATAAACACAAACCAATACAATACAACAATAAATTTTTATATGAGTAAAGATGTTGTAAAAAAACCCTTATTTAATGTAATTTCCTAATTTCATTAGGTATTTTGTGTAAACTAATTGTATAATTTTTGCGATCTCTATTTTAAATTACTAATTGTTTTCGTTTTATATTTTATTATTGTAAAATGATTTTATTGTAAATTTTAATATTGTAATTTGTAAACACTTGAACTAAGTAAGAATAAATTAATTAAAAAAAAAAATCATAATGTAAATGTTTTGGCTTTGTTGATTAGTATTGAAGACGAAAAATAATTTATCCAACTATACGAATAAGTAATCCGTTTTGTACCAATAAAAAAAATATAAATAATGTAAAGGCCTGGCCTGAAAAAATCTATATAGTTTTCAAATGTCACTTAAGTTATACAAAAAAATACGCTTTATATTTCTAAATCAAATATTCATGGTTAATCCCAGGACTTACCACATCTAAAATAAAATTAATGGTTAATCAAGTAAAACTAATTTTAACAAGAGAATACAATTTGTAGGTGTCGAATATGTAAAAATCTCAAACTACATAAGACTGTGTTAATCCTTTATAAAGTCTTTTTTCAAGATTTCCGCATTCAAAAAGAAAAAAAATATTTTCAAAATGCTGTTTTTAAGTAATTACAATAATTAAAAGCTTAAAATTATAATTTAAGAAATTTCACAATAATTTGACTAAGCATGACTAAATTTGACTAAACAATTTATTGAAAAATAAACTTTATTAGACTTGAGAAATTTGTTAATGCTATTGTTTTTAAATTATTTGCCAAGTTAAATACCGAGGTTTGGATTCTATAATAGAAAAAAGACAATTTCATTGAAAATAAATACAAACAAAAATCAGAACAATTAAATAATTTAAATGAATAACCAAAATGTAATTAGTTTTGAGGTGAAAAATCAATGATAAAGAAAATTAAAATATTTATAAAATAAAGTGTAGTAACTTTAATTGGAAATGCAATCGACCGTATTTATTATTTTACTAAAAAAATATATAAAAAAACGGTTTTACAAATGAGAATTTGTGCAATTCTTTTTAATGAACACAAACATTTTTAATAGGAAAAATGTTTGCGGAATCGCAATTAAACTTAAATGAAATGTAATTTAACTATTGAAAAATAAATAAAAAATATATAATTAGAAAAATAATTCCAAGAAATTATTTGCAATTTAAATAAATTAACATTCTATAACCAATAATTTGATTATTCCAATTTTTATTTTCTTACTCTACTTTCTGAAAATAATTCGTTGTCGAGCTTTAATTACCCATTTCCAATTTTTAGTTTAAAACTTCTATAACTTGGTCTCCACTTCGTCAGAACATCTTGATTTTGATTCATCTCTTGTTCTCATATTGTAAGGAACAACCAGGTCTAATATTCTTTTTTAACATTGTTTGATCATTCATTCTCAAAACATATGGTTTTTCAATGTCAGGCTTTGTGCCTTAATTTTACAATATTTAAAGTTTTAATTAGTGATCCTATCTTCTCTTTTCAAATAATTCAAGCCATAAAGATCAATGAAAACAAACGACATTGTCGTCCCAGATTATCGACATAGAATATCGCATACCAAGTCCAATGAATGCGACATTTTAATTTTCATTTTCAAACAACAATTCCAAAACAACAAGAAAAATATTTTTAACTTAATATTTTAGACTAGCTGACAACACCGACAAATTTTGAATTTTGATCAAATTTTTGTCGTCTACATTGTACTATTTGTTATGATGCCATTTAACCACATTTGTTCATACCATAATTTGACATATTTTGTTGACATATAATGTCGTATGGTTTTCATTAGACTTTAGGTTTTAATATTCACTATGAAATTTTTAAAATTATATATACAGTTTATTATAATAGAAAAATATTGCAGTATACACAGGCGGGTCAGTTTTGGCACTTAAAAAGAGGTGATGCCGTGATACTCTATTTAGGAAAAAAAACATGGTAAGTCTATTTTGAAATTTAACCTGGGCTATTTTATTTGTATTACAAATTCCAAAAAATCAAATTACAAAAATGTAAAGGATGGTTCAATTCATCAAAATAATTAATAAAAAAAAAAAACAATGGCAGCAAATTTTTTCCGGGATAAGTAACCAAAGTCAGTTTTATATACCAAAATTTTAAGTTTAGGTTAGCTATTACGCTAAAACGGTAAGTCTGATAATTATCCGTTTGTTACGTACATCAATTCTAAAAGTTTTGAAATCCATATTGTTTTAGCTTACAAATTTTCAGAGTTATAGTTGACAATTATTAAGCATTATTTGTCCAATCTGATTTTCATCAACCACCTGTAGCCCAGGTCATAATTAAAAACAATTTTTTCCTAAATTTTTTGCCTAAAATACTTAAAAAAAAATGTTCTAACTCTTCTAACTCTATTATTTATCTAGTATTTCCTAACTCTATCTACCATCTTGACTCATATATCATCACCATCATCATTACCAACATCTATAATGATTTTTTGTTATTTTTTCTATTTTTTTTGGTTACTATATAGTTAAGATAGTTAGATAAGTAATAATTTAAAATTATATCTAGTATATAAGTTTGAATGTGTACTCATTATAATTTAGTATTAATATTTTTTATTATAATCATTATAATTTAGGTATAATTTACATATTAATTTACTCATTATAATTTAGTATTAATTAATTTATTTATTCATTTATTTATTTATTTATTTTTATATAAGCATTTTCTGCAGTAATAATTATTTACAATGTAATTAACTTTAAGATACAATATTGTTAATTTTCAAAAAAATTTTATAGACCGTATGGTTCTGGCTAAGATCAATATAGAATTATTTTTTTGTTATCGGATTTTGATTCTGAATTAAAAAAAAAAAAAAAGTCTTCGAAAAAATTAATGTTAAGTAGTTAAAAAAATTAAAAAGCTTAAAAAACCAAACAATTTCCTGATATACTAAAAACTGCATAACTAACCCATTTAACTTCTAATCTGCATAAACATTTAATGTTCATTTCTTTCACCCCAAACTATTTGTATTAAATAACAACAATCAAAATTTTGTCGATATATAACATTGATGACAATATATTTTACGTTTGCTAGTCCTTCTAATGCACCTTCTGATGCACACATCTATTCGTAAAATAATTCAGAATATTAACATCTGTCGACTTATATTATTAAAATTGGTAAACAATTAAAAATATTAAATGCAGATTAAAACTCTAGGTAGGTATGCTTTACAAATTTTATTAAATATCTTATTCGATTTCGGTTTACCAAATAAAATGTAATGATTGTGATTATATATATATAGTTAAGTTCATCAAGCGAGAAATGAAAGACGGAATTTTGTTTTAATTTCAAATTTATTATATTTTATTATAAATTTTCTTTATTTAAAATCTTATTTTATAATTTAACAATGTATTACTTATATCACTTTTATTATTTTATTTAAATGTGTGTATAACTCCTTTTACTAATACGTTGTGTGTTGTTCGACGGTTAAAATGCAAGAGAGAAAGAGCAGTTCTTTTAGAACCGTTTAAATAATGATACTTCCCAATCAATGGCGGAAACAAGCAACCGGATATGGTTACCGGATATAGTACTACGTGGATTGATTAAGTTCCACGTAGTATCACATGTGCCACACGGTGAGTGTTCCTACCATTGTCTGTTTCTACCATATATTATTTCAAGTAGGCAATTCATAGGTATTGAGATTGCCTGTAAAGCATGCATGCGTTAACTTGACAATATATATTGGACAAACTGGAAGAAGTTTTCAAACCAGATTTAAGAAACATTTTTTTTAATGGACAAAATGAATCAAACGTAGTGAAACATCTCTTAGAAAACAATGATGATTGCTCAATAAATAATTTGGAAATTTTTGGGAATTTTCATAGACACAATTAGCCCCGTAGCTTACATTGCGTGCCAGATTTTTACTGAATAAACCACACCCATCTCATTAAAATTAGTCCGACGGACTAACCATTACTTTATTGCTAGTCTTATTTTCTTAAAGAGAAAGTTAACGAAATTCTATCGTATTAAATCTAGTGGCTTGATTTTGATTTTCTAGCAGTTGAGTGGCCTCAACTCAACGTTAACATGGCCCTCCAGGCGAGCTAAATGCTTTGCATGCATATCTTTTTATTTCATTTGCTATTCAAGGAATTTTTAGATCCGTGTTACGAACATAACAAGAAACAATTACCATGTTGCGCAAGACTTTATTTTAGAATTTTTGTATACAAAGTACATGTGTTCGTTTGGCACATCCCCATATTTGTATGCCGTACAACCATATCGGTTTGTTTATCGATCTAGAAGTCAGTACATTTCTCTATATTTATTATCAAGCTCAATTTTTTCTTTTTTAACGTACTCCTTCCACCTAAGTTTAACATGTAATGTCATTCCTAGGTATTTAGCACCCCATTCAGATTTACCGATGGTTGATTATCTTGTCGCTTGCTTGTTTCACGCCATCGTGTATCGTCAACAAATGAAGCTACAGTTATATTTTCCATTTGTGGTAAATCATTGGTGTAGAGTAAATACAGTATGGGACCCAAAATACTACCTTGAGGCACACCGGTTTTAATATCTCTAATAGTAGAATACTCTTCGTCTTGTTTATTTCTAAATATTCTGTTTTCTAGATATGTGGAGTGTGTATCTGCGTATTGTTTAGGTAACATATTATTTAGTTTATGTATTAAGCCTCGATGCCATAATTTATCAAAAGCTTTTTTTTTTTATGTTCTTGACAGTAACTTAGGTAGAATCACCTTTTCGTGCTTAATTAAGTACGGTACTGCAATTTTACACTACAAAATCTACAATATTTCGAGTATTTATTTATCGAATTACTGGCTTATCAACTCATTAAATGTGGAAAACTACTACTATTGTCAGGAACTAAGCCTTCTTAAATAGAATAGCTCTATTTTATTTAAGTTGTTACCAGATTATACTCTCAATTATTATTTATTTATTTATTTATTTATTTTAACAGTTGATCCTACAGATAAATCTGTAGGCCAACTTTATAGGTCCTTTTCCCTTTCGAAATGTGGGCCTTTTTTTATTAAACTATATTAATTATTTGGAATATATTTTTGTATATTATATATTTATATTATTTTTTTTTATTAGTTATATTATATCTTTATTAATTATTAAATTATATCTGAATCGATGTGGTTGTATAGAAAATTACATTTTTCAGTAATTTTCACCTTTTGAAAAATTTTTCGGTTCTCACGGGGTTTGAACCTGTGCTCCTTCCATCGTTACATTACTACACTCGAGTGCTTTACCACTCGGCTACCGAGGCCACTCTCAATTATTTTTGTCATTTATTTTATCCCAATGACAAAGGGTACTGAATCAGGTTGAAAAACCGACAAATAATATTTTTGCATCATTGGGAATCGAACCTGGGACACTTCGGTTGCGCTACATCTAGAACCACTAGAAAGTAGAGCATATTTGCTTTTGTTCTAAAGCTTTTTCTATTATGTCTGTTATCCGATGTAGTTGATCGATTGTTAAGTGGTTAGACCTAAAACCAAATTGATAATTTGGAATCAGATTAATATTTTCTATGAACGGTCATATTCACACGCTGGGTGGAGCAGTAGATAGAGCGCCTGCCTTTCAACCGAAAGGTCCCGGGTTCGATTCCCGATGAAGCAAAAAAAAAAAAAATGCTTCATTGGTTTTTCGAGCTGATCTAGTACCCTTTGTCATTGGGATATAATAAATGACAAAAAATCATTGAGAGTATAATCTGGTAACAAATAAAATGAAACTATTCTATTTAAGAAGGCTTAGTTCCTGACAATAGTAGTAGTTTTCCACATTTAATGAGTAGATAAGCCAGTAATTTGTTAAAATAAAATACTCAAATTATTGTAGATATTGTAGTGTAAAATTGCAGTACCGTACTTAATTAAGCACGAAAAGGGAAATTCTACCTAAGTTACTGTCAAGATCATAAAAAAAAAAAAAAATTCGTATCAATAATAGATTTTCAAATAATTTTGATATTATTTGTATAGCAGTGATATTGGTCGGTAGGTTTGTACCTAATTTATAGGCTTACCTGTCTTTGATATCATAAATATCACTGCTTATCCTTATTCTTATAGCAGCGCTTATAGTGTATGTTAGCATTGTTAAAGCTTTTTTCAGAAGTTGTTTCATAGCTTCCGATGTAATTAAATAAAAACTTGGACTTTTTTATCTCTTAGTTTTTTAATTTCTTCAACTAGTTCTCTCTCTCTGTGAACATTTTCTTGCCAATTAACATTTTCTTCAGTGAGGTCATCCGTACTTAAACAATTGATAAAATATTAAAATAGGATTTAATATTCTTTATTAATCCAACGAAGTTTTACTAACACTTTAATTATTTCTTTCACTTATAAAAGTTAAATTGAATACAATTATCGATATTTCAGAAGCAAAATATTTCTTGTGACTAACATAAAGGTTTTGTTGCTCTAGTTTGTTCCCCAGCACTGATTACGATTTTATAAAGTATTATAAAAAAAGGTAAACAACCAATGTCTGATTGTAGCATAATTGAAAGAGCAAAGAAAAGTAAGAATAGTACTATTGAACTAGTTATAAAATTGACCAAATTTCTTATACAAAATATACAAAAAAAAAACATTTTTATAAACGAGATTTTTTTTTACAATTTCCATAAATGAATAACAAAAAAAAAGTTAAATTTGCTTGAATAACCTACATTTTCAATTTACTAAAATTTTATTTTATATTACTTATGTAAACAAATGTCAATTTCTATAAACATTTTGAATTAATTCTATAATAATTATTATACACTTGTAGTTTTTAAATTATACATTTTAAAGTAATGCAGTTCCATTCAATATTTTAAAATATGAAATTTTCTATTAAGAACTATTAGAGTGAATACATTTACAATCAATTGAACTGAATTTAGTTTTCATTTCTCTAACAATCCTACTTTTCTTGTTGACATCAAATTTCTCTTTAATTTCACTTCTTGAATATCCTTTAAATTAGTAAATCTAAACTAAAAAAAAAAAAAAAAAATATATATATAAAAAGTGGTCATATATTCATTCATACTAAAACGACAGCATTACTTTCTTGATGGTTATTGGGGTGTATACCAATTGAAATAGTACGAATTTTGTTTACTAGAATGTTTTTAGAGTAAACCTATCACCATAGCATAGCTATATGTTGTATTATAAGTGTATATGAAACATTATTATTATTATTATTATTATTATTATTATTTTTGAAAAGGACATTTTTCTATTTCGTTTCTTTGGTTGAAAAGTCACGTTTTTCTGTAATGCGACACGACCTTATTGATGACGGCACTAAACAGATGCCAACATTTTTTTTAACTAAAATTGTTTTTTTTTTTTTTTTTTTATATTTTGGTTTTTGTTGTGTTGAGTATCGATGTTTTATTATTGAATAAGGACTTACTGTACAACTATAATGACACTGGTTGTAAGAAGGATATTTTCTTTTTAATTTTGTTATTTTTTTTTATTATTGTTGTTATTTTTCTGTTTATTGAAAAGATATAAATAAATTTTTCGCCTTTTATTTTTTTTACTTTTTGGACTTAACAGCTTCTCATACTAAGCTATTATATTATACGTAGGTAAGTATCAGTATATACTATGTAAAAGTATAGAGAAGAACCAAAGGACATTTATTAGATGTTCAAGATAGAAAAAGAAATAAGAAAATTTCAGTATTCTTAAGATTTTAGTTGAAAAAAAATTTTTTTTTTTTTTGATATAATCTGAAGGAGTTGAACCAAAACGCGGTACTGGTAATTTTGCTACTTAAAAGAAAATAAGAGATTTTATCGAAAAAAAATTCTCAATTGACATTTTGTTCTTGATGATACAATTTTATTGACATCTTCATGTTTGTGATGATCTCAGCACATTTTTTTTGTATTAAAAATAAATTTATTTTTTTTTTTTTTTTTCAAATTTTATTAAAATTTAATTTGGATTGAAATATAGAAGACTATTGACATATTTTAAAAATCATCAGTATTGGTAAGTTATACTTTTATATTGAATAAAATGGTGACCTCAAAAATATTATATTTTTTGGACAGTGTAAAATTATTTTGTTTTTTGTATTTATGTATTCGTTCATACAGTACCACCACCTTTAAATGAGTGGTTTGTAGAATTTGAAATTCTTTTAAAGTGGAAATTTGAGCTAATTTTTTTCTTTGTTAGAACTTATTTTGACAATTATTGTATTGGGTTTGTGCAACTTAACCAACTAAATCATTATCAGTATAGTAAAGTTGGTTATAAAAATTTGATTATATTAAAAATATAAAAAAAAATAAAAAGCTCTAACTAAAATGTAATAATTCAGAATTGTTTCCAACTTTATAAAACAACAAGCTTTTCAATTTGAAAATAATTAATTTTATTTTAAATTTATGAAATTTTTGCTGTATTTTGCAAAAACAGCGGTGTTGAGATGCTTCTTTGAAAATTTATATATAAAGTCGAAAAATTTTGACTCATTTTACTTTATATTTATCGTAAAAGTGTATTTCAAAACAAAATTCAAAAACAAATTTGTTGCTGCCGAATACAGGAAAATTGTTGTTCGCGAATATGAATAGTTGAAAAATACTAGTAAATATTTTCCATTTTGCACAGTTTTATCTTAATGCTATTTGAATGTGATGAAGGACTTAATTTATAATTGCAGTATATGTCATGGTGAACATTTTATACAAACATGGTATTATTTAAGATATGTACTTGATAAAATTAGTTTATTTAGAAAAATTCATATTATTTATTAAAAAAATTAAAATGTAAAATCAACAAGTGAGAAATTTTTTGTAAATAAATATGTTGATCTTAGATTATGATTAGGTTGATCAGGAAGCATATTATGTTTCACCTTTTATATATGAAAATCAATGAAATTGAATGAAACTTTAATCTTTGTCTAATAAACATCCATTTCAGTTTTCCCAACATTAAATTTATTTTTTACAAAAACTTGTTTTCCAGCGTTAGAGTAAAATTTTGGTATAACAGTGAAATTAGTCGAATATTTTCCTTTTAATTTTACTGATATGCTTATCATACAGATACGCGTATTTCGTCTACTACTTGCAGACTTCTTCAGTGTTTTGTACTCGACTCATTAAATTTATGTTTGACCTTCTTGAACATTTTCAAAATAATTCTAATAGCATGATTTTGAATTATCTGTAGCCAATCTTTTTTTGCTTCATTACATCAGAATAATAACACAACACAATACTCCAAGTGTGGTAAAATTATTGTATTATACATAATTATCGCACATTTATTTATAAATTTGTTTCTTATTCTATCTACTATTAGTATAAGAATCTTGCGCACTATTATAACACTGTTATAAACTCTCTTATAGCAGTATTAGTGTTAATTTGAATGCTCCGCAATTGTTGCGAAACGTTATAAATACGCTGTAGCACTAAATTGGAGTATCCTACAAGGCACCGGAGTAATGGCTGTAATATTTTTATAGGATTAGTATAAATATGTGTGAGTGTATGTTTTTATTTTGAAATGAAATTCATTTGAAATAATTTATGATGTGCGAGAGTGAGGAAGGTATTATTTTTTATTTTAAAATAATAATTTTATGGAGTTTATATTTATTTCATGAAAAAGAGATTACATATTTTTATATTTGTATGTAAATGATTTATAATATAAAAAATGTCTTACTAATAAAGAATATTTAAAGTTAAGAATAATTGTATTAATATTTATAATAAACAAAAATGCAAAATTTGGCTGGGAAAGAAATTTCATTGATATTTATTATAATAATACTTTGAATAAAAATACATTGCCCTTCAAAAATAACCAATTTTTAAATAAATAAAAGAAAATATATTTTTAAATTGCATCTTTAAAATGTTAAATAATGTACGTTAATTAACGCATAACATCAAATTTGATATTTAAATAACTATTCTTTTAAGCAAAAATGATATTTTTGCAAAAAGAATGTAAAATAAAGCTTTTCAGTTTTTGTTTATTTAAAAAAAAAAATTTTTATTACCATATTTGTAAAAAATAAGGACTATCGCAAAATATTTATTCGAAATATTTATTCAAAAGCTACAGTAACTTTATAAGTGACATTATAGGAATACAGCAAAATAATAACACCACTACTGCTATTTTAGCAATTCTATTCTTATAACCACACTTTAACTTTTGATATAAGACTACGCACTTTTAGAGTTATAAAAACATTGCTGTAGCAATTGCTATCAGAAAATTCTTATAGCAATATTGATCACATTATTTCCATAAAAACAACATTATAACACTTTTAGTACTTATCGGGAGTCATATAAGAGTGTTATAGCATTGATTTTGTTTTTATAACAATAAAATGTAATGTGGGAGTTAATAGTTAGCTAGGTTAGGTATAAGTTTTAATAAAACTAAAATAAAATATAAGGTTTTTGAAATTTTCCTTATAAATTTTTTTAATAATAATGAACCAAATAAAAATTTAAAATGACAAATAATTAAATATTTCAGTTGTGTAGATGTAAGTACATCTGAACTCTGTGTAAATATAATAATAAAACTATAATGAAATGTAAATATCTTGAAAATAAATATAATTGCAATATTACTAACATAATCTGCATGCTAAATAACATCTAAATTTAATCTATTACCAATCATAATACCATTATTTTTATTAATTTCTAAATAAATATAGTTTTTAATATAATTTTATTAACATTTAAGTTTTAGCAAATGGACATTTGATTTTGGTTTTTATAACTCACATATTTGTTTCTTCAAAATCTGTATATATGAGTTTTGACACCATTCAAATTAAAACAAAGAAGTTGTCTAGAAAATACTACACTTTTATACTTATTTATAAGTTCTAGTAGTGTTGGTGAACGAAATAATAATTTGAGAAATAATAATTTCATAAATAATAATTTGAGAAATAAATAATTTACATAAATATAGAAATATATGTTGTATTAAGTTGAAATCGTACCTTTAAGAAAAAATAAAGAAAGAAATAAATAAAATAAAATAACTCATTAGTAGATAACAGATAATTTAGAAAATATTCGACTATTTTCAACAATCATAACATAACTCATTAACTCCGACAGAGAATTTGCAATTTACAAATTACCCAATCTGAAGTAGATTCAAAAAGTATGTTAAAGAAAAAAAAAATTTTAATTTTAATTAAATTAAATATAATTATATTATTATTTATTTTTTAATTCTTATAATTTCATAATAATTTATAATTGTATTAAGTTTTGCACAACTAAGTAAATATTTATTCATGAGTATAATTTTACAAATTATTAATCAATTTAAGTGTTTGCATAAGGATTAATTTATATATTATTTGTATTTTAATATTAATATTATGTATATCTATTGGTATATGTATAGATGTTAATGTCTTATTTATTAAATGATATTTGGATATATTAAATTAAATATTTACTAATTTATATTTAATGCTAACTAAAAACTGCAACAATTTTCAATTAAATTTTTTAAATAATTAACGGTGTTGTATTAAATAACATTAAAAAAATGAGATTAATACAATTCTTTTGACAAAATTAACATGACCATCAAAATACTATACCCATTTATAAATCGGAGGTCATTTCTATCTTTAAAAAATAAAATAATCATACTAAAAACCATTTTTTTCCCAATTTTAACATATGGAGCGCCAATCTGGGCGACTTGTGCTAAAACTCATAGAAATAAATTACAAATTTCACAAAACAAAATACTAAAACTAATGTTGAACTTACCATTTTATTTTTCAACGAAAAAGTTGAACGATAAGACCAATGTGAATATGGTTGACGAAAATATTAATATTATAAAAGAGAAATTTAATAATAAATTGCAATATTCAAACAAAATTATGATACAAAACTTGTATGTTAATTTGTAAATACATATAGATAATAAATTAATATAAATTTATATCTTAGTATTAGTTAGGTTAGTTTTAGGTTTAATTAAATATAAATTTTATCTAAAAAAAAAAAAAAAAAAAAAGTTTGGATAAGGTTTTTACTATCCTGTTTTTCCTTAAAAATTTAATATTAATATGAGAATGTACCATTTATTTAAAATTTAAAATGTTTCAGCTGTAAAGAGAATATCTCTAAACTCTGTAAAAAACTCTGTATTTAAAAAAAAAAGTATATTTAAGGAAATAAATGAATTGAAATTGAATACAATTCTTATTATGCAAATATTGATATTACAGAAGTAAGTGTATTATAATTAGTTAATATATAATACCTAGTCTATATATATACCGGGTGTTCCAGACCATGCGTATCAGCTTTCTAAGAGGGGAAGGATCCGTTATTTTAAAATTGAATAAAAATTTTATTAACTAAATCAAGGGTGCTCTATCGATTGGTGATATTTTCAAATTCCGGGAAGGAAGGGAAATCGGTTTCTTCAGACCAAAAATCGCCGAAATTGCCCGAAATCGAGACTTATTCTAGTTTATCAAAGGAAAATATTGAGCATTTTTGTTTTATTGTTATTAATTTTAAAGAAAAATACTAAGAAAACGAAAAAAAATCGTTTAACATAATTTTCTTATTTTTTATCGTAGAATATGAATTTGCATTAAAAAGTACCCCTTCGCATTTAAAAATCTCGATTTCGGCAAGTTTCGGCGATTTTTGATCTTAAAAAACCGATTTGCGGTCTTTTCCGGAAGTTCAAAATACCACCAATCGATAGGGCACCCACCATTTAGTTAACGAACTTTTTTTAAATTTTAAAATAACGGCTCCTTCTCTTCTTAAAAAACTGATACACATGCTCTGGACCACCCGGTATATATATATACAGGGTGGTCCGGTTTAGAGCAAAAAGTTTTTAAAGGGCGATTCCTTTGAGTATTTTAGGAAAAAAATTGTTCTAGAAGAGGGGTCTGTCTTTAAATTTACCTGGGCTACAGAGGGTTAAAGAAAATCGGATTAGAAAAATTATGTCTAAAGAATATCCACTACAGCTCAGAACAAATTGAAGCTAGAGCAACATCTTCTTCATAGCTTTTTTTTAGAACTAATACACCTAATTAACGGTATATGTTGAATGAGTATCAGACTTACTGTTTTTGAATAATAACTGCATAAACTTAAAATTCGCTAATTTTTTTTTTTTTTATTGTGTTGATGCGCTACATCATCCTCTACAACTTTTTCATACTCAACTTTCATATCAGACTTGCCGTTTTTCATGTAAAGTCATATAAAATTTCATTAACCCTAACTAATTTCAGTAATTTGAACTAATTTTGACAAAAAAATAAAATTGTTAGGTGCCTATTACGCATCATTCTTTTCATCAATCATTCATCCATATATTGTCAATATATGGATGAAAAGAATGATGACCGATTACACATCAATCATGCACTCATCAATCTTTTTACCCATATTTTGACATTTTGCAATGACATATTGTGGAAGTGTTCGGAATATATTGATAATTTCGAAACATATATGAATATTGAAAATATAATTTTTAGGGGAATGTTTTTAACTTCAATTTAAATTGAATTTTTAAAGTAAAGTAAAGGGTATAAAAAGCAACAAATTATTTTTTTGCACATTTGAATAATATATCAATCGTTTTTTTACAATAATTGCTATAATTATTAAAATTAATATAAAAAT
Source organism: Argyra leucocephala (assembly GCA_963942445.1). Taxonomy (NCBI): domain Eukaryota; kingdom Metazoa; phylum Arthropoda; class Insecta; order Diptera; family Dolichopodidae; genus Argyra; species Argyra leucocephala. Next base: position 27,893,649 of record OZ012678.1, on the reverse strand, counting down.
TATTCTTTTTGAATTACATCACAAATTAATATTATAACCTTATCTGAACATTCCCCAAAAAGCAATTTTTTTTGCCTCAGCTGAACTTGTCAAAAATGATTGATGACATGATTGATGGGAATTTTCCGTGTATGATTGACGAATGATTGATGAGAATAGAACCGCCATCAATCATTTCTCATCAATCATTCATCCATATATTGATAATATATGGATGAAAGATTGACGAATGATTGATGTGTAATAGGGCCCTTACAATATTCAACTCTCAGTTATTATTTTTCTTACTAAAACATGGGTTACCCAAATATTAAATATGACTTTACCTGAAAAACGGCAAGTCTAATATGAAAATTGTGTATGAAAAAGTTGAAAGGGATGATGAAGCGCATCAACACAATAAAAAAAAAAAAAAAATTTGCGAATTTTTTCGAAATAATCAACGTTTTTTTACAAAATTTTCAGTTTTTAAAAGCAAAATTTTAAGTTTATGCAGTTATTATTCAAAAACGGTAAGTCTGATACTCATTCAACATACACCATTGACTAGGTGATTAGGTTAATTATTAATTCTAAAAAAAGCTATGAAGAAGATGTTGCTCTAGTTTCAATTTGTTCTGAGTTGTAGTTGATATTCTTTAGACATAATTTTTCTAATCCGATTTTCTTTAACCCTCTGTAGCCCAGGTAAATTTAAAGATACACCCCTTTTCTAGAACATTTTTTTTCCTAAAATACTCCAAGGAATCACCCTTTAAAAACTTTTTGCTCTAAGCCGGACCACCCTGTATATTCAAAATTGACATGCATATATATTACGACATTAAATATTTCACTAAAGCAAATCTAATTATCAACCGTATTTAATAATGATAAGAACAAATTTATCACTTCGATAGGCATAGCAGCTCTTTCATTTCCATTTATCGACTCTTCATTCGTTAACTTTTAAAAATCAACTATTAAAAACGCCTTCTTCATTTTATTAAAATAAATATGATGAAAACATAGCACTTATTCTCTAGGTTTTAAAGTATCAAAGTAAGCCTACATAATATATTGTGCAATACAATGCACCTCACAAAGTTTGAAACCTAAAACAATTTTTAAATTTCAATTTTCACTTTTCCAAAGAATTTCAATAGACATTGTCCAAGTAAAGAAATTTTTTCAAATACATGATTACAAATATTATTTATAAATATAATTTCCATCTATACCTCCTATTACTTATTTTAATTATTTTTATTTTTATTTATTTTTACTTTTCTATTTTGGAAATTTTACGTTAAAATAAATCTTTAAACGACATACTTACAAATAAGAAAAGTTTTTAAACTTTTTGAATACATATCAAAACCTTAACTTTGTTGTATACTCAAGTTAATGAAACTTAAATCAGGTCACAGGATATTTTCTTTAATTTTTTTCAAATTTTTCTTTGAAGTAATTTTTGAAAGGACATTAAAAATTTATTTTTACAACTATTTATGAATATCTTCTATTTTTTATATTATTTAGTTTGTATCTTATTTTGGGAAGGTCACAAAATAATATCGTAATAAAAATGATTTCCTTTTTAACTGATAATTTTTTTTTTTTTTTGATAAGTAATTCCTTTTACAAATGTACATTAAAAAAGAAACTACCTTTTAAAGATTTAAAAGGAAAAACTACATTATTTTTAATTTTTTTTAAATTTTTACAGTTATCAATAGAACCTTTCCAAACAATACTACTGTATATGTAATCGTAATACTTATTAAGAGAAATTAACTTTGTAGTAGTTATGATTTATCATATCAAATGTAACCTAATTTCTATTTAAGTTAAACTTAAAAGACTTTCTAATGTTATATAGAAAAAATTTATATTTTAAAAAGAGACAGAGAAGGGTACTGAAAAATAGGTTTTCAATCTAACCAAAAAACATTTAGTCAAACTAAATAGTCAAACTTCCTAACGATAAATGAACCGATGTTAAAAAAATACTGGTAGTCTTCCTTTAAAACTTCATTGAATTTCAATCAAAAAACCAATCTAAATCACTGTTTGATAGCAACACTCATTCGAAGGTAGGTCTGATATATATTACAGATCCAGTCAGTGATATAAAAAATATATACATACTCTAAATATATATCCACCATATCAATGACTTAAAAAAATATCAAGAGTTAAACAAATCGGTAGATATAGAAAGTAAATATATGTGCTCCAACAGTAAACCAAATTCAATGCAAATAATATATTTGTGTCGTCGATTAAACAAATATCACGAAACTAAACTCTACTCAAGAACTGCAATAAAATTTATAAAGCTCCTGTTTATGAATATTAATCAAAATTATTATACTTCACTCAACTTTATGCAAGTACAATTTTCTCATATAATCTTTGTGAATATTAAAAATGTCTAACACGAAGCAAATATTAAATATGGTCCTGAAAACGAGGGTGGGGTCTGGATGAGAAAAAATAATTGCAAACTCTGTGAACTATATAATGAGGTGGACGTACTCAGGAAATTTAAAGTCAGGAGACACAGTGATTCAGACACCTAGATCGTATGAACGAAAATGCTTCAGCCAACCGAATCTTCGAATCCATAACCGAGGGTACAAAAGGTCGGGGTAGACTAAACCTTCGTTGAAGAGATGAAATATCGACTGATTTCAAATAATTTCGTGTCTTCAACTGGAGAAAAATTATCCATAACCGTAAAAAAATTGAGGTAGTTGATGATTCGGGCACAGAGCCTACATGATCTGTTGGCCACCTAAGTAAGTAACATAAAACAAAAAATTAAATACGAAAGAAAATTCTTATCAAAATATAGAAATATAATCGATTTGCGACGTTTTAACAGTACTAGTGAGTAAAAATCGAGATCTATCATCAGTTAATAGCTTGAAGAGGTTTAAGCTCTCGAGTTGTTGTAAATGTTTGAACTAAAACGAAAGTGCACTTTTAAAGAAAAATTACTTGCGATATAATGGAAATATTAAAATTTTATGCTTGTCCTCAATTAAAAAAAATTAAAATAGTTCTTAATTAGTAATTTTAACTGTTTGAATGAACATTGCATTCCTATCAAATTTGACTCTTGATGGTTTAAGTATATTTCTCTAAAGCATAAAATTTTATTAGATTTCTGTCATCAGTAGAAATGTTAATTAGATTGAAGATTTTGAATATTGACAACAGCTCTAAAACATAATTTTGTCTTTATAAGAAAGTATTAAGTACTCAATTAAAGTTAGATAATAGCTACAAAAATAAATAACTTGTTAGTTTTGGCACCATATTATGTTCCCTTTGACTAGTCACGAGCTGGTTCTCTCTTTTTGGAAATTTAAACTCTCGACTACTTATGTATTACATTATTGAATGAATCTAACTCACAGACGTAATTTCGTAATATTATATGCAATATGTATACGTTTTTATGCCCTTGACAGTAACTTAGGTAGAATTACCTTTTTGTGCTTAATTAAGTGCGGTACTGCTAGTTTATACTACAATATCTACAATATTTCGAGCATTAAATGTGGAAAACTACTGCTATTGTCAGGAACTAAGCCGGCTTAAATAGAACAGAGCTCCATTTTATTTGTTACCAGATTATACTCTCAATTATTTTTTTTCATTTATTTTATCCCAACGATCTGGACCAGGTCGAAAACCGCATAAAGCATTTTTTTTTTTTTGCTTCATCGGGAATCGAACCTGGGATATTTTAATTTAAACACTCTACCTAGTGCGTCACCCAGCGTGTTCATAATCTTATAATACTTATAGTTTTCATAATATCAAATAAAAATTAATTTTATTCTCAAACTGTATTTATTAATTCAATTTTTTAGAAAGAGATAACGAAGCTTGTATAGAGTGTTTACAATGCATTTCATAAAGTCCTCATTCAAGTTTATACAAATTCAAATAATATAATTAATATAATATCAAAAATATAAAAATTAAGAAAAAAAATGATTACATGTAATACAAAGAAGTGATGGTTATCTGAATAGTTTAATATAAGTTAATAAAAATATGATTGAATGAAAAACATGAAACTAATTGCGAAATTATTGTGAAATATTGTGAAATATTGTGAAATGTTGTGAAATTCGTATATTTTTACATTATTGTTCTTAAATTAATTATTTTTTGACAATTTAACTATTAAACATTTTGATAGGCGAATTATTATATATATATAACATAAATGTACCTATCACCGCCCAAGTACATTATGTCACCCGAACCCTTTTTTTGTAAATACAATACTCCCACGCTTTATATTCCAATTTTATTTTTGAAATAAAAAAAGAATATTATTTCCTCGTTTTAATGCAAAATAATGCACATTTGTATTCATTTTAATAAATAAGTTATTGATAGAAAACTAAACTAGGTAGACATTTTAGTGAAAATATTGGTTCAAACGTTTAAAATTTTGTTTATTTCGTTAAGACCATAATAATTAAACTATGATGTTCACTTATGTATTTTATTCAAATAATTGTAAAAGATATATTATTAAATAGATTCTAATACATACTTTCTTCAATTTGTGAATAAAAAATATTTTAAATTGCTAATTTGTTTTGAGCGGGAATTAGGTACATGTAAATTTATGTTGTACGTGTTTACGATCGACCGGGCGGAATTAGGAAAATGATATATCGCAATAATTAATTAAGTTATTCACCTATTTTTGATTATATAAGAATGTTACTGGACAATTTTAAATTGAAATTGAACAAACTAAGCTGGACCTAATTACAACCTATAAATTTAATTTCACATATGTGTTTTTTGTTACAACTAAATTTTGAGTTTTTATAAAAATTTGTATGAAGAAGCGGGTCGGTAATATGTGCAATATGTCCTAATTCCGAACTAAATATGCAGGTGTAAGCTATTTTCACTAAATTTATACCCAGTCTTATATTTAAAGAAAAAACTATATTTTAATTGTTGAAAATAAGCGAATATTTTCTTTTTATTAGGAGACGAAATACGGTATCTGTATATGATAAGCATATTATGGAAAATATTCGACTATTTTTAACAATTAGATAAATTTTACTCTAACGCCAACCCTAAAGAATAAGTTCTTCCAAAATTATATTTTACTTATATTATATTTTGTATAATTTAAAAAATCTTTGGAATTATCTTGACTTGCAACCAAAATTTTATTAAGGCGTCCATTATAAATTACCAAAATAATTTTTTTGTATACATTTCACAATAAGTTAAATAGAGGAGTGAAAACCATGACCATTACTGGCACATTTTGGAGATGGCCTGTAAAAGAAGATATTCTAATATATTCAGACAGTGACATAATCTGCAAAATTGAGCCTCCAGTTTTAATGAACAGCAGAGGATAATATAATGTACCTGAAATCATACAAATAAAAAATGTCAAAACTAAGAATTAGTAAATGTGATTTTTACTTTGTATGTATAAGAAATATTTTGTATTTTATTTATTTATTTTAAATGTGCATTGTTATAATATTTAAGTTAATTATGTTATATTGAATTATTATTTTTTGTTTGAAATACTGAAACGTTGCATTGTTTAATTTTTTTTAATTTTCATATTGAAATAAATGTATATATATTTTTATGTGTAACAAATAATTTTACTTACTTATAACTATTAATTTTTTTTTTTTTCAAATTATTTATAGTAATATTGATTTGTTATTATAATAAATAATTTTTACAATTTAACGAAGTACTAGTTAATTATTTAAAAAATTAATTATTAATTTTACTCTTAATAATTATTTTAAATAGCTTTTTTGAATAAAATCGTAAATAGGTACTGTGAATCGTAAATAGGTTCAAAAAGCGGAATTTAGTTCATATAAGGGCGGAATTAGTTTAGATTGTAATTGTCGAGCGGAAATACGTACAATCAAACATTTGTTGGCAGTTATAATATTTTATTATTTATTTAGAAAAAAATAAATTATATTTATTTATTTATTTATTTATTTTAACAGTTGATCCTACAAATAAATCTGTAGGTCAACTTTATAGGTCCTTTTTCCTTTCGAAATGTGGGCCTTTTTAATTAAACTATATTAATTATTTGGTATATATTTTGTATATTATATATTTATATTATTTTTTTTATTAGTTATATTATATCTTTATTAATTATTAAATTATATTTGAATCGATGTGGTTGTATAGAAAATTACATTTTTGAGTAATTTTCACCATTTGAAAAATTTTTCGGTTCTCACGGGGTTTGAACCCGTGCTCCTTCGGTCGTTACATTACTACACTCGAGTGCTTTACCACTCGGCTACCGAGGCCACAAATAAATTATAATTAGCTGAAAATATTTTATTTTTAATTAAAAAATACTAATTATTGTGATTTAAAAAAAAAAAAAATTAAAAAAAAACTTATATATTGTTTATTTTGTCAACTTAAACTAGTTTTTCCTTAAGGGGTCGGAAATTGGTACATTTACGTTATATATTATTACATTCTCCAATCCAAATAGATTTGTAGTAACAGAACAATATAGAGATTATTGCATTTCTTGTTGCATATTCGTGTATTCGAATTACGATTGTTATTTCAGTAATTGTTTTAATATGATTATTTTGTATGTTGTATATGTAGGTAATTTGCGCCACTGTTATGAATCATTAAGTTTTAATATTTTGCAGATCTTTTTTCAAGTCCGAAGAGACTTTTAATGATTTTGTCTTGTATTCTTTGTAAGTACCAACATTTTTGATTACCAAATGTTTATCCATATTCCAATTCTATACGTTAAGGTACTATGGAAAAGACATATTGAAAAAATTTTCTCTTTGGATATACGTTTTCCTATATAATAGAATATTCCTGCTATTTTACTGATTTTTGACTGAACCTCCAAGGTATGCAGATTTCAATTAAAATTTTCATCGATTGTCACTGCTAAACATTTATACTTAATGTTACAAGGTCAAGTAAAATTAGTACAAGTGAGTCATATATATAAAATAGTACACCAACAAATAATCACCAACACAAGATTTCAACAAGGTTCAGAGGTTCATCAACATAATACAAGAAATACGTCTGATTTTCGAAAAAGAAGAGGTCTAAGCAACATTTATGGTACATCAGTCAATAAATTTAATAAATTATAAAGTTTTCAAAAATACATAAAAAAAAATTAATTAACCATCTTTACTACTGAATTAAATGTAAACTAATTAAATTTATAATTTGATATAATTTCTCAATAATTGTTACATTTGTCTATTTTGTAAATATTCTATATATTTTCTTACTATATTTTCTCTTTTTTTGTAATATCATATTGCTATTTATACTTTCTACTTGTTGTTTACTATGATGTATATTTAACATTTAATTTAAAATTTAAGTACTAATAATCACTCTGTATGAGCTAACGCTCTTTTTGAGAATAGAACGAATAAATAAATAAAAAAAATAAATAAATTTAAGTATTTACTTACTGACTTTTTCTATTTCACAATTATTATTACACTAATTTTAAGTTTACATTTTTAGACCTAATAAGCATTGACTTAGTTTTTTTCGTGTTTATAGTTAGGTATTTGCTTTGTATTATTTTCATGTCAGAATTTATTATGTTTTGCAGTTCAGTAGTTTTTTTTCTGCATACCGACATCTGCACAAAGATAAGCTTTTCCTATTAGTGGTATAGTAAAAAACTTATATAGCATGTGAAAAGTATTTTACTAATGGAAAACAAGTTTAATGAATTCGTTTTAACATAGTTTGCTTTTCAGATTTCTTTCTTGATCTTAATTACAACTATTTAATATTTTAATTGCACCAGGGACTAAATATAATTGTTTGTACTCTATAATAATAAAGTTTATCTGTAAAAATAATTCTAGTGTATCAACGAAATATTATATCGAATTTTAAAAAATATTTAATTTAATCGGAAATCTAATGAAATAATATCAATATTTTATTTTTTTTATTCAAAAGAATTCCAGTTGATAAATTTTGAATTGGTAAAAAAATTTCCATTTATGTACATTTAAATTGAATGGTTTTACACTCATATCAAAACTTTTATTTAAAATTAATTTTCTTCATAGTGTTTTTCTGAAGTGTTCTAATTTATCTTTTCCATTCATCCTATAAATATATATATATCCAAAAACCATATACATGTATACTATATACATATTTATTTAAAAGTATATATGTAATATCTTATATTTTATAGATGATACCGAAAAAGGACCTTTTTTTAATGAAATTTAAAACCTCATTCAAAAAATATATACTGCAACATATACCTTGCTATCAAACAAATATATATATACTACTAACACAGAATTAAAAAAAAAACAAAAAAAAAACAAATAGTCCATAATGATCAATGAATCGTAAGAATTCAATTCAATCTGCAAATGAGTTGACTTCAACAAAACAAAAACCATTTTATATAGTTTAAAATTAATACTACACACATCCATATATACATTAATACTCAAATTATATAGAGACAAGGTGTATACAGTAAAAATATACCTCATCTTATGGTAATATTGAAAAAAAAAAAACTTGATGAAAAAAATTACTCATCACAATCTTTCATCCATAGCTGATGTAACACATCACTTTTGTGGTAGGTATAGATTTTTGCATAGTTATCCTTTAGAAAAGGATATGAAATTCTGTTCTCACCTTAATACAATTTTTTTTTTTTTTAAATTAAATTAAAAAAAAAAACTATCATCAATCTCTTTCATGTCAATATATCAAGACAAATAGTTGCAGAAAGAAATTATTTTTTTCCTTTAAATTTTTTTTCATTGTAAAAATAAAGGAAATTCACCTCAGATTCTATTTAAAAAAAAAAAATTTACAAAAAAATAGTTTAAAAAAAAACAATTTTATTTTAACGGGCAACAGAAATTTTATATTATACCACATTTTATATGTCGTTCCTTTTTCTCAACCACTATTTACCTGTGTACTATACCTAAACAAGGTACAACATTAATTTCATCACATTTCAAATCTGAAAGATGCCAATAAAATGAATAAATTCAAAAAAAATAAATCAGTACCAGTAACCTACGTAATTGGAAAAAGCAATGAAATAAAAATGATTTTTATGTTCGGAAAAAATTAAATGAAAACAGATCCAATATTATTGAATATCATCCATTTTAAATCGTTTCCAGATAATATGAGAGTTCGTCATACTTTACTGAATTAGATCACATCTTATATGACGGGATATCGTTTCTATAATCGTTTATAATTAATAAATTCCAACAAATACAAATCAAATATCAGTAAATTATTTAATAATTCTGAATAGAGGGTAATCTCAAACATGGAAATAAAAAATTTAAAAAACTAAATTAAAAAACAGTAAAAAAGTTTCAAACACAGAATCTAGAAATTTCTTTTTGTGGCTATGTACACAAAAATTTGATACTTAAGATTTATAAATATACAACTTTAAATAAATATTTAATTTTATATAATAGAAAAAAGCTGTTCATATTCAATAATTCCTGCACTTCACACAGCTTTTCTATTGAATCTCTGAATCTAAAATTTGTATCTCTGATATTCTGATCCCATATTCTAATCCTATATCCTATATTTATATAAACATGTAAATATTTAACTGATGAAATAGGCCAATTGATGGAGTTGTAAAAACCTAAGCATGTTTGGGAAAGAGAAATATTTATACCCTTAATAAAATAATAATATTTGGGAAATTCTGTTACGTTATAACTGAAGTCTAATTAATTTAAGTTATTATGAAAATAATTTTCCGTTGTAACTAAAATAAATTGCATTAGAACTCGAGAATATATGTAAGCGTGAATTGTACATTCTGGTCTTTAAAATTATAAATAATCAAATTAAGCAAAGTATGTAGATGTGCATAATTATAACACTCGAAACAAATCATTATCTATCACTGTTCATTAAAATTTATCTATCACTGTTCAAAACAACTTGTCAAAAAACAAATTGTCTCTGTACAATTATTGTTTAAAAAATTTGAAAGATCTGCCTGATAATATTAAGTCAATTGATAATTTCTGTCTATACAAAAAAAAAAAAATCGTCCAACTTCTTAATGTTTAAATGTGCAATTTTTTAATATATTTGAATTAATGTAAATTTTTAATGAATTTCTAACTTATTGTATTTATTTTATATTAAAATGAAAACAAAGAAACTATTGTCAAACAATTGAATTTTTATATTATTAATAAATTATAAGACCAGACAGCTTCGGCTACGGTCTTAAAATTCTTATGTAAATATGTGTCAAAATTATAATTTTAGAATTGTTATTCATTATTATTATTATTTCTTTATTTATTATAATTAAAATTATAATAAAGGTAAGCTCTAGCTACCAGGGCCATCGGCTTTATATTTGAAAATTGTTATTCAATTTATTTATTATATTGAATTAATTTGTAACTATTTTTTGAATTAATAAAATTGTAAGTGAACACACATAAATAAAAAACAAAAAAAAAAACTCTGACACAACTCTCACATAAAAAAAAAAAAAATATGTAGAATAAAACTATAAATCTTTTAAGCCACACATCATCAATCATCTCATCACAAGTCTTTTAAGCCGGCAACACATGATCAAAACACTTCAAAAAATCTGTTTAGAAATATAACATTTTTTCACGAGATTTAGAAGTAAATCTAGAAGTTTTCGGTTCATTATAGAATTATAGATTAATTTTTGTTTAATTTTATAAAAAATTTCATTATACTTCTTAGAAACAACGGTAAATAACGATCAATACAGCTGTATAAAGGTCAAAAATTTTAAATTTAAATCAATATACAAAACAACGACAAATAAAAAGTGATATTGGCATAAGACGTACTTGTTTTTGCAGTGGTTTTGTATCGGCAATTACTTTGTATATATAAATAAAATCTTAGCCGTAAATGTTAAAAAATTAATAGTTTAAAATATGTAATTATATGACATATTTTATTTAAAATCTCTTTTTTTTTTATTAAAAACAAACTAACAAATAAATTTAATTTAAAAAACATCTTTTTTGAAAATTAAATTAGTTACTACATACATTTAACATAAAACATAAATTGATAAAAAATATCAATCATTTAATAAAAATCACCCACATTTATTTGATTTTTCCCATCCAATATAAACATTATTTTTCTCATTTTCAGCTTTAAGCCAAACAATTAATGGCTCAAAATATTCTCGAATAGCAGATCCAGACATTATTTTCTCTCCTGTAAATACTTCCATTGCATCTGGCCATGGCTTAGATGCTCTTAATGATAACATTGACTTAAAATCATTTCCAGCTTCAGTACTACCATAAAAATCACAATTATCTAATGGAAGTAGTGGATTACCATGCTCATATTGACCAGATTTTATACATACAGCTTTATATTCATGAAAACCAGGATTTTCACCATTTCTATATACATATGGTAAATGTTGATATTGTAGAAAATATTGTATGTGACCCAATTCATGATGTACAGTAAATAATTGTTCTTGATTAACTTGCATCCGCAAGTAAGAGCTGACATAGTTACGGCGTTACGAGAAAATATTAGAAATAATAGAGAACACACTTGGGTAGAGATTCTGGAAATTTACAACCAAACAAGCGAACAAAATCTTGGAATTTCACAACCACAAAGAAAAATCTGGATAACCGATAACACATGGGCCTTGATTAACAGAAGAGGTGAAATGAAGAAAATGATAAACAACAGGATGGCATCAAGAAGAGAATATGAAGAAATAGCGAAAACAGTAAAAAGAGCAGCAAGAAGAGATAAAAGGAAATTTCTACAAAATTTAGCCGGAGAAGTAGAAAAAGCAGCACAGCAACATAACCTGAGAGAATTACATCGCATAATCAAGAACTTAACAAACCAGTCGGAACAACAAAACAAACCAATTAAAGATAAAAATGGTGCGCTCATCACAAACTTAGAGGATCAATTAAAGAGATGGAGAGAACATTTCCAAGAACTGAGCAACGAAGAAAGTACAAATAATGAAGCAGACATAAGAAACAGAAACAATGCAAATACATACCCAACTGAGGGACTGCCAATATCTACTCAAGCTCCAAATATAGAAGAAATCAAAGCTACAATCAATATCCTGAAGCACAACAAAGCAACAGGTGAAGATGGAATTCCAGCAGAAATAGCCAAACTGGACCCCGAATTATTCGCAAAAACAATTGAACCCCACATCAGGAAAGCATGGATAGAAGAGAATATACCACCATCATGGAAGAAAGGAATGATTGTTTAGATTCCTAAGAAAGGAGACTTGGCAACTTGCAGCAACTGGAGAGGAATCACAGTTCTAAATACTATTCATAAGATAATTGCAATTATTATAAAGAAAAGATTAGAAGAAGTACTAGAACCAATACTACGGAAAGAGCAGGCAGGTTTTAGACCAAACCGAAGCTGTGTTGACCAATCAAATACTTTACGGGTCATAGTTGAATAATCAGCAGAATGGAATGCCCCACTATATCTACTATTCATAGATTTTAAAAAAGCATTCGACACAGTCAAGAGATGCGCAATATGGAGAACACTTACAAAGAAGGGAGTTCCTGAAAAAATCATCATCATCATCAAAGCGATGTATAAAGATGCAGAGACAACAGTTCAGCACAGAGGTAACATCAGTGATCCATTCTACACCAATATAGGAGTTAGACAAGGATGTCCACTATCACCACTTCTCTTCAACACAATACTAGACGACATTCTAAGAAAAGTTTGCACTGAAATAAATGGAATAGAATGGGATCTCTTCGGCAACTTAGAAGACTTAGATTACGCAGATGATGTATGTCTCATATCAAGAAATCAAAGGGACCTACAGAACAAAGTCAACAGATTACAGGATGAAGCAAGGAAATCGGGACTGGAATTAAATATCGAGAAAACCAAGGCAATGAGGACAAACAACAGTGATAGTGAGCCAATAACAGTGAGTGGACAACAGATAGAATACGTAGAAGAATTCAACTACCATAACATCATAACATCAAGAGGAGGTACAACAGAAGATTTCAACAGCCGTATAAAGAAGGCAAGAAGAACATTTGGGAGCCTAATGAAGATATGGCGGGGCAACCAAATATCGAGAACAACAAAGCTAACAATATTCAGAGCATGTGTTAAGTCAACATTAATGTATGGCAGTGAAACATGGCTCACTTCGGTCAGAATCAAACAGAAGCTACAATTATTCATCAACAAGTGCTTGAGAATTATATGCAGAATATTCTGGCCGACAAGAATTAGCAACGAGGATTTATGGATGATAACTGGAGAAGAACCTATCAACAGACAGATAAATAGGAAAAAATGGAAATGGATAGGTCATACACTAAGGAAATCAGAAAGTGATATAGCAAGAAGAGCTCTAGAGTGGAATCCACAAGGACAAAGGAGACCCGGCAGACCATACAACACATGGAGACGCACAATCGATCAAGAATTAACAATCAACAATTATACCTGGGACGATATTAAGGAAGTAGTACTCAACAGAGAGGAATGGAGGTTCACTATCGAAGCCATATGCTACCTCGCGGAGTAATAGGAGAAAAAAAAAAAACTTGTGTACATCAACTTGCGTATTGTGTACATTATTATACCAGTCATACAGTAACAGAACAGTAAGTGAAAGGTCGATGATTCGAGTCCCCCAAGCAAATTTCCATAAAAATCTTCGTTAACGAACTTTGTCTTAATTTAGTCAATAATCTTTTATCACTGATATTTTGAATTCATCCTCTCAGCTAACATTTTTTATAGCAACTAACCAGGATTATATATAGGAACTAGATTTGATATTGATCTTTAGCACTATTGTAGCGTGATTGTCCGAACTATTGATGATGTGATTATATTGACGTGTGGTTCTTTTATAACTAATTCTCTATAGTAGCAGTTTTTGCAATTGGGAATTATCTTGACCTAATTAAAATATCAATTTGAAATTATTTTGCATTCAAAACTACTCTTATATACCTATATATTAATCTTTATTGAAAATAATTTACAAAAATTAAAATATATTTGGAATTATTTTTAAAAATATATTCTAACTAAAAGTTCAAATTTAAATTTTACTATATAAATTCATTATTTATTTACTTTTATAAATATATAACAACAACATCAAATGCTAAAAAAAAATTCGTCTGAACCAATTTGTAAATTTGAGAAATAAAAATTATTTTTTTAAACTATCTTCTTATATTTATTTTTTATAAAATGATATGGCAATTTTTTCAAAAAAATAACTCCTTGTTTATATAAACTTATGGGTATTTTGAATACTAACATATATATTTGTTTTGAAATTCATACATTCACCATATGTACACGTAATAGTAGGATGAGTGGGATGAGATGCTCTTCTCATGGTTCTTTTTATCATTTTATTTTTGTATTTTATTTTTTATTTTATTTTCTTATATTATTAAACAAATAGTCATGATAGGATAACAAATCATACAAACAATATCATAAAAGATCATATTTTATCTTTAAACAAGGGAAGAGAAAACAAATTCGATTGTCCGTAAACACTTTCTTTAAGAAAATAACATTATTCTCTGTACTTAGATCTATATGTATATAAATTTATATATTTAAATTTTAAGATGATGCATCTATTCAACAGAATAAACATTAAAAGTATCTTCTAAATCAAACAAGAAAATCTAATAAATACAAATTCATGATAACAAATTTTTTATTATCAGTGTCGTTCCGTATATGTCAAATTACAATATGACGAATATAATATTTCAATTCAATTCAATTCTTTGAATTGATATTAACATTTATATGCAAGTAGATTTAATTTTGCATAAATCAAATCCTATATACCTACACCTACACAACTGAAATATAATTCTTTTGATAGGACGATTTCGAGGGAAAAATCGCTTTTAAAATTAATTTTAAATATATTAAGCTACATTAGTTATTACAAGCTTATGATGAACATATGTAGAATGATAAACTTACAAACGATAGATTTACAAGTGATATAAGTTCATATATGGATTTTAAAACTAAGGCCGGTTCCTCTACAAAAATAATTATAACTCAATTCGATTAATAAATCGTTATAAAATGAATTGATAAGAACTCAGTTGGTGATCTGTAATTGTCTGTCGGTGTGTAACGCATCAAATTCAATTCAGTTGCTATTCCTATTGAAAAGTTTGCTTAGTACTTTGGGCTCTTCTGAACACCATGTCCTTCACCGCGTTCAAGTTCAATATATATTAAAGCAAATAATTATTATGAGTAACACAATTGGGTTATATGTTGGTCATTTATTTATACTACAACCTATATTATCTGGGCAGCATCGTATCATTAGATATACATGTCGACTTGGATCTCAAACTCCGCGTCAGCAAAGCCCGTGCTGCTTTCGGGATGCTATCAAAAATATGGCAGGCAAACAACATGTCTTTGCACATAAAACTAAGAATGCTCAATGCAAGTATAAAATATGTTCTCTTGTACGCCTGTGAAACATGGACAGTTTCAATAAGTATCACTAGGAAAATCCAAGCGTACATCAATAGATGTCTCCGGCACATCTTAAACATTCGTTAGCCGCAAACCATTTCCAACAGAATGGTGTGGCAAAAAATAAAGCAAAAACAAATAGATGTGGAAATGGCTCAAGCATACTCTAAAGGAAACCTGACAACAACATCGCGAAACAATGTTTCGAATGGAATCCTGAGGGTACTCATCGCGTCGGAAGGCCGAGAAAAGCATGGAGAACAACAGTGTTAGCTGAAGGAAGTACCCAACAAAGAACGTGGCCACAATTAAAGAGGTTAGTCGCAGATATAAGCCGATGAAAAGATTTTATTTCAGCCCTATGTCCGACGGATTGGGTTACAGGACAATTATGATGATGATGACGAGTTATATAAATTGTTATAACATCTTGTTACACTATTATAATTTACATTTAATAGTATCGAACCATTATTGTATTAAGAAGATGAGTAATAGAATAACATGTTACATTATTAAAACAATTTTATTTGACATAACAAAATTTATTCTTTGTAGTTCAACATCATAGTCGTCTTGATTAGACTTTACATTTTATATTTTAGTATATCTAACTTTTTAATAGACCTTACTGTTCAAGAATTAAAAATTTTAGGTTTTTTCAAATCTTTGAACAGCTTTATTTATACTTACTGATACCTTACTTAGATGACCTACAGACCATGAAGGTCCTGGGGCGTGTCTCATCAAAATCATCAACATATGAAATTGCTTCAAATCTGATAATACTGTCTCTGCAATGCAGGTTCGGTTTGCCCCGACGTCTCGTACCTTCGGGTCTTGATTAGAAAGTACAGTTTTACTTATAATGTATATTAAAAAATTAAATACTAAAATATAAAATCACTCAGAATTTAAACTTTTATAAGTACTTAATTTGCATCAGTTTTCTTTATAACACCTAGCACTCAACTGGTCCCAACAAAATTATAAATAAAACAGTGAAAGTCTATCAAATGTCATTACTCAAAAAAATATAGCGAAACACTTGTGTACATTGTTTACCTGTCAACATTTTGAAGTATCGCCACTGAATCCTTATTATATCAATAAATATTATAGGGTGGTGCTGTTGGATATTTTAAAGAACCCATTAAAAGTTACACAATTTCATAAACACAATATTATTTTACACAGGATGTATACAATAGTGTATATGTATATGTATATTTAATAATATTTTTCATTTTTTTTCTTTTGCAATTTTTCTAATATATTTTTAAACATATTTTTATTGTGCATCATGTGTACAAAGTGTTTCATCCTTTTATTTTTGTTTTAAAATATTTTTTTTTTTTTTTTAATTTTGCTGCAAGGAAGAAAAATCCTTTATTGGATTGTTATAAATAACTAAAAACAAAAAAAAAAAAACTATATACGATTGTATGTTTGTTCCAAAATAACAGTTGCTATATAGGTTGTATTGTTTCGCTTGCTACTGATGGTACCAAATACTGTTGTTGATTTTCGAACTTATATTATTCCTTTCAATAAAAACTGGTGTTGACTTACATAAAAAAAAAAAAAAAAAAAAAAAAACAACTAAAAATCAAAATTTCATTGTCTATATATAATATTATAATATTTATATATTGTCCTTATAAGAATATCATACTATATTTTTACAAACATATACACTGTTTATGTAGTTGTGATGAAAATGTAAACTTTTGTTTCAAACTGTTGATGCATTTATTCATATAGTCTATTTATGGTGCAAAACAAAACAAAAAGAAAATTTTTAGCGGTTGTTCCCTCTAAAATAAAATAATAAAATAAAATCAGAATATAATATTTCGATCCTGATGCAACCAAAACAAAATTATTTAAATAAAAAAATAAAATGAAAAAATATGCTGAATAGAATAGGAAAAAATGTCTATTTTAGTTTAAATCTTCAGGTCTCATATGGTTGAAAAAGTAAAAACTTTAAAAAAGAAAAATACAATATGATCATAAATAAAATAAAGTTACTATCAAAATGTCGAATATTAATATTATATCTCGGGAAAGGAAAAAAAAAAAAAATAACCAAGAAGTTGACTTCTTTCATCTTTTCTTTTCGAAGTTCAATAAAAATAAAAACCAGAAACCTCATAGTTTTACTTAACAATATGTAACAAAAAAAAAAAAAACGAAAAAAATTTATTTCTAAAAAAATTTTTAAATAAAGATGGGAAATTTTTGTAAATTTATTTGAAAATCGAAACGAATTGTGGTTTACAAGTTTCTATTGAATAATTTATCCTAAATTGATGATATTTGCTAACAAATAACGAAAGTAATTTTATTTTAAAGATTTCAAATTCATATATTTTACATAATTTATATTTATATGTATACATTAAAAAAACCAAGAAAAAAAAAGTATAAATATGTTTACATATGGGGTGATTCTACAGAAAATTTTAATATTTTTTTACAACAGTTATAAATTCCCTCCTTTCAAAATTTTTGTTCATATTGTAAACAATTTTTTTTTTAAAATACAAAATACAACCAATAAATTCTGAAATTACCAAGTTTTTGTGTATTTATATGTGTGTTTTTATGAAATAGAAAAAATAACTTAGTCAAAATATATCGAACAATACTTTTGAAACTTTTTTGAAAACAATCTCAGGTCTGTTTATTTAATTTAATTTTTATTTTCTTCATATTAAACAAAAAAAATGTATAGTTCCAGTTTTCCAGTCAATTGTACAATCTTTTACTAAATTTAAATAAATTCAAAATAATGAAAGTTAAATGACTCGAACACGTACTGATGACTCAATTATCGGATCGAATTGAAACCATGATTCAGTAAACTAAATTTTTAAATCTTAAAAATAAATCGTAAAATTTCGTCAGACTCATTGAAAATTAATTCCAACAATATTATTATTCCATAGGTTTTGATGAATATGAGTTAGATAATGTATAAATTTAGTGTGTTTAACTTATTCTGAGTGAGTGTTAAATTTAATCACTTTATAAATTAAAACCTCACCAGATTACAAAAAATATATGAAATTCTAGATTATTAAGTCCTTTACATTGCTGATAGAAAATATTAAATCTAATTTGATTTCCCACTAATTTCTTGATATGTACTTACATATCATAATATAATCAACTATGGTACAAATGAACCAGTTGTACGAATGATGACGAAAAATTACGATTATCCCCTATATTCACATTAAATTGCAATGGTCAACAAACTTTTCTTTCTCTTCCGCATTTATACTTTTCTCCTAGAAAAAAGGATTTGTTGACTGTAATTGCAACTTACAGTGAACGCAACAATTGATATAATAATTATATCGGTTTGTATACAGTTAACCGAATGTTGAATTGCCAAATGCCAACCTAATATTTTTTGGCAAAAATGGCATTTCACAATTTTCCATTTGATATATGTGACTCTTTTACAAAATGGTTGTTTGGTATAATGAGACATTTCGCAAAAAGATATAGTTGGATCGGTTATGGGAGTCAATTGGTTTTTGATTTTTTGCTATTTTAGAAAAAAAGTCAACAATTTGCTATTATGGAAGTTTATTGCGTTGATTTAAATCAAAAAATTTGAATTTGAAAGGCAAACGTATTTTTCTTGTTGACTTCAGCCATTTTTTGGTTTAAAATGGCAAATACAGGAATTAAGTAATTAAATAAAGAAAAATTTGAATATGTATGAAAAACACCTGAAACTGGAGGCAAGAGGTAAATTGGAGTTAAAAAACAAATTGGTTGAATTACAGCAACAACAACTTCAACTGAATCAATCAATTGTTTCAATGCAAAATATATATGAAAAACCAACCAAAGACGCTTAACTTTAAAATAATCATTCAAGAAAAAATTTGAATTTAAAGTAAAAAAAAAACGAAATACAGGTGCCTATTATGTATTTCGATCGAAATTAATCGAATCGTTCATCGTTATCGTTAGAGTTATTCGATTGTAATCGTTAGTGTCATTATGTATTTCGATGAAAATTTGATCGAAAGTATTTAAAAATGCTGCCATTGTAAAATTCAAATCTACGATGAAAATGACATATGTTTCATTCTTTAACTGTCAAATTCAAATTATTATACGAAAAAAAACAAAACAATAATGTTATATTTAAAATTTTTAAGTTGAAAATAAGTTGAAGTGTTTAAATAAAATATAATTCCAAAATTATAAATTTTTATAAATAAAATGATTTGAGCAGAGTTAAATTTTTCAATTTCTGATAGTGCTGAAAAACGCTATTAAATTGCAGAATTAAAAAAGAAGCGAACACATATTCGGGATTATTCTAATCCACTAGATTTGGATACGTATGTTATTTAAACATAAATTTGATGAATTATTATCTACATTATCAAAACTATTAAATTAGGGCTGAAAATTGAAATAGTCAATAAGAAATACGCCGATTCCAAATATAATTAAATTGGTTAGTGTATTAAGATTCTGTGCGGTTTGTACCAAGCAAATGTTTTTCAACGTAGTAAATGATTTTCATGTCGGCTAATATAGTAGTAAATGATTTCAGTACAGCTAATTTTTTTTTTGTTCTTAAAGAAGTTTTATATGTATTTGCAGTTTATAATTATGTGCAAAATGAATAAAATTCCATTACGCACTAGAAGAAAAAACTTAGGCAAACATTATTTTTATGATTAAAGCAGAATTACTGAAATAATTGGAGCAGTAGATGGAAAGCTTATTCAAATTAAATCACCGAAGCAAAACGTACAACATTTATGTTATAGTAGAAAGGGATTTTTTAGCATTAATGCAATTCTGATAAGTTTATACTTTATTGTAATTAGTTTACATTATTATAACAGTTTTTGTTTTTGGATATGTGATCATAATCAGGTAATTGGTTTTGTGAGTACAAGATATCCTGGTACCTCTTTGGAAAATTTATAATGGTGTCTCATTATTTACACTATAACTTTTCATATTACAGTCTATTTGTAACAGGCCTTTCATTCCTATTAAAATTTATTTCAATAAAAAATTATTATGAAGAATAAAGTAAAATACCTACTTTCATTTCAACTTTTAAATTTATTTTTATTTCAAAAAATATCATAAATATAAAACAAAACACCAAGTGTCCAATATAAATAAAATATATTTGTATCTCTTTTATTTTATCCTTTCAATTCAAAATTGAAATAATTTGTACAAAATCTCTCTTTCGATGTCTCTTTCGTGGTAAAATTTTACATCGATA
Source organism: Argyra leucocephala (assembly GCA_963942445.1). NCBI lineage: Eukaryota > Metazoa > Arthropoda > Insecta > Diptera > Dolichopodidae > Argyra > Argyra leucocephala. The sequence continues at coordinate 27,872,735 of OZ012678.1, read as the reverse complement.
AACTTTATCGATTTCGTCGACAATTTCTGAACGATATCGAAATACATAATGGCAATTTTGCATTTTGACATTTCGTTCGATCAAATCGTAATCGTTATCGAAATACATAATAGGCACCACAAAGTACAAAGAACTGATAATTCCAAAGTATTCCGTTTACCTTTAACCTTCGCTTGGGCGCCAAACGAAATATACGTATTTTTGGTTTTTCCATATATTTTGTATGGAGAATTTTTTGACAAAAATAAGTGATTTTTATGTTTTTATGAATATTTTTGTATGTGCATTACTGTTACTGTTATGTTTGCTTTTATTACCAGCGAATATCTCTCCTCTAAGATATTTTTTTGGAAATACCGGTATTTTAGAAAAAGAAAGTGCTACTAGGGACTTCCGTTTGTTACAAAGTACTTATAACAGAGTCAGCAGTTCCGACAACAACAGTGTATCTATTTCAGTTAAATAAAAAAACAATTAAATAAAATATATATATTTTGAAAAGATTATTTATTGAATTTTCAATATTTGCAATAATATGGAAGAGTTTAAAATTTTATGTGCCGTTCCGGTAGGCAGGTAAGTAAATTTTGTAATTTTTAGTAAAGGTGCGAAAAACACAAAAAATGAGTTTTTTGCTTCAAAAAAACCCATTTTTTAAAATTCCTATATTTTGGTGTAAATATTCATAAATTTCTTCGAAATCAAGCACAACTATTCAAGATGTATGAAATTTAAAAAAAACAATGCCGTTATAGGTATATGACGCTTTTTTTTATTGAGTTTTACTATGAGAAACACAAAAAATCAAAAAAAAAAATTAAAAAAAAAAAATGCACACAAAAGATACAAAAAACTTATTTTTACAGGTTATCGTTTGAGGAAGAATAAGCATATTTCTCTAGATTGGTGGAACATGTGCTAGATGATGAGCATGCTGATGTAGGACCACAGGAAGAAATAGTATTTGAACCAGTTGCCGGTCTCTCAAGAGTCGAAAGTGATGATAATGATGACAAAGATGAAAATGAAGATTTCGAAAAATGAAAATGAAGAATCAGATGCTTAAAAAATGCATCTTAGACGTAAGTAATGGTCATGATTCTGAAGAAGATTCACTAGATGATGAATCAAAAGTACAAGAAGAAAAAAATCACATTGTTGATTCAAATCAATATTTTATGGGACACGATGGCACAAAGTGGAATAAAATTCCATCAACATATCGAAGGGCTAGACAACAAAAAACTTCCGACAAAAATCGATAGGTCCGCATCCATCAACAAAAAGTTTAACTGATTGTGAAAGATTTGCCGCAATTTTCAATACATCAATGGTTGACACAAATTTTAATTTAACTTCGTAAAAGAATTTTTCTTTTCTTTAACATACCAAAAATAAAACAAAATTTTTTTTCAAAAAACCTTTGGTGCTTTATTTATTTTATGTTTTAAAATATATTAATTTTAGTATATTTCTATTTCAATTTAAAATATTTCAGAACCTTTTATCTTATTTTTCAACTTTTATCGAAATAATTACAAAAATTTTATAGAGTACCATTCATTTGGTATGAATAAAAAAAATATTAACATATTATGTTAATCTTGCCCAACAACGAAGAAAAAAAATTAAATTGTCGAAAAATTGGGCATAGACACGTTTTTCCGAACTTCTTTTCTAAAAAAATTAGGCACTGATCTCTGATTTCATTAAGATCGGCCAAATATTGAAGTTTTTATGCAAAAGTACAAAACTAAATATTAACATACGTTAATCCTGCCCATGTGAAGGTTAAAAAATTAAAAGTTTTAACTTTAAAATTATTTTATTATTTCTTTTTAAGCAATGAAGTTAAAACTTTGTTTTTATTTTTTAAATATATACATAATAAGTCTGGCTTATGTTCATAATAGATAAAAATCTTTAAAGTTATTTTATAATTTTTTCTAAGCGAATGAGGTTAAATAAAGTTAAAATTTTAGACCGAACCATTATGCATATTATCTTTAAGTTATTTTTATTTTTACATCTGAATTAAATTTTTTTTATATATTTATTATTTTTAATAAAAAATTTTATTTTTAAATTCAAACATGTTTTATATACTAATTTTATGTTTTTGACATTAAAATGTTTTCTTGTGTTGGCAGTATTGGAAAATACAATTCTATTAGAAAAAATTGACTCTCATAATATGGCTTGACTTTTTTTAATTGTCTTTTTAAATTAGAAAAAAGTCAACAACCAATTGACTCCCATAATCTACACGATTTATATATTTTCAAAATATATTTTTGTCAAATATTTTTCCAAAATAAATTAAATCGTGGTTATGTGTTTTACATTCGTGTTGCAAGACGTGTTTATCCGATTTATGCAATTTTGTCAAACAACGAAGACCACATTTATACGGTCACATTTATAAATTTGCTCTCGTTTATTACTTAAATTGTAGTGAGTGAAAACCCTCAATATTAAAATTATCATTACCCTAGCTTGACTTGAAGATTTCACAGTGTTTTTCTCTTTTTATGAGTAAAAAAATCTGAAGTAAAAAAAATGTGCAGTACAATCTATTTCACTAATCATTTTACCAAAATTGTAATTATAATGCATTCAAATTTTAATTTAACTAATAAACTTATAAATCAAGTATACTTGGATTTTTCTTTTGCATAAGTAATTAAAATAAAATGCAAAATTTGTATTAAAATTTAATCAATTAGTTACAACAAACAAAAAAGAATGTATTATTGTAGCACATATTCTGATAAATATGATAATATCTTTTAATAAAAATTATTATAAAATCAATTCAATATAACAAATTAGAAAAGAAAAAAGTTATCTTAAACTAATTTTTGCATTATCATTAATTTTTTTTTTTTGCTTACTCCTCTTGGTATCATAGGGTTTCCACTTGACATTTTCATCGTGCTCGATTTTTAGCTGCTATACTATGGTATTTTTTTTTAGTTTTTTTTTTTAGTTTTTAAAATTCATTTATTTATTATACCATTTTACATATTACATACCTTAGTACATTATCATAAATTAAATTAAAAAATTTCCAAACCATTAATGGTAAAATTAGATAAATGTAAGATCATTCTGATATTCCTGAGAATGTGATGAATGAAATAACAAGAGTAGAAATAATTAAATTATATAATTAAACAATATTAGGTTGATAATACAGAGCTAAAAGTAATACAGTTACAGGAATACAAAAATAAAAATAAAAAATTCAGTATTAAAGTAATAAAGTAAAGAAAAACGTAACGCAAAAAATTTCTATTCATTTCTATTTCCGAGACAATGTCCAATTTCATTTTAATCTGTTTATACTGTCTAAGTAGAGGATTGGCCTACTGTAGAACACCACTTTGATAACTCTGTCTGCGCCTACGTGGTAAGACGACGTAATATTTTTTGCAAGTTGTAGCTGCGATTTTATCCATCTTTGACGTTAAGATGTCTGACGTCAAAGATGGATAAAATCGTGGATGGATGACGTTAAGATGTTTACTGGGTACCATTGTTGACAATTGTGTAATTATTATTAGTGTGGGTGTATTCATAACTGCTGCAAACTGACAACAAGTTTGGCACCAGTTGGCGTACTTTGCAATAATTATTACAAATTCTACTTATATCTTACCTTTACTTGACAATTCTGCAAAGTTTCTGTTCATTAATACAGACATTTTGAAAATAACATTTTTTTTTAAATAACAAAACAAAAGCTAAAATACTCAAAACAACAAAAAAAAACTATTCCAAAAAATTGTATGCATACTAAAAATTTATTCTGACAAGTTGACGCCCAGTAGACTATGAGTCTGCATTTATGAACAGCATTCAGAAAATCTGACAAGTGTGTTCATAAATTCAGAATATGCAGATTGACTGCAGGTTTGCATTTATGAAAACAAGCTGTTTGTCCAATATTTATTTATTGTGTTATTTTAGTGTGTTGTATGACATATATGAGTATTGATATAGATATTGATATAGATAATATTTTTAGTTAATAAATTAATTATCAATTATTTTTTATTGATTATATAATATTAAATAATTATTACTTGCAATTGTTATTAATTGTTAAGTGAATTTATGAGAAAAGTATTAGTTGCAAATTGTCCTATTTGATAAATAAACTATTTGCAATAATATGGTAATTTTGATAAAATGAAATTTGTGAAATATATAGATTTGCGAACAGGACCGCTCCCAAATATAATAACCTGATTGTAACCGAAAAATAAACCGAATAATATCTAAATGTACATAAATACTACTTATTATTAATATGAAAAAAAATCCGATAACCATGACACCTAGTGCTTATATATAAATAACTATTGTGTATCAAATTATATTCAATAAAAAATAATAATAATAAAAAAAATTAATTTAATGCACGCATTAATAGTTCGCATTAAAATTAATGTTAAAACAAAACTCTGATAAATCTGACATAAAAACTTTAATTATCCTTTAAATATTTTTAGAAAAAAAAGAATAAAAATTGTAGGAGCACTTCAATCCAATTAAAAAGAAAATATCGAAATTTTCATTTAATTTTCAAATCTTTACTGAAAATTAACAATTTTACTTGTTAATTCCATTATTTTTATTGTATTTTAACTGACATTTTAGAATTTCATTAATTTTCTCCACAAATTTGCCATCTTAATTTCAATTCACATTATACCTATCTTATATTTTTTCTTATTCAGTTAATTTTATAAATTGTAGGTACTTCAACTATACTCACTCTTCTTCTGTTACTCTGTTAATTTTATAAATTTTTAAATAAATTCAAAGATTATACATATGTATATGTACATCAACAACATACATACATATAATTTAAATAAACGTTATTTTTATAATATTCTTCTAATTTATATTCCTAGTATTCTTATTAGAAAAACAATTTCATCTGTTTTTGTTGTTTTCCCAAAGAACAATTATTATTGTTATATTGTTGTTGTTGTTGATGAAAATTCATTACTTGTATTTTTTTTTCAAGAAAATTTTTATTTATAAAGGACTCTTAACTTTATAAAATTAAAAAAAAAAAAATACCAAGGAGTTTATCAATTGAGTACTTTTGTATAATTTTAATTCATAAAGTATCCACTTAGTATAAAGACAATTTAATCTAATTAGAAGAATACGCATAAAATGAACTTTTCTCTTCTATTCTTTATTATTTCCTTTCTATATAAATATGTACATAATTGTATATATGAAATAGCTCTGTATATTTTTTATATAGAAAAAAATCGTTGTTCAAGACAACAAGTACCATTGTAAGAATGAAAGCGAGTTGAAAAAAAAAGAAAAGAATACACAATAACCACCCATTTTATCGCGTAATAATTCTATAATTGGAGATGCTGTACTTTAACTGAGGTTAGTAATTATTGTATAGATGTATTTGTCAACTAATTTAACTTAGTAATGAAAAAACGATAGATTATGATACTATAAAATAATTTTCAATTTAAATGTATATATATATATATGTATATTGTATATATAGTATAAATTCATTTTTAATTATTCAGTCAGGGTCGTCCTCAACTATATAGCTTCTTCACTCCAAAGTGGTTTTATACCACTAGAAGCATTTTTGTTTTTAGACGTAAATGGTTATATTCAAAATGAGGGTTATGTACCTATCATTTATCATGTTAGCAGAGGAACCAATAACAACCAATTAATATAAAATCCAAATAATATTGGCAACAATTTACAATTTGATGTTAACATAACAAAAAACGATCAAAATATAAAGAAAAATTATTGGTGGTTATTAGAAGTTTAGGAGAACTCCAGGAATCCACCATTCGTATCCGTTTTCCCTGCTTCTCCAGCTGTGTTAGTTTTTAAGATTTTATAGTGAATATAAGTTTAGGTTAAGGTTTGTCTTATCAAAAATTCAAATAAAATTAAATCTGCAGAAATACTACTAATTATAATTCAGGGCTAAGTTTTTGAATGTCCCTTTCGGACCAGTAAAATATTAATCCTAAGATATTTTCTTTTGTTTATTTTGTAAATGTGTATTATAGATCCTAAATAAAACATAAAATAAATAAATAAAAAAAAAAAAAAAAAAGTCAGGGGTTGTCATGCTGAAAATTTAGTTTCTTTTAGATTAGAAATCAATAAAGCTGCTCCTATACTAAAATTTAAAATTTAATATAAATGTCTTTCAAGAGTTTCTAAGTATATAAATATTAAAGATAAAATGTTCATAATCTCTCTATAACTGAATCGGTATGATGGTACAAAAATATCATCTAACGATGTGGCAAGTACCGGCTCAAATCTTCTGGGAAATTAAATTTATTTCTTTTCCTAGACGATTGGTGGCACAACCGACATTAAGTAGAATAATAATAGTAGAATAATAGTAGTAGACCTAATAATATAGTAGGTTAAAAATAGTTGAACCGACATTAAGTAGAATACTAATAGTAGACATTGGGAAAATAATGATGAATAAAAACTGATGGAAGTACAGTTACTGAATCACAATATATGAATTATGTCGAAGCTCTATTCTTCCGCTTATAGTGGAAAAGCATAAAAAAATAATAAAAGATAATAATCATAGCTGTGATAATTATAAAAACCATAACATAATGATCAAATGATTAAGACCAACTGGAGCATGTAGAACCACAACTCCAAAAGAGGCAAATTATGTACTACCTCTCTTATTATAGGTGGACTAAGTCTTGGAAAAGACATTTTACTTATGTTAAATTCATGTTGTATGAAAGTAAGAAAAAAATACACTTTCTTCAGCGAATTATGATGTATATTGAATATTCAAGTGTAATGTATATCGGCTTTCAATCTACTTCAGTGGACTATTTAATACAATTAAAAAAAATTTATATATGTGGACCATAATATATTTAAGTTCAAATTGTATAATATACGACAGGTATGTATCGGAATGCTGGTAAACAATAATTGCCAGATTTTTGTATGGCCGAAAAATTTAAACTATAAAAATTAAATTATTTCACCTACAATTACTTAAAATATCAAATTAGAGATAAAACTATTAATTGCTGCAAAACTTTTCTGAATTTCCATTCCATTTTCATGCACAAATAAATGAAATGCTGTAAAACAAAATGTTCTATATTAGATAACAAATATCAGTACAGAGGGATTGAATTACGCAAGCATAAAGACAATATAGAGTGCGCACTGAAATTGATGTTCACTTTTCAATTTTGATTTCACAACATAGAGAAGTGTTAAATTTGACAGTTAAAGTGCGGATTTTATTAATTTTTTTACAACTGACTATTAAAGTTTTTATTTATCAAAAAAAAAAAAAACTAATTGACATATAAAAATAATTAAAGTTCAGCATACATTCAAGATTGTATAATTTTTGCACTTATCCTTGCGCAATCAAAATTACAATGAGAAATTTAATAATGAATTATTATTTTTCTACTACTTAAAATTCCACAAAGCTGGTAATTCTAATTTGATATTTTATTATTTACACACAAAAAAAACAGCATTATTGTTCCCATAAAGACTAATCATAGTCATTTTGTGGTGGGTGGAATTTTTAAATTCAATTATTATACAATTTCAACTTTTTTATATAATCTAAATACTATTAAAATACCAGAAAAAGATAGAGGTAGATATAGGTATCAGTATAAATATGTACATATATGTATATATAAAATATTATTATTTGTCGCGGGTTTAACTGCAAATTAATTTATCTTTATCTCAGAAGCGTTTTTAATTCATTTAAAGTATAATTCGTTTATCGAGTAAAGCAAACATTTTATCATTTTGAATATTTTTCACCTAAATATACATATACATATTTATTTCTTACATTATATAGATACATATCCATATACATAAATATATATAAAACAGAAAAAGAACAAGAGATGAGAAAATAAAAGAACAATTATACAAAGATAAATTTGTGTTTAGCTTTCTATGGTACTAAATTGGTATTATTGTTTATCTTAATGAGAATAGAAAATGAAGTTTATTTGGAAAATCTATTCCGGATGATAAAATAAAAACCAAAATAAAATAAAAAGTAATAAAATCAAAAAGAAAAGTAAACGAAAAGTGATGTGATGAAGTTGAAACTTGAAAAATAATATTCATACATATACGTACACACACATTCAGTTAAATATATTTTAAATAACAGTGTTTTGTTTGTAAGTGGAAGAAAAATAACAAAAAAAAAAAAATATTTGAAAATTCAATTTTCTCTTATTTGCTATATTAGAAAGAAAATTGAGAAAAGGTCCTTTGGGTTCATTTTAAGTGCTTCTAAACTTTAATTGTGTACTGAAGTAAAAAGGATATGAAATGGTGAATACTGGGATATTGATCATATATAATATATAATGATATGTAAGAATCAGCGAAGTTAAACCTTTTCTCAATTATTTTAAAACAATATATAGTTAAGCTTTGCTCTAAATAACCTCATATATACTTGTGTAGTTAATTTTTAATTTAAAATTATACATATAGTTAAAGAAGCAACAATTGAACTGAAAATTGTATGTAGTGATCTCGATGGCCAGGTATTCAAGACACATTGTTATTGAATGAATCAACATAAAGTACAAAACACTCCGGAAAATGTTACGAACGGAACTGTATGAATTCTACCATAACGAGAAGTCCATCGTAAAGACCTTGATAACGGGCTTTGTAGCTCCTAAGCATTTAATCTTTTTAAATAAAAAAGGTTATATTCAAAATCGTATTTCTGTCTATTATGTCATTATAACAGATAGGCTACATGTAAAACTATTGTATATAATTCGGGAAATATAAAGTAAGGTGCCTATTATGTATTTCGATATCGTTCAGAAATCGTCGACGAAATCGATAAAGTTTATCGATGTAAAATTTTACCACGAAAGAGACATCGAAAGAGAGATTTTGTACAAATTGTTTTAATTTTGAATTGAACGGATAAAATAAAAGAGTGACGCTTGGACAAGTGGTGTTTTGTTTTATATTTATAATATTTTTTTGAATAAAAATAAATTTAAAAGTTGAAATGAAAGCAGGTATTTTACTTTATTCTTCATAATTATTTTTTATTGAAATAAACTTTAATAGGAATGAAAAGCCAGTTACAAATAAACTGCAATATGAAAAAGTTAGTGTAAATAATGAGAAATCATTATAAATTTACCAGGATATCTTGCGCGCATAAAACGAATTACTTCATTATGACCACAAATCTAAAAACAAAAACTGTTATAATAATGAAAACTATAAGTATAAACTTACCAGCATTGAATTAATGCCAAAAAAAAAATCCTTTCTATTATAACATAAATGTTGTACGTTTTGCTTCGGTGATTTAATTTGAATAAGCTTTCCATCTACTGCTCCGATTATTTCAGTAATTCTACTTTAATCATAAAAATAATGTTACCTGACTTCATTTCTTCTAGTACGTAATAGAATTTAATCCATTTTGGGACCATAATTATAAACTGCAAATTTCATATAAAACTTCCTTAAGCACAACAAAAAAAGTTAGCTGTGCTAGTCCAACATAAAAATCATTTCCTTGGTACACACCGCACAGAATCTTGACACTGGCCAATTTAATTGTATTTGAAATCGACGTGCTACTTATTGGCTATTTAAATTTTTGCCCTAATTTTTGTAATAAGTCCATAAAAGTAATGTTGTTTAACAGGACATTTTGATCAAAACTGTTAATAAAATAAAGTTTTAATAATGTAGATAATAACTCATCAAATTCATGCGCAAATAACATACGTATAATCTTCCAAATCCAGTGGATGAATAATCCCGAATATATGTTCGTTGTTTTTTAATTCTACAATTTGACAGCGTTTTTCAGCACTATCAGAAATTGAAAAATTTAACTCTGCTGAAATCATTTTATTTATAAAAACTTATAATTTCTATTTTATTTAAGCATTTCTAACTTATTTTCAACTTAAAAATTTTAAATATAACACTATTGTTTTGTTTTTTTTTCGTATAATAATTTGAATTTGACAGTTAGATAATCAAACATATGTCATTTTCATCGTAGATTTGAATTTTACATCAATGGCAGCATTTTTAAACACTTTCGATCAAATTTTCACCGAAATACATAATGGCACTAACGATTTCAATCGAATAACTCTAACGATAACGATGAACGATTCGATAAAAATCGATCGAAATACATAATAGGCACCTAAGAAAATTTAAAATTCGAAATTTACATAAGGACAAATTAATTAAATCAAACTATTGGTGGTTGGGTAAAATCTAATTAGAATTAACACTAAAATATAACATATTATTTTTTTTTTAATTAGGTTAAGCATTGCTAAGAGAGATTAAGTTAGGCTAAGTTTTTAGTTTTCAACAAAGTTTATTGGGTTTTACACCCTACTTTTCCAATATTACATTTTAGAGAAAAATTATTCCAAAATCTGTATAATAGTATTAAAAATTATTAAAAATAGTGCATAAAATCAACATAAAAACTAAAAAATTTATTTAGATGTTAAAAAAAAATGCAAAAATGCTATTTTTGTTGACAAGACTATTTTAAAAATATAAAAATAGTGGAGGAAATTAAAATTTATATAAAAAAAAAAAAAAAATTTTTAAGGATTAGCAGAGAGGGAGTGCAGGTTAAAATACTGCATGTTATTGAAATTTCCGTTTTTCACGATAGAAGTCCTCAAAACATTCTATAACATATCTGGTTATACTGCTGTTAGGCTTTATGGAACTTACAATTTAAGAGAAAATACCAGAAATTTCGCATCTATTCCAACAATCAATAAATCACACTTTTGTCATTTTTATAATGTTACTGCGAATCGTCCTTTCAACAAGTTGCCAGAAAATTATCGATGCGAAAGAGTTGAAGTCAGATTTCTTAAGAATATTAAATCATGGCTCTTATCTTTTGATAATCACTCTAAATTTTCTTCTAATAAATTGATTTGTTTTTTTATCTAAAGGTTCAATCGCCACTTATCGTTTGGATAACAGATTAAAATACTAGGCTAAGAAATCTGAATTAATTTGTTATATAATTTTGTAAATTTAGTATGGAAGTAAGCTTAAGTTGTTAATGAAATAAAGAATTATTATTATTATATTATTAGAAGTGTCATGAAAAATAATATTAAATCCTTGTGTTATTTGTTTCTGTTGTTTGATATGCTACCCCCATCTTGAGTAGAATGGAAATATATATCACGAAACATACGTTAAGTCCTGTATATATGTCAAGTAACCTAATAACATCATTGAGTAATCATCACTAACACTTTCTATGTTCTAGTACTTTAATGTTCTCAAAGAAAGTCGGTTATTCAGATGATGATATCAGATGAAATTCAGATGATAAATTTTCATTGTACTCATACTCATTTATACTCATACGTACTCATTTCAGATATTGAAAAATTCTAATCGTGAAATCCTGATCCATTTTTGAATTGACTTGAAGATAGTAAAACTTCATGAGAAGACTTTAATTTTAAATCATCAAATTAAGGCTTGATTTCATTGAATAGTTTTTTAAATTACATCTTAAATGATAGTTCAATCTATTATTATTTATCGGTACTAACCGTCGAGAGAAGTTCTTATATGTCTTGCTAAACTTGTGTCCATTCGTTAATTTCAATTTTTAAACAGTTTTACTTGACTTCGTCTAGCCATTCTGATCTTTTTATATATATGTTAAAGTTAATTATACAAATAACAGTATCACAAAAACTATTTGTTATAATCGTTCGCAATAATTAAAGGTTCACAATCAATAAATAATTTTTATATGCATATATATGTATGTATATTGACAATTGAAAAACTTTTGAGTTTTTTGTTTATTTTCTTAAATTTTATTTTAATTGTTTTACTCGAAAATAATTTTCAAATTAAAATAATTTTCTATATCGAGTATTGGAATAATGGGTTTGTTGTCTTCAACTTTGTATTTTCATTTATTATTTTTATTTCATTTTTTGTGTTTGTTTTTTCTTTTTATTTTAATTAGACTTTTATTGAGGTTTATCAATTTAGGATGATAATTTTTTAAAATAAAAAATAATCGAAAGTTAATGGTAAACCACTTTATTCATATACTTAGAAACTACTTTAAGACAAAAAAATTGTGTGCTGCAAAGTGTAATAACGCAAAATAATAGATTTGAGGAAATATTAAAATTTTCAGATTAATTACAAATCTGATACCTTTCATATGCTATAGACTTCATCTTATCAAAATGCTATTTTTCATATATGATTACGCACGAAGAGAGTTTTAAACTACATATATAAAATTTTAGTATAGCAATGTATGAGTTCATCACTTATTCTCTCAAGACATTCATCGTCATTAATTCTGTTGTATCACATATGAATCTCAAAACAGTAATAACTCACTGTTGGCAACTCCAATATACTATTATGTTACAACTAATAAATAACTAATTGATCATTACACTCACAATTAAAATTTATAAGATATTCAGTGATAAAACAAGTGGAACATTTGATTTGATTCGATTTATTTATTAAATTTTTACATAAATGTAAAAACTTAATTTTAAGAACCCTGCACTATGTGAGCCACAGCTAAGTAGAACAAAAGTAAAGAGAAATACTAAGTTACCTGTTCTTTCGCGCTTTAACTGGACATTTTTCACTTTAAGTGAGGAGATTTTTATTTTGAGTGAAAATTCTATATTTCAAATTCAATTCTTATATAAAGTGAAAAAACTGTTTTTTACAAAATCTGATTAAATTTAGGATTTATTAGAGATAAATTATGAATAATTGATTGTCAGAATGTTGGATGAAGTAGGCAATATATATTGTAACTGATACTCCATATAAACTTCAATACCTATCGCTTTACTTTTCGATTGTCAACCCGATAGCAAAAATGTTTTGTAAAGTTAAAAATGTTGTTCAATGTTTTTTAACCGGCACAAATTTGGCAAATACATAAGATATTAAGAAGAGCATAAATGATATGTTAGCTCCATATGCTTAAAAATATTGAAAAATTCAAAAATGATTAAATTTATAAATGAATTTGTTAATAGGAGGTAAAATATGTGAAAAATAGTTTTAATTGTATAATTATTATATCAGGTTCCATTGTTTTTTGTAGTTCGCTTGAGGAAAATAGTCTGTCTAGCTTATAATTTTAATAATAAAATAATGAAAATTATTTAATTTTAACTTTAAATAATTATTATTTTTTTATTATTTATTTGTATATTAGCTTTTATTGCCTTATTTGTATATTAATATGCAGCCAAATATTCAGGTCCTTTTCATTTTCTAGATGTGAACATATATTTTTTGATAGTCATTTATTTTATCATAATAACTGGATCAGGTCAAAAGACATATAAAGAATTTAGCTTTCATCAGAAAATTTATTCTGTCAAGTTGACGCCCCGTAGACTTTAGGCCCAACCATAATGAACTTAAGTTGGCTTATACTAATGTCAAAACTAAACGAAAAACCAGCTAAAGTTTTGTAATTTGCTTAAGTTACCCATAATAGACTTTAGCTAACTTAAGTGATTTTGGCATTTATGAAGTATATGAAAATATAACCAAAATATAATTCTTTTACATATGTATGCAAAGTGCATACTTTTGAATATATGTATACAAATATTTGAAAACGTAAAATTTTCTTAACAAATCAAAACAATCTTAAATCTTAACAATCTTAATCAAAATCAAATTTATGATGAATAATATCACCTTACAACAATTAAAGTTTGCTTCTGACAATGCAGGGAATTAATCAATTAAAAAAAATTAAAGACCAATTGGACGTTCTTGTAGCGGGCAATAAACCGAGATGAGAAAAATGGGTTTTTTAAAGTTACCTTTCAAAAAATTAAGGAGCAATTTTTTATTTATACAAGAATGAAGCCAGAAATTTATGAGCTTCTTTTAAATTTAATTAAACCCGACTTGGTGAAGATGTCAATAAGAAAACCAATCCAACCAGAATGTCTACTGGCTGTAACATTGTTGTAATAACATTTATTTAATCTAATTTCCACATTATAAATATTAATTTGCGTTTTTACCCATAAGGCACTTGATATTTATGAGTTATTTTTTGTATACTATATTTTGTATATATAGTGATTCTATTTTGTTCCTGTGGATAGTAAGAAATTAACTAAAACACGTACTTAGTTTATAATTTTTTTTATTTATTTCAACAGCGACAAATATTATTAAAATAAAAAAGGCAAATTAGTTCAACAGCCACAAATATAAACATTCACAAATATTAATAAAATAAAAAATACTTAAATTAGTTCAACATTTACAAAGATTAATAAAATAAAAAAGGATAAATAATAATAATTATTTTATTTTATATCACAAACTTTTCAAATAATAACATGTCAACATCAAATGTCAAATTTCCATACAGAGCCAGTAAAAGCCAGTTAAAGTTAAAGTTAACGAAAACTTGACGAAATTCTCTGATATTCCTATTATGGTTACCTAATACAATTTACATGTAATCGTACATTTCCTTAAGTTGGCTTAAGCCAGCTAAAGTTCATTATGGTTGGGCCTTTTCAGTTTGCATTTATGAACAGCATTCAGAAAATCTGACAAGTTTTTTCATAAATTCAGAATATGCAGATTGACAGCAGGTTTGCATTTATGAAAACAACCATCCAATATTGTAAAATTAAAAGAAAAATATGCTCGACTATTTTCAACAATTATTATAACCTTGTATTTTCCTGTAGATTTCAATATTTGAACTATCTATAATATGTTAATTAATATAAAAAATTAGTTATATGGAATTTTCTATCATGTTTTATTCGAAGCTTTTTTGCCAATATATTTCTGTTGATTTTATTGTATCAGAAATAGAAATTCTCATTATGGTATTCAGTTCAGAAACAAAAGAATTCCAATTACTGACTAAATAAAATAGATTTTAGGCAATTATTATTGTACATAGTGTCCCATATTGTTCCTACTAATTTATAAATCATAGCGTATATTAACTATATTAAATTTATCAAATTAAATATTAAATTAATTATTACATCGAACTCGCTCAAGAGCACATCGAGGATAACAGGCAAATTTGTGCACTTAAGCAAGTTGTGCTTTTAAATGGATAAGTCCTGAAATTTTTTTTTAGATCAATTTTAATTATATATAGGTGTTATGTTGTAAATAAAAGTATGAGAAATATATTTATAACATTATGTCATTTATATTTGAATTTTTGTAGCTGTGTATTTGTACATAGTATGTATGATATCCAACACTGCAAAAATTACTAAACTATCCGTATTTTTATTAAGTCTAAAGCTGCCCGCATTATGTTGTTTTGCCTCAACACATTAACAAAATTTGTCGTCATTTGCTATTAAACAACGCGAATAGTATGCAAATTTATAAACTATTATACAGAACTTTATGCATTTAAAGATATTTTGCTTTTAAACGAATTTAATAATATCAAAAAATAAAACAAAAAATTTGTTTGCGAAATAATATAATGCACTTAAAAAGGTTTATGCTTTTAAGTGAGCTCTACTGTATATTAAATTCGGCGAAATTTTTGTTTTTATTTATTTATTTATTTTTAATCTGTAGGCCAACTTTATGGGTCCTTTTCCCTTTCGAAATGTGGGACTTTTCATCAAATTATATTAATTATTTGGTATATATTTTTGTATATTATATTGTTATATTATTTTTTATTAATTATATAATATCTTTATTAATTATTAAATTATATTTGAACTGATGTAGTTGTATTGAAAATTAGATTTTCAGTAATTTTCACCATTTGAAAAATTTTTTCGGTTCTCACGGGATTTGAACTCATGCTCCTTCGGTCGTTACATTACTACACTCGAGTGCTTTACCACTCGGCGACCGAGGCCACTGAACATTTTTTTATTTCCTATATTTTTTTTTAAAAATAATTTTTTTTTTTTTTTGCGTGGATTGGTGGGAATCTTCACAGACACAATGAGCCCCGTAGCTTCCATTGTGTGCCAGATTTTTACTGACTAAACCACACCCCTCCCATTAATACTAGTTCAACGGACTAACCATTAATTTATTGCTATTTTGATTTTCTTAAAGAAAAAGTTTACGAAATTCTATCGTATTAAATCCAGCGGCTTAGTTAAGCCTTCTGATATCATTTTGATTATGTAGAAGTTGAGTTTTGTTGAGATTTGCTGCATATCTTTTTATTTCATTTTCTAAGCAAGGAATTTTTAGATCTCTGTGCAAATCACTGTTGCGAACATACCAGGAGGCATTTACCATGTTGCGCAAGACTTTATTTTGGAATTTTTGTATACAAAGTACATATGTTTGTTTGGCACATCCCCATATTTGTATGCCGTACAACCATATCGGTTTGAGTATCTGATTATATTACAAAATCTTGTTATGTATAGGTAATTTAGAATTACGACCTAAGAGCCAGTACATTTCTCTATATTTATTTTCAAGCTCAAATTTTTTCTTTTTAACGTGCTCTTTCCATCTAAGTTTGACATCTAATGTCATTCCTAGGTATTTAGTATTGTTTTCTTGGGGTATATTTACCCCATTCAGATTTACCAATGGTGGTTGATTTTCTAATTTTTTATTTGTACAATTTACATGTACTGAATTTAACTCATTGAGTTTAATTTTCCATTTCTTTGTCCCGAGGTATAGCTTGTCGCTTGCTCTTTGCAATTTAATTGTAGCCTCGTCAATATTTGATCCTACTGCCATCAACGCAGTATCGTCAGCGAATGTAGCTACAGTTATATTTTCCATTTCTGGTAAATCATTGGTGTAGAGCAAATACAGTAAGGGACCCAGAATACTACCTTGAGGCACACCCGTTTTAATATCTCTAATAGTAGAATACTCTTCGTCTTGTTTTATTCTGAATAGTCTGTTTTCTAGATATGATGAGAGTATATCTACGTATTGTTTAGGTAACATATTGTTTAGTTTATTTATTAAGCCTCGATGCCATACTTTATCAAAAGCTTGGGCTACATCTAGAAATATGGTAGAGCATACTTTCTTTTCCTCTAAAGCTTTTTCTATTATGTCTGTTATTCTATGAATTTGATCGATTGTCGAGTGCTTAGATCTAAAGCCAAATTGATAATTTGGAATCAGATTACTATTTTCTATGATCGGTCTCATTCGAATCAATAATAGTTTTTCAAATAATTTTGATACTATTGGTAGTAATGATATTAGTCTGTAGGATTTGACATCATTTATTGGCTTACCTGGCTTTGGTATCATAATTATCTCTGCTATTTTCCACATATTCGGCACATACCTTATTCTTATAGCAGCGTTTATAATGCATGTTAGCATTGTTATAGCTTTCTTCGGAAGTTCTTTCAGGACTTCCGATGTAATTAGATCGAAACCTGGAGCTTTTTTATCTCTGAGTTTTTTAATTTGTTCAACTATTTCACTCTCTGAAAATGGTGATATAACATTTTCTTGCCAATTATTATTTTCTTCAGTGAGATCATCCGAATCTGTCTCGTCTGGACAACAAATTTCTTCAAGATGATCTGCGAATGTTTCAGCTTTATTTTTATTATCTCTCGCCCATTCACCGCTTTTCATTCTGATTGGCGGGATTTGAGAGATCGAGTTTTTTGTACTCTTTGTTGCTTTCCACAACGAGTAGTTATTTTCTCTTTTAGTTGATAAATTTTTTATATATTTTTCAAAATTTTCATTTTTAAGGTCTTTAATTTTTCTTTTAAGATTCTGAGTTAACCTATTTAGCACAGTTTTGTCTGCCGGATCACGCGATTGTTGCCATCTGCGTCTAGCTCTTCTTTTTATTTTTATCATATTTAATATTTCTCTAGGATAGTTGAATCCTACCGATTTATATTCACAATTTTTTGTATTATTCCATCCAGCATTTTGAATAATTTTAATAAAATTTTCTACTACAAACATGTTTTTCTTTATGTGTTGCATTTGGGTGGACAGTATAATGCACCGACACAAAGGCTTTGCTTAACAGACATAATTCGTAGCACGATTAGTTGGAATTCATCTATTTCTAGACTAAGTTCCTCGTGGTGCTTAATATCTTTCTTTATTAAAATTGAGCTACCACCTCTGGGTGGATTACTCGGATGGTTTGCGCTGTAGCATGTATAGTCATTTATTTTAAGCGATGACTTATCTGTCATATGTGTTTCTGTCAAGAGACATACATCAATATTTTGTCTTCTCAATAGAATTTCCAAATTATTTTTCTTGTTCAGAATACCATTGACATTCCACGTGACTATACGAAGTGCGTTCTTAACCATGCCTTGCGGATTTATTTTTTGGTGTATACATATATATTTCATTATGTTTGTTTTCTAATGTGCATAGTCTTGTTGAGATTTCATTCATTGTTTTTATCATATTTTGCATCATCTGCATAATGGTATTTTCAGTCAACTTTTGTGTAGAAACTTTATTTTGTTCTTTCGGGTTTCTTTTTTGACTTAGTTTATTTTGTGTTACCTGTGAATATGATAAGCCTTCTACGACTTTTTTCGACGTAAAAGTTTTAGGTATCTCTGGAGTTTCAATGCAATATTACTAAGAATAATATAGTTTAAAAAAAAACAAGATACAATGAATAATTTATAAAAACAAAATGTGATAATGCAAACCGGTTCACATTCTAGATAGAGTTTTACCTCAAAATACAACGTGTGAAATATATAAATAATTATAAAAGAGTTGTATTCTGAACTATAAAACATTATCATTCTTGTGATTATTCAATTTTATTTACTTGGTGAAATCGAGTCTTTGCTTTGAGTGAATGTAACATGATAGACTTACAACTGTTTTATTATTTTTCAACTTCACATAATTAAATAAAGACCAAGCTACTTTACTATTGACGTAAAGCTTTTTAGAATACCATTACCATTTTCAAAGATATGTGTACGATGTAATAGCTAGTAGAGCACTAATTGTGGTACTAAAATATAATTATTTTTGCTTTATACAGTAAACTTCTCCTGTTTTACGATTAAACAAATTTCAAGACTGCCATATATGCACATATACGAGGACTACATTTTTAATATCTAATACTTTAACAATATTTCAAAAATATTTTTAAAAAAATGGTTTTGAAAACTTAATGTTTTCTTTAACAATAATATATTAATATAATATTTATTAACAAAAAGTCTAGTCCAAAACAAAAATACTCCCCCATAATTTTCGTTCATTTAAATTGAAAAAAAATTTTTTTAAGTATATTTCAAAACAAAATTAATTTAATCTAATCTAAACTTCATAATTTTCTCCGATTTATCATTTTTTTTTTTCGTACCCCCCTTAAAAACATACCAGACAGTTAGTGAAAGTAAACTTATTTTTTAATATTTTTATAACATATATCTATATAGTTATTATGTCCCTAACATAAAACCCGACAACTGCAGTAACTATACATACACTATCATTACATTCACATAATACATTGAATATATTTTAACAGAGAATTTTCAATTTCGGACCATTTCAATAAAAACTTTTGAGAAAGTTTATCATACAGACCATTAAGTTCTTTTTAAAACATTTTCATTTTGCTTTCTCATAATATTCTCTATAACTTACTTTCCTTTCAATTTTAATCTTCAGATTGAATTCCTTCGTGTTATTTGTATTGAATATACACACACGGTATTCACAATTTTAAAATTATAGAAAATAATTTGCAAAAGAAAAAAAGTAAAGGCAAAAATGAAAAAAATAAGAATATTACACCACAATTCTTAGTTTTCATTTGACTGACCAAATTGCATAAACCAATACACAATGACTTCATTAATACGTTATGATTTAGACTATGTGAAATTTATTCAGGGGACACAAAAATAAAAAAAAATTTAGGAAACTGATTGGTTGACATGTAATCTGAGATATGGTTTTATAAAATTAGCTCTAATACGAACACAATTAATCTGGTAGGCTTTGACTCAAAGTTTTTAACCTCGCAAAACATACACCCTTTTCTACTCTCTCATATTCAGTTATATTTTTTTCAATTAAAAATTAATTTGTAGTTGCAATTTTTAGTTCAACATATTGTTATTTATACTCTAGAATTGTTACTTAAATTACGTAATAATTATGAGACTTACATTCATTGAATTGGATTCTATTTCTGCTTTTTAGGCTAATAACTGCAATTCTGCTTCATTTTCGATTTATTTCACAATTTTGAGAATGACAGTATTATGACTCTCTATACGTATGCGATCGAAAAGGTTTAGAGAAACAATTTAAAGGTCAAACAAAATATATGATGAGAAATGATCGAGTCCTTTTAAACGTCT
Organism: Argyra leucocephala; assembly: GCA_963942445.1. Taxonomy (NCBI): domain Eukaryota; kingdom Metazoa; phylum Arthropoda; class Insecta; order Diptera; family Dolichopodidae; genus Argyra; species Argyra leucocephala. The sequence goes on along the minus strand of OZ012678.1, from coordinate 27,852,255 downwards.
CAGTTGTTTAAATATTTATAAATTTTATGCAGAATGGAAAATACATTTCAATCAAGATAACTGGTGGGTACCGCTTTGATACATAATACACAAGATGAACGACGTGGGAAGTAAAAAAGCAAGAATAATTGAATAGTAAATTATTTACACCACAAAAATATTAAAACTTTAGCAAGTTCTTGGTGCTAAATATTTAAAACATTTCAAATATTTATACCAAATAAATTACGGTTATTTCCAAGTTGAGCGCCATCTATACTCTAAAAGAAATTTCAATCACGGACAATTTTTAAAAAGGCTACATAAAAATTCTGTCATTTTAAATAAACACACAAACTTATAGAAAAAAGTACAAAAACAGAAAAATAAAAATCAGATCAGATCATACTAATCAAAAATGATATAATAAATCAGCTGTACCAGTGAATTCGATCGAATAAAAATCGAGTACTTGATCGTAAATTTTCAACCGGCGAATTCGATTTAAAAAAAATTCGAATATTTTTGATCGAAAATTTTCTTGTTCAAAATTTTATAATATTATTTTCGTTTTTTATATGTACGTATGTATATTTTAATAATTTATTTCTAAAACAGCATTCAGCAATCTAAATTTGTTTTTTTAATTTGAAATTTAAACTTATTTGACATAAAAGTCGTTATATTTTAATGAGTACAAAATTACTCTTTCGATCGAATTCACCGTTAAGAATCGAATCGAGAAATTCGAATAATTTTATTTCGAATCAAATTCACCGCTACGGCTGAATGTTAGTTCATTTACTGCTGCTATTATTAAAAAAAATATATACAGTAAAACAAGGTTATTCGTTAAATTTCAGCAATATTTCTGACTTAAACCGCTTTTGTGACTACAGGAGTAGCAAAAAAAAATTATCCATCTTTATAAACAAAATCAAATTCAATAAAATATTTTTCGTATAACAATTTTAAACTTAATTTTATTCATAAATAGCAATTCTGTTATATAATCACAAAATATACATATTTTTAATAAATAACATAAAAAGACTAGCTATATGTGTGCCTATAAATCAAATTTTTAATAAAATAATTCACTTTTAATTTATTTTTTTGTTTTATTGAAAAAATTGCGGTTATATTTTAATGTGACTTATAAACGACATCGATTGTATGAACTTATGAAGTTTATTACTTTCTTTCAAACAAATTGTTGACTATAACAGAATTGTGACTACTATTTTTGACTATAAACGAATCAAAATACATCGATCTACTACGTTGAGAGTAATGGGAATTTATTTCGTTAAGTTATTTTGAAATTAGTATTAATTTCGTTATAAAGTATTAGGTATATTATACTTTAATTTCATTATATATATATGCAAGAATCAAGCGATTCAAAAAACATCTATAATTATACCAAAACAAATATTTCTTTTTATATAAAATCGTATCTGAAAGAAATGTTTCTGTGCAATTGCACAAGGGATTCACTAGTATGTGATATAAAATAATTGAATTCACCCATAATATTGTAAATGACTACAAATCTTATGAATGACGACAAATGCAACTTAAATTTTTTGTCCTGAATTGATTTAAATTTTCTAAATCAAACCCACTCAATCGAAAAAAATAATCCTCAAAATATCCTTCATCTATCATTCTATTTTCCGGTGGAGAACGATGTGACTGACTGTACTGACTTTAACACATTAAAAACGCATATTAATTTATTAAAATGAAAACTAGTATTTTAGACTAACCATTTATATAATTTTTACTCCATTACTCATTACTTCACATATCTCTGATGAATCAAAATCCAATTACAAATTATTGAGATATAAAAGATTTTAGAATTATACAGTTCGAACGGTTTCTTTAGTTTAAGACGTCTAACAAAGTTTTGATTGTTAGCTAAGCGTAATACTCCCCCCACATATAAATAACGTATGCCCAGACTTGCTTTAATATTTGATTGTAGATCAAAGCTTTGTTAAATGTAGAAAGTTCGTAGATGTTCGCCCAATTAGTCAGTACTACTGGTTGTGTTTCAGTTCTACGTTGTTATATACCAGTTCTATGAATAGTTAATATACCAAAAAATGAAATAGACACAATCATCAACGTAGACGCACCGACCGAAAAATTGGAACAAGAACAGATCTTTTTTTAATTTTAAATCCTAAAGTATTTAATTTTTTGTAAATATGGAACGAATATTTTTTAATCTGCCAAATAGTAAAAAAAAAAAAAAGGTATTTGGAACTTTTTTCAAAACACCTTGAACAATGGAAATTTTTTTAAACTGCTTAAAAAATTTCAACAAAAAACTAAAACAAACATAGTCAAATAAATATAGTTTAAAAAAAAAACTAAAAACAAAACAAAAAATCCCCCATCACATAATAAAGGATAATCCTCATTCAAGTGAAGTCAATTGAGCGTAGTTTTTGGCCACAGAGTAGACAAAATAAAAATTTTTATTTTATTGTATTTCTTTTTTTTTTTGTTGCACAAATTTAAGTTCAACTGTATTCACAGAATCATTTCAATATCTCTTTCTCATTTTCTATTTCATTCTTTTTACCCACATAATAGTTAAATAAAAAAAAATGGTTTTTTTTATTAAAACAAAAAAAAATTTAAATTGTTTTTGGTACGCCTCTGGTTTTTTATTTAATCCTTTAGTATGATGCCAAATTTGGGTACGTTGTTTAGTTGAGCATCAATAGATTAGTTTAGGACCAAAAACAAAAAATCCCAGACATTTTGATATCGTATTTTTTTTTTCGTTTGTGTTCTTTTATGTTTTTTTTTATACTTTAATTTATTGTTTTTGCACAACAATGTTTTACAAAAACGAATGATAATTTTTTTTTTGTTTTTCTAAGGGTGTTATGTAGTTTATATATCGTTTAATTTTGAAGTGAAAATTTACAAAAAAATAAAAAAAACCAAATTTCACATGTGAATCGGTTGTTCTTAATAAAATAAATAAACTTTAACCAGAACAAAAATTGAAATTTTGGAAAGAATTAAAACTACTTATAAATTTGAATATTTTCGTTTAAAATTCATTTGATAAAAATCTTAATCTAAAATAACTATACCTATAATAGAAAATAAACCGTTTGTTCTTCAGCAAAGCTTCATTTAAAATTTTTAATTGAAAAGCAACAAATCTATATAAAAATGAAAGATCGTTGTTACTTTGAAATGAATGAATTTTGTAATGTATGAAAATAATTGCAAAATAAAATTTGTACTGTATATAAATTAACAGCAAATTAACACAGTAAAAATATATTTGGAAGCTCATCAAAACTTATACTTAAATATCAACACTCTGTTATGATTAGAGAAGTTAATTTATCACAATAGATCACGTAGTACATAATTAAAAAAATTAATTGAAAATCTTTAATTATCCAAACCTATAAAGAAATTGTTTTCGTTTTTGTACAAATATTGCTAAATGTTGTAACAACCAAGACATGTGTATATTAAATCAAATCTACAAAATATAGTAACTTTATACTTACTCAATTGTTGCAGATCTTAAATTTCTTGAATCTGGCTCAATTCTCAATTCTCAATTCTTCTTGCATTATTTATGATCTCGGGCTGATTTTTTCCAATCTGCAAAATCTAAATTTTATTTTTCCGTCATCACTTGATCCATCCAATGAGATTCCAATGAAGTATAAGGTTTTCCCAGGCAGAGGTAGAAAGAAAAAGTTCAAATTTTGAAATTTTTTTCCCCTTAATGTTCTATATTATTCGTTTAACGTAACGGAATCAATGAGGGCATCTGAATTTAACTTTTATGACTCATTGTTATTCATTCGCTCTTCATATCATTATTTAAGTTACATTGATCGATATTATATCTTTTATCTAAGCCCTTTTGTCAGACAGAGGATCGAAAATTACCTCCAACTCAATTTCCTGCATATAAATAATCTGTGCGTAATCACTATTTTTCCCCAAAATTTCTATTTAACCACAATACGCAATTCATATGACACAGCAAGAATGAGATCACGGAAAATTTTTAGATTAAATAATTACCAAAAACATTTTTTGACGTTATCTGTCTCAAATTGTAATTTCCCATAATACCCCTCAATTCCTTTATATTCAATTGATTTTTTATTTTTTCTGTTGTAGCTTAAAATAACGATTTTAAATTTTTAATATACCTTTGATATACCAATCAAAACAAAAACAAAGTGATGAAAAGTATAAGTTAAGCTTGAACTCAACATCCAATTAGATATACCTATGTAATATATCAAGAGCCATCAGTACGAGTCACTGGCCGATATGAAGCAACGCTGCAAAGCTAATGTATACCGTTCCACGTCCATTATCGCAGCTGCAAAAATTAAAATGAGACATAAACTTTTGAATACTTCCTTTGCAGTAGCATTAGCTGGTGTCCGACTCCGGACTTAAGGGTGAAGCTTTCCCTAACAATATAGGTATTATTGCGGCAAGCGAAATTGACGATCTGATTAACCTTTTCAATCGTACATCAGGGTGACTCTAGTACTGAGTTGCTTGTGAGAGTGAAAGTGGGAGAGGATCCTATAAAAAAAAACAACAACAACAAGGAGGTCATTCGAGTAGTGATATCACAAAGGCACAATTAAGTACGAATTGATTTTCCAGAAACAACTGGAATGACCACTTCTAAATACCTGCTATACCAAAATTTGTATTTTCTTAATACTAATTTGTATTAATCGAACAACAACAGTAGAGTAATAATTTTTAGCTTCTTCCACTTATTTTCTATATCACTACTACAGTTGCATTTGAAATTCGCTTTCTTCACAAAACTTCTCTAACTCATCCTATCTTGTGCAACTGTTCTCTACTAATCTGTAAGTTCTATGATTTAATCACCGTATTTGACATTATCAGCACATCCTCTTTTGGCCTAGCTATAGATCACCTTATTGAAGACTTTATTTTCGTCCGCTTTTTACATTTTATTTCACTAAATGTTCATTAAATACGTAGGTAGGTAGGTAGGTAGTAGTGGCTGCCGACAGTACTCTGACACACTTAGACCGGTGAGGTCCATTGCAATACGGAAACTTTCCTCGCGTAGGACTTTACTCGTAGAACCAATTTGAGCTTTTAACGAAGCGGCGTATATTTTTGATACTAATGTTTTCAAGATCACCCAGCGAGTACAGAACGAAGGCTCCTAAATGGGTTTTCCTTTTATAGTACAGACCAGGGCAAGAACAGAGTAGGTGTTGGACAATTTCATCCTCCTCCTCCTCTCTACACGTTCTGTAGAAGTAGTTTGAGGGGAAACCCAGTCTTCTGGCATGTTTACCAATCACACAATGCCCGTAATGACCCCTACCGTAGTACTAATGTCACACCTTTTCAATGATAGTAGGTTAAGGGATCGCTTCAGGTTCAACATAGGCCAGATTTGCTTGGTGATGTTGCAGTCTGGTCTAACTGACCATCTGAAGTTTGAAGCTTTTATTGCATCATTGCAAATTTGCAGGTGGCAAGAGGTGCACCCAGATTGCTCCTTTCCGGAAGGATTTCTAATATAGTACCCTCTCTATCAAATACGTAGCACCTTAGTGAAAGGAGCTATATATCTCCCCTAGAGGAGGATTTTTTAATTCGATATTACTTCCAATAACTACATGCCTTCTGGAGTCAAAAATCTTTAGTACTGAAAATTGAACGAATGAAAAAACCACATGCGATTCCAAGAAAAGTATAAAAAACAAAAAATTAGATATGCCTTTTTCGTTATGTCTTATTCAATACATTATTTTCCTTCCATTGCCCTATTAAATTTCCCGCAAGTATTCGTGTGTTCATAATTGTAGAAAAATAGTTGCGTCAGCGTCGTGCATATATTTTTACCTGACAACTATGAACAAAAAACTTGCGCAGTCATGTTTTAAAGGTGCCCGGAATAAATTTTTATTTACTGAACTTAATTTCTACAAATTGACTCACTAAAAGGCAGAGTCTTATTAAAACTAATAATTTTGGCACAACAAAACAAATTTGTTGAATTAACGATAAAAATAATAAGAAAATTCAAATAAATAAATTTGGTTTGTTAATTTCGTTTTAGCTCACTATGTAAATATGTATATAAAAATCATATATATTTACCCTATAATTTAAGAATTTGCTAATATATCGTCAAATTGTCTGGAGTTTATAAATTTCGTCAAAATTTACTTGAGATTTTTTAATATACATAAGGATTATTTACCATTCTAAATGTCTCATTTAACCCCAGTCAATTTATTATTCATTTCATGTTTTGTCTATCCTTGGTTTTCTGTAAATATTTATAATCAAAATAGAAATAAAAATGATTGGGAAATATTTTTTTTATTTAAATTTTTCTCAGATGTTTATGCACCCGTCTATAGCGAATCTGAATAAATACTTGTGCTGAAGGTGTTCTGATAATGTCGAATGCAAATTTAATTCAAAATTCACTATTCATCATCAGTGTTGGATTATGACCGTTACCATTTATGTGGGTGAACTTTAATTTCATGCTGAATGCACTACGTACTGTACTGTTATGTCATTAAAATATTACTTGAAATTTAATGGTAGGTACATGAACGCTGGTTGGAACAACACATTATTTAATTTCGATTTGAATTTTGATTAATAAACTTATTAACTATGTACACAATAATATTATTATTTTTATTATTATTATTATTTTTTGTTTTATTATTATTATTATTATTATTATTATTATTATTATTGATTTTGCTATTATTATTATTGATTACGATTGATTTGCTAGCGCAAGAACGAAGAAATATATACATAAGGGATCAAGCAACGAGCCGAGATGTCATTGTAACAGAGGAAAGAAGGTACACGATGATGAAGATGGCAAGAATACTGGAGTAATGATTAGCACGGGCGATGGACGGCTAGATTAATCCCACAAGTAGAAGTCTGGTTTAACCGACACCATGGAGAAGTAAATTTTTACATCACTCAGTTCCTATCAGGACACGGATATTTTCGAGCCTACCGCTACAAGATGGGCAAAGTAAACAATCCAGGATGGAGTCATTGCAGCGCAACACATTACACAGCGCATCACACTTTTTTCGAATGTGATTTAGCAGAAACAGAAAGAGAATCTTTAATAGTAGCAGTAGGAGAATTAACATCAGAAAATATAATTTCTGTAATGCTTGAAAACCAAGAAAAATAGAATGTAATAGCTAAATACATAGTATTAATACTACGCAGGAAGAAACAGCTCAGATATTTAGAGGACCTAAAAGAAGTATCATAAAAGAAAATTAAAAAATGGAACAAGCACGGCCCAACTTGAAGTAATGCGAAAGCGATTCCGGGTTCGTTTCACCGTGGGAAAAGGAGGTGGTGTATTTGGTGAGTAAACCGAACAAGATCATGGGAGTCTCACATACCCTTGAAGTGCGGACCCTTCAAGATACCTATAAAAGGTTTTCACCACCGACCTACAAAAACAAAAAATAAACAAAATTATTATTATTATTATTATAATTATTGAATTTGACATTACTTCAAAACATTGCCAACTAAACTATAGTCTGTAGAGTGCACTGTAGAGGCTTTCGTATTGCAAATCCCATTTTATTAAATTGTTTTTGGACCACTTGTAAGAGTTATGTAGAACTATAATTCAATTACGTTGAAATAATTTCTACAGAAAACAAGCAAAAATTTATTCATTATCACAACCAATTTTTTGCCGATTTTTAAATTAAATTTATGTTTTGTTTTTATAAAAAAAAAAAAAAATTTACCAAAAGACAAAAAGTCAAAACATTGTTCTTTTTTTTTCTTTTTGCCAAATCATAAAATTTAAAACGTTAGACAGAAAAATAAAAACAAAAAAAAAATGTTTATCTTGTCGATATTGTAAGTAAAAAAAAAAAAAACAAAACCAAAATTGCAGTATTAACTTTTCATGTGACAGGAATTAGACGACTTTTCATTATTGGTACCATAAATTTTCTTTAATTTCCTTTATTTCTTTTCTCAAGAATTGTCATAAATGTCAAAGAATGATAAATTTCTCTTTTCATTATAAACCAAAAACCCATCATAAAATCTGATGTGGTAATACGTGAGGATACTAAAAAAATAAACAAAAAAAGCTATATATATATATATATATATATGCATATACATATATCTTTTTCGGTTTTAAAACAAAATAGGAGGATATAAGAAGAGGATACTTAATGTTTGTATTATTTAAAAGCTTCTGACTGGCATGGCGGCGTGTCTAGTGTCTACGTATATATGTATGTACGTATAAAAAAATTAAAATTTTAATCTTTGTTAAATTCCAAATACCTTAGAAAAAAATTACAAAATTAAAAAAATGCTACCGTTAAATTTTACAAACATTTTATTTAAAATCATGGTTATGTTTCTTTGCGCACAATTTTTCCTCGTTTCGGTTTCAGGCGTGATTGATTTATAATTGAACAAACTTTATTTTGTTATTAAAAAAATCTATTGTGTTTATTGAAACAATAATTTAGTTTGTTGTTTGTTCAGTGTGTGAATGAATTTTCGGAAACCCGTCATCATTGATTTAGTTTAATATATTCACTCTTCTTATATACATTTTTCCAACGTACAAACATTGGCTATTTATATTTTTTTTTTTTTTTTTTTGCGATTGGTGAGAATCTTCATAGACACAATGAGCCCCGTAGCTTCCATTGTATGTCAGATTTTTACTGACTAAACCACACCCCTCCCATTAAAACTAGTCCGACGGACCAGACCATTAATTTATTTCTAATGTTATTTTCTTAAAAAAAAAGTTTACGAAATTATATCGTATAAAATCCAGCGGCTTAGTTAAGCCTTCTGATATTATTTTGATTATCCAGAAGTTGAGTGGCCTCAACGTTAATATGACCCTCCAGATGAGCCAAATGCTTTGCTGCATATATTTTTATTTCATTTTCTATGCAAGGAATTTTTAGATCTATGTGCAAGTCACTATTGCGAACATACCAAAAGGCATTACCATGTTGCGCAAAACTTTTATTTGAATTTTTTTGGAATTTTTGTATAAAAAGTACATGTGTTCTTGTGGCACATCTTCATATTTGTATATATTTATATATATTTTGTATATATTTCTCTATATTTATTATCAAGCTCAATTTTTTTTTTTTACGTGCTCTTTCCATCTAAGTTTGACATCTAATGTCATTCCTAAGTATTTAGTATTGTTTTCTTGGGGTATATTTACCCCATTCAGATTTACCGATGGTTGATTTTCTAATTTTTTATTTGTAAAATTTACATGTATACCGATTTTAACTCATTGAGTTTAATTTTCCATTTCTTTGTCCAGAGGTATAGCTTGTCGCTTGCTCTTTGCAATTTATTTGTAGTCTCGTCAATATTTGATCCTACTGCCATCAACGCAGTATCGTTAGCGAATGTAGCTACAGTTATATTTTCCATTTGTGGTAAATCATTGTGGTAGAGCAAATACAGTATGGGACCCAGAATATTACCTTGAGGCACACTTGTTTTAATATTTCTGATATTAGAATACTCTTCGTCTTGTTTTATTCTGAATAGTCTGTTTTCTATAATATGATGAGAGTATATCTACGTATTGTTTAGGTAACATATTATTTAGTTTATTTATTAAGCCTCCATGTCATACTTTATCAAAAGTTTGGGCTACATCTAGAAATATAGTAGAGCATACACTCAGAGAAATCATATCATTCAGTAAACCTAAAATGCATACCCTATGTATAAATTAGTCACAAATGCGTGCTATGATCGCTTATTTATAGAAGTGTGATTTGAAATCATATCCTAATCTTAACGGCAAAATCATTTATTATAACTAAAAAGAATAGACAGTTATGATTTCTTTGTCACAATTTATGAATAGGATTCACAAATTATGCACATATGAAAAAACGTAATTTATTCATATTTTGTGGTTTATTACCATTGTCTATGACTATAATGTATAAACTTAAATTGTAAAGCTAATTCAAATTATGTAGCTAAAAAACATAATTTAATCCTGAAAAAGTCAATTATTATGATTTTAAATCATAAAATGTTATGATTACTCTTCCTAAATAATGATTAACGTATATGACTGAATGAAAATAAAAATCAGTTCTTATGACTCTTTTGTATAAAGTATAAATTATTTTCATATATTATGCAAGTATTTCTATTTTCAAATAAAAAAAATACATAATTTTTTTTTTATATTTTATTACTTTAATTATTGCTATAATTTTTATTGTAAATTAAGATAAAATTATCAGTTGTTATAAATTATTATTATTGATTTGTGATATAATATTTTATTCCAAGTAAAATAACTGTAACTCTCCAATTGTTACCTTCCAAATTTGAACATCAATTTTTTTGATTGCAGAAGGCTTAAGAAGTATTTGGATTAGTTTTCAAAACTGATAGCGACTCTATCTGAAAGAAATAAAAAAAACCACTATAATTTATTAAGTACCTTAGATTCTAATAAAAATTAATCTTAATTTTTTTAATTTATTTCTTATAGAGACATTATAATTTTGTGAGAATATTTATGGTATTATGTGTATGTATCTGAATTCGAAGATAGATCTTTTAAAATATTTGCTGCCATCGACCTAAAAAAAACAAGTATATAAATTGAACAATAATTATAAATTTTACTCAGGGCAATAAAAAAAACTTACTAAACGATGTCCAAAACTGTTTTTATAAAATGGCCAGTTCTCAAAAATTTCAGTAGTTCATTACTAAAGTAATTTGAGTTCTGCGAAAATCAAATGTTCTCTTCCACTTTAATTCGATTACTTCAAAAGGAGTTGAATACAAAGACAGCCACATTTTATCAGTGAGAACTTCTTCTAATATTTTACGATTTAAATTTGCCTTTGAATCGTCTTCGGATGTAACTGAATATACTAAATATATACTAAAGCAATCACAAAATTTTAAAAATAGGAGTTTTATACGTAAAATTATATTACACATATTAGTTTAATTTTTTAATAATACATAGTTTATAATTATGTAGTATTTTTTGTATGTTACCTCGAGTTAGCTTTTTATAAAAACTAGGTGTAAGTCTGTTTTTTATTCTGCTAATTTTTAAATTTATGTAGCTCACTTTTATATATTTAAATATTTTTTTTCTTTTAAAATATAAAAATTAATCACATATTATATTCTCTTCAAAATACTTTTATAAACTGAATTTGATTTTGACGCGAGACCAACACGTTTTATATAATAAATATGAAATCATAATCATACGGTATGATTATACTGTAAAATGTCCGTTATACTTAAAAATTTTCACTGAAATCATAATCATACACTATGATTATTATGGTATAAGTTATACTCTATGCGGGTGTATACTAAAGTTGTTGCTGTTTTTTGTAATTGTGAATTTTTATAAGCTTAAGATTCAGATTCATACTCACTGATTTGCAAAATGTTTTAATTATTAATAATCTATTCCCAATTTTTAAATGTATTAATCACAAAAGGCATATTGAATGACTTCTAGGAATATCTCTGTAAAATTTAAAGAAACTTAAAATTATTCCTTTAATAATCATGAATAATGATTTTTCATTTCTCTGGGTGTACTTGCTTTTCTTCTAAAGCTTTTTCTATTATGTCTGTTGTCCTATGTATTTGATCGATTGTCACCAACTTAGATCTAAAACCAAATTGATAATTTGGATTCAGTTTACTATTTTATTACCGATTGATATGATCGGTCTCGAATCTATAGTAGTTTTTCAAATAATTTTAATATTATTAGTAGTAATGATATTGGTCTGTAAGATTTGACCTCATTTTTGGGCTTACCTGGCTTTGGTATCATAATTATCTCTGTTATTTTCCACATATTCGGCACATACCTTATTCTTATAGCAGCGTTTATAATATACGTGTTACCATTGTTATAGCTTTTTTCGGCTATTTATAACACGAAAAAAAAAGAACAATTTATACAAGTTATAGTTGCTTATATCACTGTCTATAACCACAGATAAATAATGTTATTGTGCCAAACTGCTACAATTTAATCACTTAGAATATCCCTCTACTAAATGACTGGTATATTCTAAGTGATTTTGTATAACAACATTATAAATTGTTGTTATACAAAACCAAAATTCATCGACCCTCCTAAAGTCTTGTTTAGAATTTTTTTTAATCTTAATTTTTATATGCTCTCCAGAAGTGAATCCCATATGTTCATTTAGCTTTAAGGATAGCTTCATGAAGATTAACCTTATTTTAACATATCTAATATATAAGTTTTTACTTGCAAGCCATTACATTCGTTTGTGTTTCAAATTTAATTGTTTTAAAACGTGTTTTACGGTTTTTACTTCTAACATGATTTGATCCAAAATTATATTTAAAAAAAAAATTAACTTACCAATCACATTTTATTATTACAGAAATTTGAATTTCATTTAACATTTTGTTCTTTAGCTTTAGCAGGTATGTATAAGTTCTTGTACGTTTTTTTACTTGACATTTCTATCGTAATGGATTGCTATAGCTGCTGTTTTCACTTGTTCCCTTGTTTTATGGTCCTCCACTAGGTGTTCTTTGGACGAACGGGTCTTCATGAGCCCCACCTGTAGTTAGCAGAAATCATTCAGATTATTTAGAAAAGGATTATTTTTGCTTTCAATATTTCCCAAATAGATCCCACCTCCTAAGTAGCAGAAATTATTCAGATTATTTCGAATAGGATTATTTTTGCTTTCAATATTTCGATAATTTAATTTAGGTGAATCTTATTTTTTAAATACAAGAAACAAATAAGTCTTGGCTTCTCAAACTGTATCAATTTATTTAATTGTTCTAAGCGGTTTTTATTTATAAAAAAAGCCTTCTACTCTTCGCTCATAATTTTTTTTTTTTTGCACATTTGGAAATAATAAGTTTATTTTATTTTCTTATATATATACAAATTAATTTTAAACTATGTATACAGTAGTGAATTCACACTAGTGATGTATAGTCATTTAAATCATTCTTAATTTTATTTAAATTTACTTTATTCAAGAAATTAATTGTGGGGTTCCAAACAAAGATTAATACTAATTTAATAATAATTTTTAATCTAATGAAATACATTAGAAATTAAGTAAGTTATTTTTTTTTTTTAATAAGATTTATTTATTGCTAAAACATAAGTGGATAAGTAGAGCCATAAGTAATTTAAAATTTCTTTGAACATAATTTTATCATATACATCTATATAATTGTATTTACAATCTAAGTAAGATCTAGCGTGTATTAAAGAAGAGCAGAATATATATTACTGGTCAGAATTATTGATAAACCATTAATAAAAATAGATTTCACAAAATTTAGATGAAAAGCGATTTCTAATAGTTCCAGTGCAGTTTGAAACTAGAATAAATAATATAATTGACGTAATTTACCTTAGTAGTTCAATCTCGTAATAATTTATATTTAAGAGCCATTTTTTACAAATTTTAACAAATTTATTTAAACAATTTGAATTTTTTATATTCATTGGAAGTTTATTAAAGTATTTTGATGCCATAGTAAAGTAAAACTTCTCATAGTCTGTCTTATTACAGAAAGGTATATTGACTATCATTCTATAATTTATTCTTAAAACTCGTATTGAATTGCGAAGTCTCAAATGATGTTGGTCCTTGTAAAATTTAATTAATGAGTAATGAGTAAAGAGGTGTCTAACAGGCAAAATATAATTATTTGGATAAGTGTTGCAGAAAGTTTTGCCATTCCTGCATTTAATAGAAATGTGTCCCCGTAACTTTCTTAAAATAATTTTTTAGTTCATAGACATCATTATATTGTTTTTCAGTCAAAGTGTAAAAATTTTATTTGTAATCACTTTTTGGAATAATAATACTGAATAATGGTTTAGATATTTACTTTCCTACTTTATTAGTTCATTGTATCCAGCTGATTTTTGAGTTTTAAATTTTTTATAGTTACTAACAAAGTAAAGTGGGTAAGCAAAGGTGGCAAAGTCTTTATTGGATTTATAGGGAGATTGGTATAGATGTTTTTATATGCCGTAATTTTATCCACATGTAGCTTCCTAAAAAAAATCAATCAAGCTTGTAATACGTTGTACTTAAGTTTTCTATTTTTTTTTTTTATATGTATACAATTCCAAGTCTATGGGATGAACACACTAACTGTTTTTACACAGAGATTTGGAATACACAATTACATACAATAGCTTGTTCTGTAGAATTTTTATGGTACATCTACTAATTTAAATGTGGAAAACTATATCTACTGTAGAGTACTTCGCCTTCATAACAGCACAGTTCCATTTTATTTTACGTGATAACCAAAACTCTCAATAGCTGTACAAGCTGAAAAAATTTTCCCCAGTTTCTTTCTTTTGGCATGCACGCACACGAGTCAATCACAATTGAAAAAATGGCTGCGATAACCGATAATTTTGCTGTTACAATCCCTAAAAATGTTCGGTTGTAATAGCTTCGGACAATTAGCTATGATAATCATCGCTTATGGTTTTTATATCTTCGTATAAGCTAATATAAACTCAAACAAGATAATTGCTGTTACATTAACAAACATTCGGTTGTGATAGCCGACTGATACAAACATTCGGCTGTGATAGCCTATTGATACAAATATTCGGTTAATCAAACAAAATTATTACTGTTACAATCACAAACATTCGGTTTTGATAGCCAACTACTGGTCATGATGCCTACAGAATGCCAATTCTGAATGAATTCATCAGTTGCATTTCAGTTATATTTCATTTTTATTCAGTCGTAAGCATATCGTTACTTCAATTGCATCATTAATTTATTGCTAACTTTTAAGTGTAAAATAAAAAAAAATTATTTTAATTTAAAGTATTAGAATAAGTTAATTAAATACATATTTCGCAATACCTTTAAAAGAATTATATTGTAAACCGATCTCATAAATATATTCAAGTGGGATTGGTGACCAATATGTTATTTGGGATAACTAGATTTAAGACATTTAATTTGTTAAAAATATTTATTTTGATAAAGAAAAACAAAGAAATTATTGGCATTATATTTTATTTAATTTGTTTTAATTTATTTTACAAAGTCTTAATTGAATGTCTTAGCTTATAAAACAGGTAAAATACACCATTATACGATTGAGCAGTTTTCTTAAAAAAGAGATAGTATTCTTTTTTAAAACTATATAGATTTGGTTTTTTTATATGCTAAATCAAACAAATCAAGTCTATATAGTTACACTGAAAAAATTTTTCCTAGTAAGATTGACAAAATAATTTTGTAAACTGTTAACAAAAATTTTTTATTCATACAACAATTTTTTTTCTATTTTATCAAAAATGTTTGTTTGCTCAACAATTTTTTGTTAATTTTTTGTTAAATGTTTGAATATTTTTTTTATAATTTTTCCAAAATTTATAATTTGTAAAATGGAAAATAAGTTTGTAAAATTGACAAAAAAAAATAATAATTTTTATCCAAGTGAATAATATTTTGTTATCTTGACAAAAAACCGTTTTAAATAAATATTTGTATATTTGACAAAAAAATTTACTATGCAGTTCATCATTGCCTTTAATAAATTTTTGTTAATTCTACAAAATCTATTTTGTCAATAAGAAAATTATTATTATAATTTTTAATGCTCTAATAGTCAGATTAACAAAAGAATTTTGTAAACAGTTCACAAAAAATTTTTTTCTATTTTAGTTGAAAATATAAAAAGTAAAGGTGCGATTTTCTGTGAAGTTGCGTTTTTGAATTTGGTTATTAAAGAGTTCAGTTAAAAAAAAGTGATGAGTTAAATAAAAAAATACAGTTGAAAAATTAAATTAAACAAAGATAATTATCCCTTCAAAAACAAAATGAAAAATGAAATAAAAAAAGATTTTTAGAAGAATTAAGTTAAAAAAAGATATTAGAATTAAGTTAAAAAAATAAATACATAATGTGAAATATTTAAAGCTAAAATTTATTTACTTATGTATTTTAGCAGAAATAGTGAATTATTTAATTTGCGATGTTAATAAATTTGGTTAGTTTTAGTTGAATCTTGCAACTAGAACATTTATTAAAAATAGTAAATAATTTGAAGAAGGAAAAAAATAAATTTTACTATTTTATTAAATAAATAATTTGAAGAAATAGAATATGAACCAAAGAGCTGGAACAATGAGAAACTGAAGTCTGAACATTTTTTAAATATTTTGAACTTTATTTGTATAATTTTGAAAAATGTAATGTGATAAAAAAAACTTTATTTTCTTAACTTTATTTTAAATTTTTTGAATGTAATAATAAATTTATTTTTTTTTTGTTTTCAATGCTATAAAATAAATTAATTGTTGATTATCCAGACTATTGTTGTTTTATTTCTAACTGTAATAATATCATGCATTTATTTTTCAGACGCACACATATTATATAGTGTTTATAAAAGCTGCCTTGTTTTGCTAATATAAGATATGGTTCCACATTTAACTTGTAGAGTACGGTATGCATACAAATAAAAATAACTTATAGATTAGTTTATCATCAAAATATGTTAAAACAAAAATAAAGTTATTTATTTGTATATGCATACAATACCCTATTAACAAAATAATTCTGTTAAATCGACAACTAAATAAATGTTATTTTGACAAAAAAAAATATTATTGATCTGATACTAGCCATATATCCTATTGACAAAATGATTCTGTGAATTCGACAATTGAATAGAGGTTATTTTGACAAAACAAAATTATTGATTTAATAAAAACTTTATTTAAATTGATATATTTTTTTCTCTAATCAACCTCTAATATTATTTTCATTTCAACATATTATTTTATTACATTGACAACATATTTTAGCATAATGAAAATTCATTTCGTCATATTAAGAAATTTAGTTTTGCCATTTCTTCACATTTAAATTGTTATATAGACAACTGTTTGAAAAAAAATTTGTATTTTTTTGTCATATTGACTCATCATTTTTTTTAACGCTATATTTACCTAGTTTTTGTCATTTTAACCCAGATTTTTGTCAATATTACCTAGTGTTTTTTTTTCAGTGTATCAAAATAGAAAACCATCACTTATTTAAGAAAAGTGTTATTTAAGAAATCATTTTAATGGATGTTTTCTTACCTGTAAAAGTGGGTCTGATAGCCGTACTAAAGCTGTGATCATAACTACATATAGAAGTTACGATCACCTCCGAAATGGTTTTCATCACTTGTTTATGGGGTTGATATGTCTGATAGAAAAGTACGAAAACCTCATGCGAAGGTTTTATACTCATCCTACATGAGCTTCAAGATGAGGTTACAAAAAACTCGAATGTGGTTATGGTTACCTCCTTTAAGATGTTGTGGCTTTCAACTAAAGGTTACAATAGACTCAAATCTGGTTATACAATAACTGTCTCTAAGAAGCTACTTTACCCAAATGCATGCCTTCATTTCTCCTTAAAAGTCTTCACAAGCTTGCAGGAACGGTTACGGTAACCAAATTAAAGTTGGCGCAGCCGAATTCTCTCATCACATAACATCAAAAGTTGTGGCTTCAGCAGCCGCAAAATTGGGGGAGGCCTTTTTTGGAAGTTATGATAACTTTCCTAGAATTCTCCGTGTGTATGGCATGGTAAGAATACGCTTTAGTTTCAATCAAATCAATTAAACTTTCCACCCATAGTTTGTACTTTTCTGCGCTTCTATATATATTAGGCTGCGGACAGGTATAAATTAAAGAAAATATTCAAATTAGATATTATGTGTTCTTCTTTCGTTGTCAGTATTTTAATTTTCAAATTCAGCCATCATTGTATTACATTTTAACCCACTCTTTAATAATATTTAAATGTAAATACTTCATTTTCAATTCAAACCTACTTACATTGATATTATTTTTGAAAATGTTATTATCTCTTCTCCTTTTTAAATAACATGCTCATTTTAGATGCCTACTTTTATTAATTTTGTTTTCTGATGCAATTTGAGGAGGAGAAACAAAAAAACTAAATCCCTTATACTTTCATGTACTCTTACAGAATACTCTGCTATCAGAGAATTTAATTTCCGTAAAAAATTTCAAATTAATTGTATTTTAACAACTGCTCCCTTAAAAATAACAAAACAAAAATTGTTAATAACCGTGGTCAGTATAATATTACATAAATTTATATACGAGTGCATATATAGTGTATTTTTATGTACTGAATTTATTATGTATAAGGGTGCTAATTTCCTCAACCTTAAAAAAACAAAAACTTTATTATTGTACATAAATATTAAATGGTTGACCGATTCAATTTGAAGTTATCCATTTGTATTTTCCCCCCATCTATCGAGCCAGACGACGTATATGTCTGTTTGTTTTTTTTTCATGAGTAAATTAATTAATCGCACCATCTGTCCAAAATATGTCATACTGTTCTCAAACATGTCCAACTAGATAAACATAGACAGTTTCAGAGGTAAGATTTTGGGGCAATGTATGACAATTGTTTCTTCAAGTTTTCCCTTTTTGGGGAATGCATTATCAATTTCATTACATTGAGCAAAAATCCACTTATAATAAGGTTAGCTACAAAATTCGAAAAATATATAAATTCAAACACGGAAAATACCAAATCCGGAAATTGAAAACCCGGTAATTGTAAGTATAAAATGCAGAAAATCAAAATCCAGAATTGCAAAATCTGGGAAGTACAAAAACCAGAAGTTCTTAGTTGAATAAAGGAATTTATTTTGATTGCTTCCATCACTACTTTTTATTGTTTTATTAAATACGTAGAAAAGAATATCTTAATCCGAATTTGAATAGAAAGGGAATTTCCCTTGAAGTGGTATTGACTAATTTTAGTAATACAATCAAAAAAGTATGTTCTATATTATAATCAGAATACTGAGATATTTTGTTGCCTGATTTTTTCAATACAATTTTATCCTCAAATTATTTTCTCTCTTTCATTTTTTCAATTTTAATTTTACTACCCTCAATTCTCAGCTACTTAGCAATGTTATGTGAAGCAGTTATGATTTAATTATTCAATGCATACACAAAATAAATTTGGCTGCATACCTTCTATATATCGTTATGAAAACAATGTAGAATGTTGGCCCAGAAGTCTGAGATTCTTAATTGAAAAATGTCATGCAGAGGGGCTTACAATTTAATAAAAGAACTGCATAAATAACAAATAAATGTCGCAAATAAAATTAATTCATATCTAATCGAAAAAATAAAATAAAAAATCCTCAATAATAGAAATGAGACTCAGGCATATCATGAAAAAAAAAACTTCCAGGATATAAATTGGTTTTTAATAAATTTAGCATTTTACTTAATGCTTGCCTAATTTTTTTTTTTACTCTAATAACAGAAATATTGGAGAAAGTATTTGAGTTTTTTTAGTTAGTGGCCATGTTAGTTTTTTAGTGGCGGCCAAAATTATTTTCGGGATTTTGATTTTTCGGATTTTGTATTTTTCGTGTTTTGATATTCCGGATTTCGTACCTTCCGGATTTTTATTCCATATTTTATAATTCCAGATTATGTTATCAACCCCATGTATTAATACAGGTTTAATACACACAAATGCTACTTATTTTTACATAGAAATTTAATTAAGTTTAAAAATTTACGCTTGCAACTGCACATTATAAAATACCGTACCATTCTGTAGCAAACTAAAAACAATTTTAGACTTCACGGATTTTAGACTAAAACGGGGAAGAATATTAAATCTAGTCAAAATGAATTTGATAAACTTGGCAGGGAAAATATTGTTTATATTATTTAAATTTAATCCAATAATAAGTTTGTTCAGTAGATCTAGTTTTGGACAATGACAATTAACTGTCAAACACTTTAGATGTACCACTTAGAAATGGAAAAATCTACTGAACACTCTTTTTGATCTTTTTTTAACTTTTTTGTTCTAATTTTTGATTAACCTCAAATTTCTTTGTTTGACTGTCAAAATTTACAGAAAAACAACAATAAAATAAGTTGTCCAAAACTGTTCCCAAAAATTTTCAGAACAAAAAATATCAATTTAGAACTGTTTTGTACAATCTAATAAACACCGATCAGAACACTTTTGGACAAAAAATTCAAATAACGGAAACTACTGAAGCCAAAAGAGTGTACTTTTTTACTCTAAAATGTTCTAGAACAGTTCACTGAACAAACCTAATATATTGATTTAGTTGCAATGATTGTGAAACAACAAAACACTTTCTCTGTCATTGAAAAACAGATGCAATCAAAAGACTTATAAAACATTTTCTACACATTATAAAAATTAGGAATCAACCTAAATAATAAATCTATACAACTATTTAAAAATAAAGCTCTCAAATTATAAATTAAAATCAAAATTTATTTTAAATCATTTTGTCTCTAAAAGTACATATATACCCAAAACGAAATAATACCAAATAATTGTGAAGGAAAAAATTTACACTGACCAAAAAGGAATAAAAACTTACTTGTATTATATTTTGCTGATGTTTCACTGTCATATTATCTTTTTTTTTTATATCTAAATATATAGAGAAAAAACTTTACGACACATTGCATTTGTACACCCACACATTCAAAAACAATAAAGCAAACAGAAAAAAATATGTAAAAACCCAAAAATCAAAAACAAAAAAAAAAAATAAAATAAAATAAATAAATAGAATAAAATTAGAAATTCTGTCCACAACAATTGAATGCACATGTTCCCAAAGAATAACATTTATTATTAACTTCCCCATCCCCATTCAGACTGACACATATCTAAGAATGGGAACAAAAAGCAATGGTAAATATATTATTATGTAGATGTTACATATGTTACTGATGGAAACTGTTCTTAGGCTGAACTACATGTATTTAAGATATAATTTTTAGAACTAGTTTTGTATAACGTGCTTTAACAGAAACCCATTTTTTTTTTTTTTAATTAGTTTATTTTAATAGAATCAGATAGAATAAAAAACACGTTTGTACAAACTTTTATTAATAACCAAGGATTGTAAAAACAAAATTTCTGCCACTCATTTAATAAAATCATGTTTTCCATCTATGCGATAGGTAAATAAATGTGAATAGCAAAACTATTAAACTATTTTATCTTATATGTCATAACCATACCCATAAAAAACGGTAAATGTACATTACGTAATAAAATTTTAATTTGTGCTAAACGGTTTCTACCGATAACATATTCAATACATAATATATAATACATATGAACACCATATTATATTCTAGATTTTTTTTTTAATGCTGAGTCTTTGAAATTGTCCTCTGATACCACGATTTTGTGTCCTGATGAAAGTTATTCAATGAGTTTCAATATTATTCTTTTAACCGTAATATTAATTCATATAGATATGTGTACGTATGTACGTATAAGAAAATAATATATTCGATTTTGTATTATTTTTTTATTATTATTCAGAAAATACATTCATACATACATTTAGTAAAAATCAAAGACGGTTTATAAAAAATTTGGACTGAATACAAAAACATAACACAATTTCGAACAAATCAATGACTACTTCAACTTTTTTTTTTATTTTTAAACTAACGGTGGTGCATGGTTTATTTTAAAAGTATTGGTGATATGAATATATGTTTGAAACATCATTTTGTTCTCTTGAACATTGATTCCTGTGTTATGAAAAACTCTAATTTACACATTAATAAATTGGATAGATTTAATATTATCATAATAATGTACAATTCTCGTTAATACTAAAAATAAGGCAGATTGATATATAATATTAGTTTAGTTAGTTTAAAAAAAAAAATTTATCAATTACTGTAGATTTTATTTTTTTTTTTTTTTTTTTTTTATACGCAAGCTGGTGGAAATCTTCAAAAGACACAATGAGCCCCGTAGCTTGACATTGTGTGTGGGATTCTTACCCACTAAACCACACCCTTCCTATATTGCGATCCAGTCCTACAGGACTAATGAGCAATTTTTTCTTGGCTTTATTTTATTTTTCAATGTAGACTACATCCAGCGATGTCTATCTAACTTTTCCTTTGGCGTATTCATCCATAACGTTGAAGACCCATCGCATCAGCGACGAAAAGCCAACCAGCTCTCCGAACGAATTTATAATTATGTAGCTTTTATAGATTAAAATTAATCAAAAAATTATTTACGAATTATAGAAAAATGGTGTAGCTTCTGGTATACAGAGAAATACATAAGACAACTGGAATTTATTTATTCTACATTTGATCAAACATTCACAACAGATTTGAGATAATTACATTCTATAGATTAAAAATATTAAAACTAAAATAACTGGAAATAATAGAAGTTTGATTTTTTATTTAATTTGTAAATTGTAATATTAATAAAAATACACAAATTAAATAATTTTGTTAAGTGAAGGACTTGACGTAGCACAAGCGTTCCTAAACTATTATTACTTAATTCTAAAATCTTTACCTAGCGAACAGAAAATTTGTGGTCAAATATGAAGAAGCGTATACTTTACCAATTAATGTAACTTCAGGAGTACCACAAGGTAGTCTGTTTGGTCCAATGTTGTATTTATTATATACTGCTGATATTACTACGAGCGAAGATACTATGATCGCCACATTTACAGATGATACAGCAATATTTTCAACAAATAAAGACCCAAAGCTGGCGTCACAGCACCTTCAAAGGGGATTAAATAAAGTTCAACAATTTGGAGAATAAGAACTAGCGAATACAAATCGGTGCATATTATACATTTACCACTAGAAGAAGCACATGTCCGCCATTAACCCTAAACAACAAAATTTTACCGCAGATTCGATAAAGTACTTAGACTTGCATCTGGACCGTAGAATACCGTTGCAAAAGCACATTTTCAATAAAAATAAGCAGTTAAGAACTAAGTTCAGGAATATGTATTGTGAGACGTCGTTCATGTGTTTCATTGGAGAACAAGATATTACTGTATAAGGCAATCTTAAAGCCCATCTGGACATATGGAATTGAGATCTGGGCTACAGCTAGCAACTCTAACATCGAAATTTCTTCCAAAGCTCTTCCAAATCATTCAAAGCTCTTCGTGCAATTGTCAATGCCCCTTGGTACGTAAGCAATTCAAATATAATAAATGATCTAAACATTTGCTCCGTAAAAGAGGTGGTGACAAAGAGCAGCAAAAGATACCACGAAAAATTGCAGCGCCATCCAAACCAACTGACAGCTGACCTGCTGAATACCGTTCATATAAAAAGACTAAAATGCCTCAGGCCTCAAGATCTTTTAAGTAGATTCTAAAACTAAAGTCAAATTCATATTATATTTCTTTTATTGTTTTCTTTTTGCTTTTCTGTAAGTAACTGTAGAGTCATAAATATTTAATATTAAAGTTAGTATTAATTCGATTCAGTGGAATCATCCCTCACAAACCATCTGTACATTCACACAAATTTTTACTTGTTATCTTTAATATGATAGTTGTAATACAATCATAGAGATAAATAAAAAAAAAAAACAAGTGAACGACTCAGAATCAAAGTGGTCTAATCCACAACACAAAAAATTTTGATATTTTTACATAAATCGAATAAGAATTAGATGTAGAATTGAGCTATAGCTATGACCTATAAAAGGTTAATTTCCTATTTCATGTAGCTTTTTTCCCTAAGCCATTTTTCTTATTTTTTTTAGCGCTAAAGTTGGAATAATATTGTGGCTTAAGCCACTTTTCTATTGATAAAAATAACATTTTTTTTAAAGCCAAAGGAAAAGAATAATTTTATATGGCAGAATTGGCTCAAATTTTGTTGCCTAAAACAGTTCAAGTTTTACTTAGTTGTTGTCAATGCAATTCTTAAAAAAAAAATTCAAATATTCAAGCAGAAATGAAGATCCGTTATCAATTTTGAATATCAAAAAAAGATTAATGTCCAAATATTTCAGAAATTTTCCACTACCATCCAAATGGAAATGTGCAGAGAAAAATAAAAATTTTATTAAATTTATGAAATTTTGTACCACCAGCGCATCACTTTTTCTATAATTGTTTGGGAATCAGAAAAACGACGTCGAACAAATGACTAGTGAGTCAAAAGATAAGACTACTTTGTAATATTAGTAGGTATTTTGTAACTTGTTCTTAAATTTATTGTGAAAATGAAATAAATTTTTTTTACATTTTGTTTACAAACAGTTTAACCCACATTTTGTTTAAAGATATCACCAAAGTGATGAGCTTGACAAAATAAAAATACATCTATATTTTCATACCCATATTCACATTCATAATTAATATTTTATCAAAAAAAAATATAAAATGTATTTTTCTCGATAAAAATTTTATCTGGGTGGGTTTGATTTTGAGCCCCTTATAGTTAAATGTTGTAATCACCTACCTTGGTATACTATACCAAGCAAATGAAAAATATATTTTACTCAATATGCTTCAAACTCTAAAATATTTACTATCCTATTTTTCCTTAAAAATTTAATGTGAAGTTGTCTCGCCTATAGCTGGCCAGAATTATATTTGATTTTATTTCCCCAGGATCCTAATACTTTTGTTAAGACCCTTATTATAAATAGTCAATGTAACATGGTATTATCCTAATGACAACACAAACGGACCTTCTGGAATCAAAAAATTATTTGATGAAATTAGCAGATGTCAAATATCCAAACGACATAATTGCTGGAAAACAACAATCAGTGCTTAATCACAAACTTTAAAAAAAATGTTCTTTTCTTGAAAAATACTATCTTAAATTTATTTACAATTCACTTTACTTGAAAAAAAGTAAAATAATTTTAATTGCTTATTAAAAAATATTAAGGGTTTCTTTTTCATAATCAGCCAAAGCGTTGGGATATTACTTTGAACACTTACATACATACTGCTCGATTCAGATAGTATATAATAAAATAAAAAGGAATGATGAGAGAGGCAGTTGTAGGATAAATGTATTAATATTTTCTTAAAACTTCTGTATATTGTATATTGAATGTGAAAGTACATTCTTGAAGTTCGAACCAAAAAGAAACATTTTCCGTTTGGCTAATTGCAAATGAATCAATTTTAATTCAAATTTCAATTTATATAGCCATCCAATTAGACACAAACCCTAAATAAAAAATAAAATTTATACCAAATTCCAAATTTAATATACAAAATTCACGCTAACCATGTTGTTGTTACAATAGTAAGCTTCTGTAAACATAAGTACTTCAGGAAAACGTGACTGTCATTCTACGATATTGAACATTAATTTAGTAAAAAATTAAAGACTTGTTAATTTCACAAAATTATTTTATTCCGACACGTGTTTCGACCTTTCGGCAATAATCATGTATCATAAATGGATACAAAACAAAATATTACAAGCATTAAATACAAAAATTTTTAATAAATTTAAAAAATTTAACCAGGTAAAGATTTACATATTGAAATTGAAAATTTTAAATTTAAAGTGAACTTAGACTACAGGTAACAAATAATAAATTTATTGATAATTGAAAATACAATCATAAATAGCATAATCATTAATGAACACTTCAGCTCCAGTTCTCTATGGTTTGCCGAAAATTTATAAAGATAATTTTCCCATTAGACCTGTAGTCTCATATCGTAATGCGCCAACATACAAACTTTGTGCTTACCTAAATGAAACACTTACAGAATTTAATGACGTGTCCATCAAAATATTCTATCAAAAACTCACTAGAATTTGTTTCAAAAACGAAAGATCTATGAATTGCTTATAATATGCTTTATTGGTATCCTTTGACGTGAAAAGTTTATTCACGTCAATTCCAGTAGAAAAATATCAAAATATCTAAAAATCATTTTAAAATCAAAACTGGACTCGTTAAGAATTGATCATAGGAAAAAGAATGAGTTGATTCAACTTATAAACATTTGTCTCGACCAAAATCTATAATTATAATTGACAAGCATTTAAGGTCCTGCGCAGTAGACACCTTTTTATTTTATTTCGATTCTCCTACTCCTTAATGAACATCTAATATATGTAATATATAAGATTGTATATAAAACAAAAATGCGCACACAGTTGAAAATTTTTTACTCATATGATTTTATTATTCAGCAAATACATTATGCATAAGTGAGATATTATGAAAATAATAAACAAAAGTAAACAAATCAGTTATTATATTTTATATTATGTACTTGCGAATGAATCTATGTACATATGCCAAAAAAAAAACAAAGTAACAAATTCATCTCAAATAAAAAATATAAAAAAGCAAAAACAAAAAAAATCAGTTGAATTCTTCATTTTTATCTTTTTAAGTAACTGTTTCTAAATTTTGGTTATTTGTAGTAATAATATAGTTTTTATGAAAATTATGTATTATGTAGGTATATATATACGTACCTCTTTAATGACAACATTTTTTATTTTTAGTAATTTTATCACTAAATCCCACTTACTATAGGGAATATATCGTAAACAAAGCAGTATATGAGGGACGTGTATTTATGGGTCCTAAATAAAACTTACTAACCACAAAACTTTTTATTAAACACGAGTGGTTTCTGCTATATCGTGCGAAGTCTATGTCAGTACGTAAATTACTGTTTTTTTAAAAACTTTAAATTTGACTTCAACTTGAAATATAATTACTCAACAGGGGCCTCTAGTTACTTTAGATTTAACAACAAATTTTATTCTCCAAAAAGAAGGTTTACCTATGGGGTTGCCTTTATCCCCCTTGTTGGCTGAAATTTTCATGAGTGATTTTGAAGGAATATTGTTTCAAAGTGATAATCAATTTATCAATAATATAAGTTTTTGTTGCAGATATGTGGATGATATTTTTTGTATCTACACAGGTACAAGTCGTCAATTATCAAATTTCTTAACACATCTTAATAAATTCGGCAACAATATTCAATTCACAATAGAAATTCAACACCAAAATGTACTAAACTTTTTAGACCTCACCTAAGGTGTGTCTAACAATTATCTTACATAGAAAATATATAGGAAGCCAACCACTACAGATACAGTTATTCCTACAGACTCTAAACAATCTTACAATATAAAATTGGCGGCTTTCAATAGTTTTATTCATCGTTTAATTAATATTCCTTTGTCAGAGAACGATTTCATGCAGGAATTGTCAATAATTAAAACTATCGCTAAAAATAATGGCTATATGAGGAATGTATTGTGAATAATATTTTAAGACGAAAATTATATCAAAAAACGCAAAGTTTTGTTTACAACGGAAAGGGTGGTGAAAACAAGAGCTATTGTAACTATATGGGGAAAGTCAGTAATAAAATTTCTGCTACTTTAAAAAAACATGATATATATTCACGATGGAATCTAATAATAATAATTTTCACAGAAAACTTGTTAACAACAAAATTGAAGATAAACAAATATTGCAAAAAAGTGGAGTTTACCAAATTCATTGTGATGATTGCGACGCGATCTACATCGGTCAAACAGGTAGGAGTTTTAATACTAGGATGAAAGAACATAGAATGGGTATACAACAAGGGAAAACAACAACAGGATTAAGTGAACATTGTATATCCGAAAACCACAAAATTTCAAGTAATTTAAAATCTTTACATCTAATCAGTATAGGAAAGAAATTAGATTTTTATGAAGGCTTAGAAATTAAGAAAGCAATAAAAAATAAACAAAACATTGTTAATAATCAAATAGAAATAAATAATTTTGCTATTTCTGATTGTATTTTCAATTATCAATAAATTTATTATTTGTTACATGTAATCTAATGGTGGTTTTCCTCTTGATGGACGAACGTCCGGACAAATTTTTTAACCAATCAAAAAATTGTATTTTACCAACACATACACAAAAAATCCTCTCCGGGCATTTTCTTCATTCAATTTCTTAGTTAAAATATTTTTAACTTTTGGCTGAAGGACGAAGAAAAAGAAAAGGATAGATATATAATTATTTGATAAATATTTATTGCTATCTCGATTTATGTATGAACGCATTCACATATAGAATTTCAAATGTTTTTTAAGAAAAAGATATGAAGTGTATTTTTTTTGTTTTTTGTTTTTTAGTATAAGATTATTTTGTTTCTAACAAATTATTTATGATTTTTAAGATAAAAGCAAAGCGCTATATTTTATTTTTTTCGATATTACAATGTTATTATCCATTATTACTCTTAACAAAATTTTAAATTTTTTTAATAAAAGTACTATCAACGCATGTAAACATATTTTTAAACGTCAACCTTTTTTGACTACATAACAAATGTCAGTCCTTCGCGCATTGAGAGGAAATCATAAAATTTTCGTTGATTGTATTTGTGTTTCAATTATAGTGTAAAAAAAAATTGTCCGGACGTTCGTCCATCAAGAGGAAAACCACCTTAAGTTCACTTTAAATTTAAAACTTTCAATTTCAATATGTAAATCTTTACCTGGTAAAATTTTTGTATTTAATATTTTGTTTTGTAAAATGGTTCATGATTATGACCGAAAGGTCGAAACACGTGTGGGAATAAAATAATTTTGTGAAATTAACAAGAGTCTTTAATTTTTTAAAAATGTTTATTAAATTTCAACAAGAGTGTACAAGTGAAAACATAAAAGCTATATTAATTTAGAAATTTTAAATTTATTTTCTGCCGAAAAAAATCTTAAATTGTCAAATTTCAACCAATTACAACAGTTTCGAACTTTTGCCGCAGAAAATAATTTTTACATAAAAATTTATACGCTTACAAAATACTTATCCTATAGTTATCATCTTATATAGTATCTATCTACCATAGAAGGAATACAAAATTGTTTTTCAAATTTTTTTCTTTCATCTCTTAGACAACAGATTTTCATTTTTTTAGTTTTTGCTGACTCTACAATTAAATAAATTTTCAATATACGCACCATTTATGTAATAAAAATACAAAATACGTATAAATAAATGAAATATAAAAAGGACGCGTATATACGTGTTGTCCTTTTTGATGTCGTTTATATATATATATATATATATATATATATTTATATACATACTTCTATTTAATATTATTCTCTCAAAATTATTGTATTCTAAGTCCTGAGGCCATTATAAGTGATGTTTCGCTGTTTCATTTTTATTAAACTAAATTTAAATGCAATTTTTGGGTATTCAAATGAATTTGATAATCGTTACAAACATCTTGTGCATCACTTATCATCACCTTTTGATGTGTCAAGTGAAATAAAATATAAAAATAATATAAATAAGGGATTTCCAAGAGTAAGCAAAAATTATATTGAAAAATAAATTAAAAGGTTCTTAATAAAATGAAATGAATAGTAATGAAAAAAATATTATAAGGGGAATGTTCAACTAAAGTATTACGAATAAGAATAAATTTTTAGTGTTATGGGTTAGTTTCTATATTGTTTTTTTAAGGCCTTAATTAAAAAGACTTATATTGAATAACAATTTATAAATGGAGAATATTAGAATTTGCCGATCAAAAATATTTTAATTATTTTCTTTTTTTTGAGGAATTAATTTTAAACATTTTTAATGGTGTTTATGGCTTTTTTTCTTTTTTTTAACATTAAAATTACAGAAATGATTTACAAAATTTATCCATTTTACAAAATTTATAGATATATCTAACACCAATGAGATAAAATATTTTGTTAAATTGTTGAGAAGAGTCTTGATAATGTCTTAGAAGGACGAAACATGTCGGCTCGAATTTTATTTTTATGAAAATGTTAAAATAAAATAAAATATATAAGAAAATTTTAATAATTTCTTAATCAGTAAAACAATAACAAGTGTTTTTTTTTTCCTTTATTAATTCATATATTTCTGATTTAATTTATATTAATACATTGATGTTTATACTTATAAACTATGAATAATTCACAATTTTTTTAAATTTATGTAAATTCGGTGACCTAAGCTTTCGCTGTCTGGTCTTATTGTTATGAATTTTACAGCATAATATCATACTTGTAAAATTCTTATGTTTATAAAATAATGTTAAGTTAATGAGTAAGAAAAAGAAAAAATAAAACAAAAAAATTTAAAAATAAATAAAATATAGAGTGATCAAAGAAATGACTGCAAATTCTTAAATACCCCAATATTTATGGTAGATTAAGTAATTCTTTAATTTTATTTTTGAAGATACAAATATTTTCAATATTTTTTTTTTCATTTGGTAACTTGTTATAGATTTTAAGACAGTTATATACGCAATTATTTTTTTGTTTTCTGTTTTAAAGAATTTTAAATAAAAATTAGTTTTGTTGCGTGTATTGAATGTTGTGTTTAAAATGAAATTATGCTTTATTTTGTTATTTATTATCTTGAATGCAACCATGTATAGTTCTTGCTTACATATTTTAATGAAACTGACATATTTTTCTGAATAGAGCATATGAGTGGGGTGCAATGTAGGGTATAATTATGTATGATTTTAATGGCTTTTTTGATAAGAAGATCAATTTTGTTCAGATAGGTTTGTGGAGCTCTGTTCCAAATAGGATTAACGTAGATTACAATTGACATGATATATGCCGAATAAATAATGTATAGTATATTAGAATTGAAAAATCTTTTCAATCGTTTTAATAAGAAAACAAATGGTGTTGAAATTTTTTTTACAATGTAGTTAATATACTGATCCCATCTTAATTTTTCATCTAGTATCAACCCAAGATATTTGTAACTTTTAACTACTTCAATATATGTATTATTGTACATGAATGTGGTATTAATAAATTTTTTATTGTCAAAAAGCAACATTTTGGTTTTGTCAATAACTTTTAAGTCATCGGATATTGCAGAAGAAAGGTGGTTGTCACTACTTTCGGAATATTTTATTTTTTTTTTTTTTTTTTTTTACTATTTTTTTTTATTTTATTATACTTAACACAAACATATTACAAAAATATTTCTTAAAATTAGAATAAAAATTAATATTAAAGCAACAAACATAATTTTTAATTTAAATATAAAAAAA
Source organism: Argyra leucocephala (assembly GCA_963942445.1). Lineage (NCBI taxonomy): Eukaryota > Metazoa > Arthropoda > Insecta > Diptera > Dolichopodidae > Argyra > Argyra leucocephala. The sequence continues at coordinate 27,821,176 of OZ012678.1, read as the reverse complement.
GAAAAAAGAAATTAGACTATCATAATTTTTAAATATATATTCAATAACTTTTACTTATTTATGACGAAAATAAAAGGTTATGGTAACAAAGAAAACAAGTTAATTTTAAGTTGTTCCTTATTCATAGAAAGATTAATGTTGTCTCTGTACCTGTTAACTAAGAGAAACATTCTGTTAATGGGTTCGAACTAACCATAATTTGTACGATGATGAACAACATTGAATATATTTTCAGAACGAAAATGTGTACTAATATTATGACAGTATTATGACAGCATCATCAGCATAAAACTGAATAGATCCCAGTAGTGGAAGGCGTGCTAAATCGTCTATATAAATTTTTAATAAATCAGGTCCTAAAATGAAGCCTTGAAGAACACCTTTTTTGATCTCCATTCAATCGCTTTTATTGCTCCCATTACGAACACATTGCATTCTGTTGGTTAAGTATGATTCGAAAAACATTTTTTGGCTGCTATTAAAGTTAAGGCTGGAAGCTTACTTAATAACACCTTAGGATCTACACAGTCAAAGGCCTTTCTTAGATCAATAAAAACACAACCAGTGTATTTTCCGTCATCCATACTTTTGGTGATGAAATCTTAGTTAGTGTTAGGCAAGCTGCCGTAGTATTTGAATACTCCTCGAAACCATATTGCTCTGGATGAAGAATATTATTACTTCTTAGGAAGCTAGTTAACCTATTTTTTGTTATAGTTTCAAATATTTTAGAGAATACTGGGAGTACAGAAATTGTTCTGTAATTAGATGGATTCGTGCTATCACCTGATTTATAGATGGGTATAACGAGAGCCATTTTCAAACAGTCTGGAAAATAACATGTCTCGAAAGATATGTTTATAAATTTAGATAAGATAGGAGCAAGTTTGTTTGAAATTTTTTTTACAAATTTCGTTGAAATTCCGTCATATCCCGTAGCAGCTGAGGATTTTAATGAGTTAATCACCAGAATGATCTCATCTGAATTTGTAGGAGATAAATGAAAATTTAAGAAGGTGTTTCGCGAGAAATTTCTGAAAATATTCCGATTAATATCATTTGAGGGGATATTACAGAGGGCGATTAATATCGGTAACTGTGGTGAAATATTCATTCATCAAATTTGAAATCTTTTGCGGTTCGTTAAAAAATTTATTATTGAAATTAATGAATTTTATTTGATTGTCTGTATTTGTAAATTCTTTGTTAAAAATCATTTTTTTGTGTACATTCCATAAATTCTTAGGATTTCCTGGCTCTTTGGATAATAGATGAGAGCAGTATTTAGATTTAGTATCGATGATTAAGGTTTTTACTCTATTCTTATATCTGTTATAAAGGGTTTTGACATTTTCATCATTCGGATATTTCCTTTTATATCTAAAAAAAGAATCTCGAGGTTTTATATTTTCAGAAATTTTCGGGGTCATCCAATCCTTTTTTCTTTTAAAACTATTGGATGGAATAATTTTTGTATATGGGCGTATTAGCCCACTTAATTCGAAAACAAAACTATCTAGAGTTTGGTATGAGTTTGTTTTATTTAATTTAATTAAATATTAATAAATAATTAAATTTTTTATTAATTTCTAAAAATTATGTTTCACGCCAACCAAAAAATCTTTAGATTTTTCAATGAAAATTAATTTTAATAATATTCACCAGTACTTTTTTATATTCCATATTGTGGAACATGAAATGCACAGTCATTTCTAAAAACATTAACATTGAATATTTAAATTAACCAAATATTTTAAATAGTTGTTCAAAACTTTTAGCAAGTCTAATTTAAATAGATAAATGAATTTAATTGAATAAAAACTAAATTATGTAGTATATTATTTAATAAACATAAGCTATCATCTAGAAGTTAAAAAACAATAATACCGATCGAATTTAAGTGGTGTTTACTTCAAAATCACAATTCCCAATTCCCAAATATACGAATAATAAATGGGAAATCCAAACTTGTTCATCATCATGATTTATTAATGCATCGGGGTAAGCCTTTATTTGCCTTGATTAGGCAAACTGTTCTCCATGCGTTAACATTAATTTTTTTTTTAAGTTGTCTTTGACTTCGTCTAGTTATTGTGACAGTCATTGTCTGTCTATCGTCTTTGTTTGATCGTAACTGCGTATTGAATATTCTTTTTAGAATTATTTGATGATTCATTCTTACCCTATATGTCATCTTGGCCTTTGTGTCTTAATAAATTTTATAACGTTTTCAATTAGTACGCATTTAGCTTCTTGTTTGATTTAATTAGACCAAAACCAAAAATATGTTAAAACTTTCTCGTAAAATTTCATCATGAAAAAAATGTATTAATAATAAATATAATAAAATACCTTATACTCGTAATATAAATATAAAAGAAATCAAATCATCATCTTCAATAAAATTATTCAAATTACCTTAAAAAATTAAGATAATTTAAATTTACTACAAAAAAAAAAAATAGATAACATTATCTGCACACCCATATGTACATTTTATATTATGTAGTTAAATATATTAGGACTGTATGTGTGTTGATGTTGTTTTTTTTAAACAGAATATTATCTATCAAAATATTACATAATAAAACCTTTTATAAATACATTTGCAATGCTTTTTCCTCCTCTTTTCTACTTTTTTGTTCCTCACTATATTTTTTCCCGATTCCCAGTTTTACTCCCCCTTTTAAAATGTCAACCAAATATCATCATTTTATTGAGAGAAAAAAGAAATATAAAACCCACCCACTCAACAATTATGTACGTTGGTTAATAATATTTTAAATATAAAAACAAAAAAGTAAGCATATATATATGGATGTACATATACATGTTATATATTCTAATATACACTTATGTAAAATATAGAAGAGATAGATATTAGATTTTATGCTATTCTATTCTGCATGATATACGTATTAAATATGATTATCATATCGTACGTAATGGTCTAATTCAATGTTTATATTCTGAAATAAAAGTTAAGTATTACACTTTATATGTATGCTAAAGATCTTATAATAGATCTACAAATTTTGTATATACAATACAAGATCAAAAAAAAATTACTAGAAGTATAAATTTGCTCAAATGGTTTTAGGGAAAATTTATTTAACATAAAATATGCTGTTATCAAGTCATAATTGACATTCAAAATTGTTATCAATAGTCAGTCATGGTCAATAATTAACAAAAATTTATATCAAATATGTGCTGAAGAGTATGTGGTTTCGTTCTTGATCTTAGAATCATTTATGTATCTCCTAACAATGCAATATTATACAATGACATAATTGAACTATCTTAATCTCAAATTAACAGAATCAAATCACTGATAAATTTAATATTTTTAAGGTGGTACCATGTAGATTCATGGTATGTAAAGAACCAGCGATTATCTACTGAATATTAGAGTAAAACATCATCAGAGATTTATTAAATGGTTTGTCTAAATTTAACTCTTTCAATTTTAGCTGGTAATCGTTTAAAAAAAAAAAATATTTACATAAAAACATTTTCAAATTATTTTCTTCAAGAATAAATTTCTAAAAGAATTAATCATATAGACAGTTTTTTTTTTTTTTTTTTTTTTTTTTTATGATCTTGACAGTAACTTAGGTAGAATCACCTTTTCGTGCTTAATTAAGTACGGTACTGCAAGTTTACACTACAATATCTACAAATATTTCGAGTATTTATTTAACAAATTACTGGCTTATCAACTCATTAAATGTGGAAAACTACTACTATATTGTCAGGAACTAAGCCTTCTTAAATAGAATAGTTTCATTTGATTTAATTTGTTACCAGATTATATATACTCAGTTACTAATAACTATAGCTTGATAACAGAAGCAACTGAGTCAAGTTCAAAACTTCCAGAATTGTATTATATCCAGGAGACTTCTATTTTTGATCCTGATTTTTCGTTTCAACCAGGAATATAACAGTGACATAAAAGCTTAATTAAGCATTATTGCACATAACTCGAAAAATCTGCAATAAATATATTTATTCGATATTGTACAAAATAAAGGGATTTTTTTTTGGTTTTCTTAGTCACCGCCAATCCCATTTTTCTCTGTATAAAATATATAAAGCTTTCATCAGAATAAAAATGGAATACAATACTCATATAGGGATTGGAACCTCTAGTAATGCATAAAAAGAGTTGAATAAAGTCCAAAACTGGAGGTTACAACATTTGGATAAATACAAAAACACGAGTTTTATCAATAACCCAAAAATTATTGCTCCTCATCTTTCTCCTCTTGAATATCGTCGTACTGCTGAAGCTCTCTGTCTCTGTCTATTTGATAAATATCTCGTAAGAATGGCTATATGCTAAGTGAAAATTAACTCTCTATTAGCTTCACTTTTAAACAACGCCTTTCGTACGAAAAAGTGTTATGTTCTCAACCCTACTAAATCGGAATTACTAGATGACAAAAGCCATGTTATGGAAATTCGTTGATAATCCAAACACTGTGAATGTGGAACATGTTTTAAAAACAACATTAATATTGAGAGAAATTTTGGGTATTTTTTTCATTAAGCCTTTCCGATTTATTCTTTATTAAATAGAATATAAATATTTATCTTTTTAAAACGGTGGTAGGTAAAGAATAAAATATTTTTTATTCGACCTTTATCTTTCCTTAATGAACTTAGGTGTTGTTGTAATAAAAAATATTAAAAGAATGTAAAAAAAAAACAAATAATAATAATGTTTTTGAAGTTGGTCGTCGATTTTATAAGATTCCTTCCTTTGTCATTTTTTTTTTATTCTTTATTTTACAATTTTATTTCCAATTCCATATTTTTATAACTATTTTTCTAACAACATTATTAGTTTATTATTATTATTATTATTATTATTTCAACTATATGAATGCCTAACGAGATTTCTCTCTATATAAGGCTTTATACAATATTTTTTTTTTTTTTTTTTTTGGTAGTGTATTAATTAAAAATTTAACAAGTATAAGATTAAAAAATTAAAAAATTTACAATTATAATTATATTTAACGTATGAACGTATGAATAAAAATAGTTTAATCTATTGAATATTTGAAAATGAAATTACATAAAGTGGCAATAAACCTTATATTTTGTTTTTATATGAATTTAGGATTATTATCGCAGTTATTTAGGATTTTATTGGTTAATTCTTTTTTTAGTTTATAATTATTTAATGTTTTTAGTTCATTATCTATTTTATTGTATAATTTAGCTGCTACATAAAGTGTTGTTGATATGCCAAAATGTGATATTATTTTCTTATCAAGGTGAATTAAATTTTTGCTCCTGGTATTAATCTGGTGTTTGTCTTTACGTTTGATTATATGCGTTGTTGTGTGTATTGTACATGTTTCTATGTGTGGTTGTGAATAAGTAATGTTAATTTTATGTTGAGCAAGTCCTTTATCATTAATATATTGTTTATACTGTGAATATATTCAGTCCTCTCATACCAGTTGTATTTATATAGGTTTTTTAGACTTTTATTTTGGACTATTTGTAGTTCTTCTAATGTATGTTTTGTTGCAGTCCCCCATAATATTATGCCGTAGCTCAAATGGCTATGAAAGATTGCATAAAATAGGGTCTTCTTAACTTTATGCGGAATAATGTATGCAATTCCCGCAATAGAATTTAATTTTTTAGTTACTTACATTGTATGTTTTTTCCATTTAAATTGCGAGTCTATCCAACAGCCTAGATACTTGAATTCATTAACATGTTCCACTATCTGATTTGAAATTTTTACTTTAAATATAGGTGTTGATGTATCGATGATCATGTATTTAATCTTTTTCGTGTTAATGGTTAATTTATGAGTTTATCATTCAGTTGTTAATTTTAATTATTTCTATATTAATTTTCCTTTCTAACTCTTCGTAGTTTTGGGCTTGGAACACCAAACATACGTCATCGTTAAATAGAAATATTTCTGAATCTATATTTATTTTGTGTAACTCATCTACATATACAGTAAAGGTCGTAAAACACTTCCTTGGGGTACCCCACAGTGTATTTGTTCAACATCAGTTGACTTGTTTTCTATTTGTATATATTGTTTTCGGCCACTTAAATATGAGGAGAACCACTTATATGCGATTCCTTTAATACCATAACTTTGAAGTTTTTTCAAGAGTATGGCATGATTCACTGTATCAAATGCTTTTTTTAAATCCATAAATATAAGAGCCACCACTTTTCGTTTGTCTTTCAGTTTTTGTGCACAATCTACCATTTCCACTAGAGCCGTTTCTGTATTTGATCTTTTTTTAAATCCTTATTGTCTATCAGATAACAGCTTATATTTTTTTCCAAGAAATTACTTATTTGTTTATGGACAGCTTTTTTCATTATTTTAGCTACTACAGGAGTCAAGCATATTGGTCTGTAAATGCTTAAATCTGTTTTATCCCCATTTTTAAAAATAGGTATTATTTTACCTAATTTTAATTCATTTGGAACCACACCTTCTTTTAGCGATTTGTTTATTAAACTTGAGATTGCTTCACATAATGATTCATTGCAAATTTTTAACATGTGAAATGATGTGCTGAACGGATCAGTTGATTTTGTGTTCCTCAATTGTTTGATAATGTTAAAAGTTTGTTGTTTGCTAACGTATTTAAATTCAGTTGCTCAAAAATATCTGATTCGTATTATGGGAATATGTATAATAAAATGCATATAGTGATAACAGTTTTGTAATATTTCAAGAGCTAGGAACTGTAATACCTATTTTTTTTTTTTATAGAGTTCAGAAAACATATTTTAAAAATTTTCCACTTAGATCAAATAGATTTGTCTCACCACAGCAGCTTATCATTTTGGTAATTATAACTTATTTTCGGCCAACCAATATAGTGTAGTAGTTATGTAAATTTACCTACTAATCCCGAGCTCGAATTCATCTCAAGGTTCATGGATGTTGTTAATGGTTTTTTTCAATTATTTTTTAAAATTAATTTGGTTAGAACTACAAATTAAAAAAATAAATTGCTATTGATTTATTATTTATACAGTTGATCTTACAGATAAATCTGTAGGCCAACTTTATAAGGTCCTTTTCCCTTTCGAAATGTGGGCCTTTTTATTAAATTATATTAATTTATTTGGTATATATTTTTGTATATTATATATTTATATTATTTCTTTTTTATTAGTTATATTATATCTACATTAATTATTAAATTATATTTGAACCGATGTGGTTGTATTGAAAATTACATTTTCAGTAATTTTCACCATTTGAAAAATTTTTCGGTTCTCACGGAGTTTGATCCCGTGCTCTTTCGGTCGTTACATTACTACACTCGAGTGCTTTACCACTCGGCTACCGAGGCCACTAAAATCTGCTATTATGCATAGTTAAATTTTTCCTAGATTTTTTTTATAATGTAATGTAGGCTGTGGCTCCTGTAGTCCTGTACTAATATTTTGTAATATGTATAAGAAAATCTTCATATAAATAATCGTTATAAGACAGTGCCTTAGCCTATATTTATTAATGTGTGTTATGTAGACTTAGGCAATGCATATGCATAGTATGTATAGCATTTTGTAATGAAAGAAAATTGTCAAACAGATAAAAATTTTATATGGTAATATGTATATACATATGTATGTATGTATATTGAAAATATAAGGATAAACATAAAAAGATAGAAAATTTACAACTAACACCTATATTTAAAAAAAAAGTAGAAAGGGGGAGATAAATGAATTGGAACAGAAACAAAAACAAATATGTATGTATAATTGTATTAGTCATAATTTTAAAAAAGAATTTGTTGCTTTGATATTTATTTAGGTTGGCGGTAATAGTATTTACTTTTTTCGTCATAATAAAATAATTCGTTTTTTGTTTTTATTTTGTTACTCGCGACCGGAGGAATTTGAAAGTGTATCGTTATTGAACATTTGTCGTTTTTTTAAACATCTCGATTACAATATTCCAATTTAGGAATATTTTTTTATTTATTTAAAATTTAATGTTTTCAGATGATTGATTCCAATGAAATAGAAATCAATAACTGCAAATTCCTGATTTGAATTAAACTAGTTGAACAAATAATTTAATAATCATATTTTAGCAAACATTTTCTTTAGAAAGACAGATACAACACTTTATATGTATTTTTGCGAGTACTATACGGGAGAAGTAGTTAATTGAACCGAAAGTCGTGAGCACATACCAAAAACTATGTTGTTTTATTGGTTTATTACATTTTACTATAAATTTACACAACAATGGAAAATACCCATTATCTTGGTCTTCACATTCTTAGTTTTATATATTTTGTATCGAAATATATTTATATAATTGAATTTATATTATCTGAAAAAATTCTCTAGTCTATAGAAAAAATGTTAATCAACGAAAGGTTTCTTTAAAAGACAACGAATCTTGAAATTCAAAAAATTTACTTGACAATTTAACAAATTATGTAAATTATTATACACAAAAGTATTTTATTTAATTATAATATATGGAAGTATGTAAATAAAATAATAAATAAAAGAACTATTTTTTTTTTCTATAATTATTTAAAAATAAATTTTATAACCCTTTATTGTCAATTACTCTCTTTCACTCCAATGATCCCAATCTTGTATTTCATTATACAATTCTAATCCTGGACTTACAGTTGAGATTAATTGTCTTCCTCCCATTAATTTATATCTATGACTTAATTCGCCAGTTTCAACTCCACATGCTAAAAGTTTTTTTGCAGCTTCTAAAGCTACAGAAGTAGGAAGCTCATCTAAAAATAAAAAATAAAAGATTTATCGACCATAATATTAAATGATAACGTCAACAAAATTCGGAGATCCTAAATTATAAACTGGAATTATTAAATTAAAAATTTACAATTATTAAAAAATAAAAAGACATCCGCATTCGTACAAACTTTATACATTTTTTAAGATGATTAGAATATTTTAAAAGTTGATATTTAATTGTGAAAGACACTCACCATCAAAATTACCAATAAATGCAATTCCAATTGATTTACTATTGTAACCTCTAGTGTGCGCTCCAATTTTATGCCAACCTACACCTTCAAAAATATTTCCATCATTTCCAATCAAGAAACTAATAAATGTTCAATATAAAAGTAATAAATATTAAAAACTTTTTTAAAATTAAATAAATTAATAACTTACTTATACCCAATATCACTCCAACCTAATTTTTTCATATGGTAATCCTGAATATTTTGAACAATTTCAGCACATCGTGAATAACTTGTACAAGTTGAAGTTACTGTATGATGAATTATAACATATTTAACTGGAATTATTTGATATTCAACACTAAGAGCAAGTTGACTACCCCATTTTTTTCTTGTTTTAATTTTTGGACAATCATCTTAAATTTTTAAATTATGTAATTTTTAAATAAATATCTTAAGTACAATAAAAAAATAATTTATAAAATTTATAAAATAATACCTGCAATTACATTTAATATAAATAATGCCATAAAAATATTGCACTTTTTCATAAACATTTTTCAAATTTATAATATATTTATTTATTATAAAATGATTAAAGAATTGCGTTGAACTGAGCTTAAGATTTTACCAATTACGACTGAATCTGAATCATTTATTCTCTTCAATTGAAAGATTTCTCTTTTGTGTATATTTTTTTGTAATAAGGTTATCATTAAGTGCAAATTAACACAAAATGAGATGAATTTTTTTTTTATAATTGAATACAAAAACAAAATATCTACAAATATTTCCAAGAATTTCAGTATTCAATACAATCGAAAACGAATAATACTACATTTTAAAAAACCCAAGGGGATTCACAATTCACTCGGTGTGAAAACCTTCTTATAACTCAAATTGTCCAGTCAAACTTAATTCTCTTACTACAAAATTTCATATTTTTTGCACAAATTTTTACTCAGAATTAAATTTACAATATCTTTTTTGGTATTATTTATTGAAAAGCTTTATTTATATTAGCATAAACGGAAACTGTTATTAATTAGGTAATAATTTTCAATTATTCTTATACTATTAAATCATGTCATGTTTTTTTTTAGTATTTGTACAAGTTTTAAAAGATGATAGATAATATTCGTAATGTTTAAAATTTTTAGATCATTTTATTTGTTCTAGCTTTATTTCAATTACATTTTAAATACAAATATATTATTCTTATAAAATTAATATTTCTCAGCTATAGCTACATTCAAAGACATGTATTAACATGTTACAATTTAGGAAGGCCAGCTGATATTTGACTTTCAATGCCACAATGATCTTGGCCACGTAATATTTTAAAATAACCGTTATCACCCCAATCTGTATTCCATGAATTTGCAATCAACCAATATGGAACATTATTATCAACACCCCATCCTAAAATTCGAATAGCGTGTCCACCTAGTACTTTACCATGAACATGTTGATAAACTCCTGGAAACATAAATTAACAAAAAATAAATTTCAAATGCTATCAAGAATACAAATTTTTAAAAAAAATTACCGCTTTTATAACTAACAAGATCTTCAAAAACAGTAAAAGCTCCTTCTACTGGGCCATTTGTCATGATTTCTCTCTGAATTGCATCAGCACTCTTAGAAACAGAGTATGATTTTTTACCAAAATGTTTATCTTTTAAATAATCTATTTTATAATTAGATTCACATGCATGCACGCATTTTGGAGTTGATCCATGTTCTCCATCACAAGGTGGACGATCACCTGTCGTATGATGCTCGCAAGCTGCTATCTCGTAAGGTCTACAACCCTGTTTAGAGTCATATGCACCACCCGAAACTATACCTTTCCTAACCCAGTAAGACCATGCTGATCCTGGAAAACCACCATTGCAACCATAACCACACAAATAACAGCAAGAGACCAAGTCATCAGCAGAAAAACGAAAATGTATTGTTGCATTGGAATGTATACAAACCTAAAAATAAATTATTATTTTAAAGTCTTATTTTCAAGAATTCTATAAAATGATTTCATTTTTTTTAAGTGAGTTTTTCGATCTTTAAAGTCGTAAGTTAACAATAATTTCTCTATAATCAACATAATGTTACAACCTCAGAATATATAAATTAATCTAATTTACGTTACCTATATATAAACTTTAATTTCTATAACATGAAAATATAAACAGATTAAAAACAAAAAGGCAGAACAAAAGAATTAATTCAATTAACTTTGTCATTGTCATATTATATTTTATTTCTATATGTTCAAATGTATGTATGTATTTATGTTTAACTTATATATAAATCCTACGTTGAACAAAAAAATAAATATGAATCAATAAATAAATAATCGGCTGATTATTAATCATATCAGATTTCTTTATTTAATTATTACTACTAATTGTTTTTTAATACTATAAAAAATAAAAAAGATCAAAACAAAATATGTATGCAATATGGAAACATTATAATTTAATATAATAATCAGAATGCTAGAATATATACTTATTTTTATTGTGTTGAAACTTTCTACAAGTTTCTTTAAAGAATTAATATATTTTTTTAATAATTTAACAATTAAAAATGAATATGACTTCTCTTTCATTTAAAAAATTCTATGATCTACTTTTAAATAAGAAATACTATGTAATTGTTATAGAAAAATATTATCAAATTATTAAAAGGTTATCATCCTAATTCTGATAATTCTAAAATAATTCGATGAAATTTATAAATTATGAATTTAAAAATATCAATATAAATTAAAAATGCAATTTGCTCACCCGATCTGACATGGCTTCAACAGCTCCGAATGCCCAACATGATCCACATGATCCTTGATCTCTTATTTCTCCTATAGTAGGGCATAGTGGCCAAGCTTTTCTAGCATCAAATTCCACAGGAAGATCTTTATCACTGAGCAATAAGCTATCATCAACTGGAAGTTGAAACTTATCTGCTTCAGGATGAACTCCCATTAGTTTTTTAAGAAATTCTACGGTTGTTTTTGGATGAAAATTTTGACCAGCTTTCCATGTCTTTGCTTTTGAATTTACAATATCAATAAACTCTTGTGATAGAGGGTCTTGAGCTATAACAAGAGAAATGAGAATTGTTCCAAACACACATATTTGCAATTGCTTCATCTCTGTAAAATTATTTCACGCAATTGTTATTATTGAAATTAATGTAAATGAAAATATTTAGCAAAAAGATTAATTTTAGCTTTTATCAAAAATATCAAACTTACTGTTATATTTCAACTTTTCGTTGAACGTATATATTACACAAAATATTAAAAAAATATATTGCGTTTAGAAAATAATTAAATTTTACTCCGTCTTTGTTTACGCACTGCTTCTTTTATTATGCTTGCATAATGTATAATGTATTTGTATTGTATTGTATTTAATCAATTAATTATTATCATCACGCTAGCTTTACTTGATAATTCAAAATTTCGAAAATGTCAAGAGTGTAGTGTATGTGTAGTGTGGTTCCGGTAGTGCACTACTTTCTCGAATTTTTTAAATATATCACTTCACGTCATATGAAACACTTTGTTCGAGTCTCGAAATTTTAATTTAACAACCAAAAACAATAGATATATAAAATTAAAATTTTATATATCTATGACAAAAACAATTTCTATAATGTAAATCAATTCTAGTATGGGTAGAACTGTCTTATTTGAATCTGAAAAGTGAAAATCTGAATGAAATTTATCTTACTAATATGATAAAATATATTTTATCTTTCATTTTCTCAGTTAAAAATATCTACAGATGGTTGTTTTTCAATTTAATTCCCATTACTTAATTTGCAACAAAACGATAATTTTTGCGTTACACTTGCTTCAAACTACTTTTTATTTTTTATATTACTGTAAAATGTCTAAAGGGTAGGTTGATAAGAAAACATCACAACAGCTGTGTTGTGACCACAAGCCACAAACCACAAACCCATATTTGACTTTGACATACCGGATTGTGAGTGAGTTTGACTGCGTAGCGTATTTGACAAATTAAATTCATGCAACACATATTGGAATAGTTAACAACAACATTCTAAAATATTTTATCTAATAATTTTAATTATTAAAATAATAATTGAAAGAAAAGACAAGTTTTTATTTTATAAATTGACAACTAAAAATAAATCATAAATTTATAAATGACTTCAAGAAATTTAACACAAGTATTCGTTATAATGCGAAACAATGCAATTAAAAACAGGCATATGTATAGTGATGATAGGGTAAGATTACCATAAAAATAATATTTTTATATCATAATTACTTGGAAATTTTAAAGAAAAACGCAGATTCAGAAAGACTTTTGAAACGATCTTTACATGATGCTGAAGAAGGCTTAGAATTGACGAATGAATGTATTTCACCACCAATATGGTTAGATAAATTAGAGGAAGCTCAGTATACAATGTCGAAGTAACTTTACTATAAATTACAAACTAACGTTAAATTTCTTAAAATAATATATAATTAAAAATTTTTGTTTTTGTAGAATTAAACCAAAATTGGATGAATTGGGGTCTTTACATGTACGACATTTATTACGACCTACTACTTTTGAAGAAAACAGTGAAGAAGAAGATATTGACACATTAAGTCAAGAAATTTCTAAACTTATAACTTCAACCCATCGCCATATACAATGCATAAGATCAAGTTTAGGTTTTGGAAATAAAATAGAACAACAATTGACCCAAAATGTTGTAACTTATCTCTTATTATCATTACAAGATGTAACTGGTAGATATCGTAATGCACAAAATCAGTATTTAAATCAGTTAAATTCACGGGAAGAAAGATCAAAAAAATTCTTTGAACCAACTGACTTTACAACGATTGATTTAAATGGTGCAGACAAGGTAAATAATGTTGAAAGTTTTGATAATTTCCTGCAACCTACATCTAGCTCGAAGGAAAATTATTATGATGAAGAAAATTTAGATGACCAATTTCAAAGACCAGTATCAGCAAAAATGACACAGCAGCAATTATTATTGTTTGAAGAAGAAAATTCAAAATTAGCTGCTCACCGAGAAATGGAAGTTAATAAAATTGTAAAATCAATAATTGACTTAAACGACATATTTAAAGATTTATCACATATGATTCAAGAACAAGGAACTGTTTTAGATAGAATTGACTATAATGTAGAACAAACACAAGTTAGGGTATCTGATGGATTAAAACAATTGCAAAGAGCTGAGGTGTATCAAAGAAAGAATAGAAAAATCATGGCTATATTAATTTTATCTGGAATAACATTATTCATGCTCATTTTATTAATTTTTACTAAATTGTAAATACATAATTTATATCTTGGTAACTTTAAGCATTTGTCTTATTTATTATATTTGTTGTAAAAATGTCTATAAATAAAAATATATTCCACTTATAAAACTTCTAAATTATTTTTTTTAATGACTAAAATGAAATCAAGTAATTTTTATTATTTTACATTTTTTTTTTATTAAATAAGAAGCATTTTTTTCATATTTTATTTTTAATATATTTTAGATAATTCAATTTAAAATCTTTCCGAAACACGACTGGCAACCGAGCGTAAATTGCCATATACTTTACTAGGTGGAGATCCTAAAATTAAGTTACATATTGCTCTACGTGCTAGTTGTATATTTTGGTAGCTTCCTAATATATGAATTTTGGTATCAGCTAAAACAATTCGTGTTTTCGTAACATTTTCGATTGTAAACTTTGTACGACCTCCTTTTCCAGCTAAACGTCCGATAGCTCTACTTATATGATCCCCTTTCAAAGTTTTGACATCCTTTATTTCAAATGTTTCAATAAATAAATCATCTAATCGTAGCAAAGCTAAGGAATCTTCTACTTCAAATCCGCATAGAAAAGCTTTGACGAAATCAGCGGCTTTTTGTAAATTCGAAACATCAGGAGTTTCCGGGCTAATTCGAATTTCAACATTTCTTGATTTAGTATTAACTCTGATTTGTAATTTCATATGCTCCACAATCGGTGTAAAAATTTTCATCCAATGTTCTTTTAGAGATGAGTATCTAAAGATACAAAAAAAATTATTAAGATTCAAAAAACCACTGTAATAGTCTCAGTATTAAAATTAATTTGACGCTACATAGATATCAATTTTTATTGTTTATAATATTTACCTGTGAGGTGGAATTGCTAGTTTTCTAGTTTCGCTTGTTTTTATACGTTTCACTTCTGAAGCACCAGATTTTTTTGAACCTTCTATTCCAGAAATTTCATCAACACTCATTTCAATATCATCAGTGGTAGCTCCACGTTTTTGAACTCTTTTACTTTCTTTTGAAAGTACAAATTCATCGACTTTAATATTATCTTTATCTAATTCCATTTTTATATAAAATTAAAATGAATGTTTACAAAAACGTGTTTTTCCTTAGCCAAAAGCAAAAATAAAAGAATTAAATGTCAATTTTCAAAAGACTTCAAAAGCAAAACAGAACAGATGTCAAACTCTAACCACAACAAAAGCGTTCGAAACTTCACTCTTTTGCTACGCTACAAATACAAACTGCAACGCAACTCTAAAAATAGTTCAGAAAACTGTTAAGAAAATTAAATATTAGAATATTTTTTATTGGTTAATTTCATCTTTTATGAGTTATGTTATAATTAATGAGAATCACCTGTGGTTTGGTGTTCGATACTTCTATGTGCATAAACTTTCAAAGCCACCTAAAAATCCCATCCGGATCCGCACCAAACAGATTTCCCTTCGTTTTTTTTCTAGTAGCACAGAATCGGTAAAATTTCTAACTACTAAAATATTTAATTAAAAAATAATAAAATTTAGTTTTGAGAAAAACTTATTGTTTAACGTTAAAGTAAAATTTACATAATTATTGTTGAAAATAATCGAATATTGCTTTGAATATTATTAAATATGCTTTACAGGTATTTCGTCTACTACCAGAAATCATAACTTGTATATGATTATTCATACTACTACTTGCTACTACTTGCAAACTTCTTAATTGTTTTGTACTCAACTCAACTGAGGAAAGAAATTTAAAATCCTTTTATTTATTCTTACTGGAGAGGTAGTAATTTAACCTTTTTCTTCAGTAACTGAAAAAAAAGTCTACTGGACTTACTGACTGACTCGTGGAAGTCTATTGGAGATGAAATTTTTCCAATAGACTTATAAATCAACGGCTTTATTTTGATAGACTTTAACGGACATTTAAAAAATAAATAGAATTTTTAATCTATTTTTATTTGATATTTTTCATAAAATTTGTTGTTTTTATTTTATGAAAAAGTTTTAATTAACAAAATACATTTATATTTATTACCATATTTAGATAATAATTGCCAGTTGATAAATAAAATGATGTGATAAATAAAAACTAAATTAAACTACAATAATTGGAATATTATTGATCAGCACTAAATAAAATGCAACGTTTATGCAAAGATTAAGTTTATTATATAACCCAGATTCGAGATATAACAATTTTTAAGACAGCATATTTTGTTATTTATAAGTCAGTACCATGATTTATTAAGATAATAATAATTTAATATCACAACATTTTAATTTTTAATAAATTTTATTTAAAATTTTACATAATTATGTATAAAAATGTTTGTGTAATTGAAACATGCCATTATTAATTATTATTTATATTATAGAATTACATGATTATTAAATTAAGAAAATTATATATTGACAACAAACATAAAAAATATAAAATAATATAATTTAATATATTTTATTTATGTAATTACATTATTTTTTGTGATTTACATAAGTTTGCGGTATTTTCATATCCAAATTCTTTTTCTTTTAAATTAACGATATGATTTCCATCTGAATGGCCAAAATCATATTTAGTTGGTATTTGACTTCGATTATAACGTTTATTTTTATCATTGGATATGATAAATTTACTACGCAAATATTTATTATCGTTACTATCTTCCGTTATTGTATATGATGTAAATAATTTTCTATTATTATTTTTATTATTTTTTCCATTATTATTACTATTAGTATTATTATCAATTAATTTGCAATCATTTAAATCAATTGAATATTTTGAAACTCTAAATTTTTCTTTTTCATTGAAAAGTGCTTTAATATCTAATTTTTGTTTTTGAATTTTTTCTTCTAATAATTTCAGTCTTTTTTCATAATTATTATTATTATTATTAACATTGTTATTACTATTATTGTCATTAGAATCATTAAAATTAGACGATAATAGTATATCATTACATTTTGTATTTGAATTTTCTGATAAATCAGTTTTTTTTCTAAAAACTTGATTAATTTTCGATTGTTCTATAGTTTCAGATTTATCTCTTTCATTAGTTAAACGATTATTACAAGTAGTTTTATTAAATATACTTTTCGTAGTATTAAACATATTCAGATTAGAAAAACTACCATTTTTATTTGATTTTGCTGATGTATTTATCTGGTGTTTCTGAAAAATTAAAAGAATATTATTTTTATTTAATATTCTCTATATAGGATATAATATATTTAAGTTTACATTTGGAGATATTCCCTGTGAATGATGATATGTACAATCAATTGAATGCCTTTTTTCGAAATGATTAATATTACGATATCTAGAATTACCATTTTCTAATATTGATGATGAATGTTCAATAGATGATGGACTACTTAAAATTTTTGATTTTTCAATTGACAATCCAGTTGTTAATTTGGAATGTTTTAATTTTGATAATGGTTTCAATAGTTTGGCATCACTTGATAAAAAATTATTATTATTATTTCCATTATTATTATTGTTCCTATTTGAACCCGTTGTATCCTTATATAAAATAAATTGTTTTCGTCCTGTATTAGATGGTTGTTTTATTCCATTTGAATTAGCATTATTAGAAATATTAGGACCATTATTAAAATTATTAGTACATAAAGAACTATTATTGTTACTATTATTATTATTATTGTTATTGATATTAGTATGAGTAGAAGAATTTTGTTGATGATATTTCTTATCGCTGTAACGTGTATAATGATTATATTCCTTTTTAAATTTTTCATCTAATTTTGATGGTGAAATTTTTACTTGCTGTTGTTTAGATGATGCAATTACCGTAACTGTACTTTCAAGCTTTGGGGTTGGAATATCTCTGTAACAAAACCAAAACACAAATTATTTACTTTTGATATATAGAATTTTTTTTTATATTTAATTTCAATATTCATCATTGATAATTTCGAGATTCAAGGTCATATAGGTCAATTTTAATAACACTTCAAATTTAGTTTATTTAATTAACATAATTTATTATGTCTAAATCAATATAACTCAAAAATAAAATAAATTTTGGGGGAATTAAGTGAAATTCAGAAAATTTTCTTCTGTTTTTATTTTAAGTTTGTTTTTAAAAATACCGTTTTTTTTTATTGCAAATTAGACTTATTAAGTTTTTAAGGAGTTGAAAAATTCGATTTAAAAAAAAATGGATTAAATAATGGTTTACAATATCAAATCAAGTGTTTTTTAAAGTACTTATTAATAATAGTTTTTCATGATAGATTGTATATTACGATATAAAATAATTTACAAATATAATATTATCCATATGTATTATATCTTAGACTAGGGGCCCCTGTTGAGTAATTATAATTCAAGTTGAAGTCAAATTTAAAGTTTTTAAAAGAACAGTAATTTACGTACTGACATAGACTTCTCACGATAAAGTTTTCATAAAAATTGTTTTCATAAAAATCTGGAGGTTAGTAAGTTTTATTTAGGAAACATAAAAGGTCTGTATGTTAACTCGCAAATTTGTATAAATTTATATAAATTTATATAAATTCCTGTATGTGTACTTTTTTATTTGCAAATTTTACAAATTTACAAATTTTTGAGAAATTTAAGAGAATTTTATGTTTAAAACGTGACATTAGAGGTCTCTCTTAAATAAATTTTTGCAAATGAAATTTCTATTTGCAAAAATTTATAAAAATTTACTGTCAAATTTTTGTTGTTGTTTGTCAATAAAATATTTTTCATATAAAAAGTAGTATACCTAAAATAAATAAAAAGTTGTATACCTAACCTGACAAAACGGACAAAACCACGAAAAATTATTTAATTTAATTTTTTTCAACAAAAACATTCAATAATTTTACAAAAAAAATTCAGAAAATTACTAAATTAATTCTAATTTAAAAAAATCTCATAACCTAAAAATCAATTATTTTTGACATGAAAAAATTTGGAGAAATTTATCCAAATTTTGCGTATGTCTTCTTTTGTTTGCAAATGAGAGCATATTAACTATTCTCGCAGAATTTTATGATCACGTGATTTTTCCTCTCATTTGCAAATTTTTGCAAATAAAAGTAAGTATACAGACGTAAATACCGTTCCCTCATATTCTGTTTCGTTTCGACATATTTCCTATAGTAAGTGACATTTAATGGATAAAATTACTAAAAATAAAATATGTTTGTTATTAATGAGGTATATACCTACATATACATATTTTTAACCAAAACTATATGATTACTACCAATGACCAAAATATAGAAAATAATAATTTGAGACAGTTTAAAAAAAATTAATAGAATTTCCTTTAATTATGTATAAAAATAATAACATGTTGAATGACACATATTTATTTAAAAATTTGAATATTATAAAACCAAACAAAATTTTTTTTCAATCCGTATGCGCATTTCTGTTGTATATACAACTTATTTATATATTAAGAGTTCATTAAGGAGAAGAAAGATAAAATCAAAAGATATCTACTGTACAGGTCTTTAAATACTTGTCTATTATAATAATTATAGATTATGATAGGCATTCAAACTTAAAGTTAAATTGATAATTCATAATAAACAGTTTAAGAATGTGAAAAAAAATGTGATATACATATTCGTAATGCTCTATATACGGACATATGTATATGTTATTAAAGTAAAAAATTTAATACATTGTCGTTATCATAGAAGTTGATACTGGTATACTACCAATATTTCATTTTTAAAGTGGTTTTACAGTAAGTACACACTTGTAAAATTATCTGATTCCATTTATTTCACCAATCACATATTACAGCCTTAAATCTGCTTAGATAATAATATTACACTTACAACGGTAATTGGTTATGAAATAAGAAAGACAGTATATATCGCCTTTTTCTCAGATAAACAAGATGTTTATACTAAATAGACCTTTGATAGAGTATGGTATTGGAAATTATATTGTTTATATGATGGTATTATTTCATTTATTTTACATATTAAAAGAAAATTTACAAAACAAATTTACATTTTCTTATGCTTAGAATTAGAACACTAGGATTGTTCTATGAATTTCATATTATATATACATATTTTTTTAATCAGTCAAAGCGTTATTATCTTTGTTTGGGATATTATATAGAACAAAACTAGAAAGGAAAAACAATATGAGATTAATTTTACTTTAAACCAAGCGATTTGTAATTATAATTAAGCTAAATACTATGCAAAACAAAAGCTAATACTATGCAATTGTATTTTGATACTATGCGCAACAGAATCTAGTCAAATTTAGTTCAATCAACAACTTTTATCTTAGAAGCCCCGCCCCATTATACAAAGTTCAAATTTTAAGTACTTCTGTTAGATTTCAAGCCTATACGAACTTATAATATGGGTCACTTTTTCCATCAGTTTTTTGTAATCAAATTCAAACTTTTTTTTTAAGAGAAATTAAATACAAAAGATAATATGAAATCCTAATGTATTCGACGGTAACATACGGGTGTGAAATTCGAACTTTACCCTTGAATATCGGAAATATATTCTATATAAAAGAAAGTGTCCAACAAATTTTTTATAGACTGGGCATGTGTAATTAAAATGCTTAAGAACAAGAATTATAACCAAAATGACAAGACTTAGTAAAAAATAAACCCCATATGAAAATAAGAGTTTCTGCCTCTCTATTAAATATACCTTTAGACGAAGAAATAGATGAAACGTAAATGTTAAATGAGATGCATGAAATTAAGAAGAAGTATTAGTAAAGGATTAAGTAAATTAGATAAAAAGTCAATAGAAATAACAACAACAGATAAAACGTTGTGAAAAAACTAAAAATCATCCAAGAGTTCATAATGTTATATAAATTTTTATATGTATATACTTTTATCAAAGTGTCTATATATACTTTGCGGTGGTGGGACAATAATGCATTATATTTTTTTAATGCATTACGTTTCGATTATCATTATTTTTACATGAATTAAAATAATGCATTAAAATAATTATTTTGAATTATATTTTCAAAATAATTCATTAAAATAATGCATTACATAATATAATGCACTACCAAAAATAATTCAAATTAATTGCATTACTTTTGAATTACTTTTGAACATCAAATTTTTTAAATTATTTTATATCAGTATAATACTTGACCTGTATTTTCATCAAATATTTTTTAATTAAAAAAGTAATTCATTATGAATTACTTGCATTTATTATTGTTGAAGTCAAAAGTAATTCAAAAGTAATTCAATTAATTTGAATTATTTTTGGTAATGCATTATTTTGAATATAATGCATTATTTTAATGAAATATTTTATAAATATTACTTAAAATATATATGTAAATGCCATATTGAAGAAATTAATGCATTGTATCTAATTAATAATAATTTCGAAAAATAATGCATTATAATTCAAAACTTCAATTTCTGATACTTTGTTATCAAAAGTTTAACAAAATATTCCAAAATGACTGAAAAAATTAAAGCAGTCATTTCTTACTTTAATCAAGTTTTTTGTAAAGCAAATTAATGGTTCTTAAAAGTATTAAATTTTTTTTCCAATTTTGGTACCAACTTGTGGTAGTAGAATAAAAATTCTAAATACGATTCTGTACATACGAGTAGTTCGATTATTTAAGATCAGTTTTTTTTTTGCATATACATATGTAACTGTGCATGATATTGTTATAAATTTTTAAATTTAAATATTATGTAAATACAATTGGAAATATGGAATTTGTCAATCAAAATTGAAGAACAAAGAAATTATATTAAAATAAATATTGAAAATGATGAAAATAAAATACATATCGTATTCGTATATCTCATGAATTTATGAACTGATATACATATCAGGTTAAATTTACATATACTACATACATTATACTTTAATATTATAAATTATATCATGTTTGCTGAATTTGTCGTAAAATATTTAGTTTTCTTTTTACTTATCCTAAATTTTAAATTGTTATTATATTTATATTTATTATTATTTACTATTATAAAAATAGAAAGGACAAAATCGTTTTAAGTTTGCGTGAATTCTGATTTTTTTTTTTTTTTTTTTGAAAATTTATCCTTGAACTAAAACTATTTCATTACAATAATAATAATAATAATTCACAATTTTAACTAAATTTCTCACGAATATCTTTTTATTTTGTTATTCTTAAATTTTAGTTTTTTTTGATAATAAAAAAACACTTTTAATAGCGAACATATTTTTTATTTTCGTATTGAAATTAATTTACAAAAATGTATGTTCACATTATATTTAAGTATGTTCATGAAGTTTACAGTTATAGCTATGTAAATGAAAACTTTATAATAATCGCTTAGGTCACTAATAATAATAATATAATTTATTAGAATAAAAGCAAAAATTTATCATTAATATAAATTATGCCAATCTTATTTCAATTTTTAATTTTAGATTTTCTTTAATTATCTCATCATAATTTTCTAATAATCATTTTTCATGCTTATATTTTCATAAAAGCATTAAATCAAAAAAAAAAAAAAAAAAAACATTTCCTTTATTCGTTTAAAAATAAATTTTATTAGTAACGTGATAATAATTACATAATGTTACTAAACTTATTAAGGAAAACCCAAAACAAAAATTTTTATAGACAAAACTAAATTTACCTTCTTTCACTCATCTCCAATAATTATTCTAAATTTAATTTTGTTGTGCGACTAGAAAAGAAAATTTTTATATCTGCAAATTTCCCAAAAATAAAAATCGTAGAAAACAATTTAGTATAGTTAATTTAATAGTTATATATATTATATACATACTAGTTAAGTTATGTTACCTAAATTAGGTTGTTGATCTAAAGAAAAGAAAGAAAGAGAAGTTCAAAGAACTTGTGTTGTGTTGTGGAAGAAATTAATTTAATATTATGACGTGTTAATTAATTACCATTTTGTAATAGCGTTTATAATGGTAATAATTTTATTAGAAAATCATAATTAAATAGACAAGTATGTATATATATAGATAAAATAAAATAAATAAAGTAATTATTATTTTAATTAATTATATAAAAATATCCAATAAATATGAATAAACTTTTTTAATTGAATAAAAATATGAAGTGATTTTCGAAACATTAGATTATTGCAAACAAATTTCCGTTACATATTATTAAGTTTAAACTTTCATAAGGGATAATAGAAATAATGGGGAGTGTAATAATTTCCCGTTAATATATTTTAACTGATTGAGTCATATTTTTGTATTGCAAATTTTTTTTGGTAAAAGTTGAATTTTTGTGTTATTTAGCACCTAAACAAGTGTAATAATTTTATTTTTTTATATTTTTAGTGATAATTTAAATTAAATAATTTAATTGTTGTCAGGTTTCCGTTCACTAATATTTTTTAATATTTGATTGCAAATATCGATATTTCGGAAAACAACATACTTCCTTCATCAGTGCAGTACACGCAGTTGTGACTAACTGTTCTGTGAACGGAAACTTGACAACAATTAAATTATTTAAAGTATAATAAATTGAGGTGGTTATGCTGAAATCCGTCGGAATGTTAAATTCCGTTTACATTCCGCATTTCGTATGCTGCAGTCCGTATTGTATTCCGCGGTCTGCAAATTTCATTATTTATCCGAAATTTTTAAATTTATGTATGCTGTACTTCGTCGGAACGGAAAATAATTTGAAAATTGTACGACAGAATTTGTCATTCGGAAGTATTAGAATGGTTCGGAAGTGAATTATAAAGCATACAAATTTTGTATTTAGAATATTAGGAGAAGTAGAAAATGTAATATAAGTATAAATAGTTTTTTTTTTTCAATTTTTTTTTCATTTATGAAAAATATTTTTTTTATTTGGGAATAAAAAAGCGCTTCAAAAGAATAATACATTTTATTATTTTTAATATTATGTATATTAAAAACGATATACATATTATATATATATTTTACTTTCTTTAGAGAATTTTAAATTTTTTCTAATGTAACAAAAAATTACTATTAAATTTTAATTTGTATATATATACATACTACATATGTAATTAAGAAAGTTATAATTTTTACTTATAATGTATACATATTGTACATATACATTATGTCATATACACTAAAATAAAAATGTTTGAAATGTATATGAAAAACAAAAAAAAATCTTCCGAAACATCTGATTTTAATTTCTGTACAGACTTTGCAGTCGAATGGATTTCAGCATACCGATTTTTTCGTATTCGGATCGGAATTTTTTTTCGGAGATATTCCTCTTCGGACTTCAGCATAACCACCTTAAAATCAGGAAAAAATTGGTGAGATTTTGTGGAAATCGGGTGATAATACACTAACCACCAGCACATCAGCAACTTATAAATCTGTGGTTTTACAACGAAAGATGATAACTGCATTTTTGGCATTTCTTGTAAATCGCAATTGAAAAAAATTGAGTATAGAATTTGCTATACTTTTCTAGTTATTTTTGATTTTTAAAAAATATTTTTAATGAAAATCTTTTGAAAATCTTTAAAAAGATATGATCTTTGAAATCATTGCAATCATTTTTTAATTTTCGTAAAATTTTTACCTTTTTTTTAATTTTTAAATAACTTATACATTTTTGTTACATCATAAAAGTTATTGCTGAAGAACATGATAACTTCAGTTATTCAGTTTATACAAAAAAAAAAAATGTATAGGTAATACGCAGTAAAAATTTTCAATATACATGGAAATATTTTAACATATCATTTTTTTTTGTTTTTTTTTTTTTTTTTTTGATATTAAATTTTTTTTTTTATTTGAAAGAGCTTAAAATTTTATATAAAATGGCATTCATAACTAAAATTCGACAAAATTGCAGTTATCATCTTTCGTTGTAAAACCACAGAATTCTTTGAGTCATATTTTTATTTGAGTCAGGTTTCCTTTCACTAATATCTTTTTAATATTTGATTGCAAATATCGATACTTCGGAAGCAACAAACTTCCTTCATCAATGCTTGTGACTAACTTTTCTCTGAACGGAAACTTGACTACAATTAAATTATTTAAAGTATAATAAATTAAAAATCAGGGAAAAATTGGCGAGATTTTGTGGAAATCGGGTGGTAATACACTAAACATCAGCACATCAGCAAATTTATAAATACATGTGATGTAAGTCTTTTTTATTTTTATTTGAATTATTTTTATTCGAGATAATAATCATATTGCTTGAGATAGCTCCTACCTTTAAATTTAATCATACTTTCATCAATTGCTAATACGTTCTGATGCATTATAATTATTTTGAAAACATCTTCTAATAATATTTAGCATATGGATTTTCTTAATCTGTACAATTTATACGACTATTTTGGTGGTATTATAGTGTTATCACTAATATGAATGTTAGATAAAAACCAACTAAATCTATTTACTGACATATATATGGTAAACTATAATGATCATACAAATCCGGCATATGACCAAAAAATTTTACAGCTGGGTGACTACTAGTCATAATAAAATTTAAAGCTACACAAAAACACCTAGTTCACTATAGTATCTAGTAACTAGTTTGAAGTAATCTCCTTTTTGAGTGACCAAAACAATCTAAACAATCCTTTTTACTGGAGTAGGTTTTTCAATGTTAAGAATATGGTCAGGTATAAACTTGCATTTCCAGCAACAAATTCTTCAGGTTCATTATATTTTTTTTCATTTTGATGGTAATATTATATTTGGAAAACCCGCTTAAGCGGTGTTGTTCTTCCAAATGTTTTGCAGTATTAGAAAGATTTTCTTCTAAAAAACTTGGGGGCACTATTTCTCCATTCTTCACCAACAAAATTACTGTCGTTACCAGATGGAATATCCTCATATAAAATATCGTAAATTGCTTGAGCCAGTTAAATTTTCCGATATGATGTAAAACAAAATTATTTGACGTTGCAAACTAATATCAAATAAAAAATAAAGAAAAGAAAAATAATGTGAGGCAAAAAGATGATATGACAGTGATTGATTACTGACAATAACCACGAATTTGCTTTCACGTTATTATAACGAAAACTATTGAAAATCAATTTTTTTACGTTTTACATATTTTATACTAATAAATATTTAATATTAAAAAATAAAAATATTTTTAAAATCTTGTGGTTTACCTATTTATATTTCGCACAATTTTCTGATTGAAACGGAAAGGGGAAATACCCGAATTTATTGCAAAAAAAATTATTTAATTAATTTAAGAATAATCTAAATTCATTAAATAAGTATATACATCAGTCAACATTTCCGACAGATGAGTGGGTAAGAAAAAGTTTTAAATAAGTGGTTAACATTTCAACAAATTATTTCTATAGAGTTAGGAAAGATTAGAGCTGTGTTTGTTTTTTTATTTAAATTCGTAAATCGAGCAGATTGATTTTAGATTAAATATGACTAATCTGCAATAAAAAAAATCACTTTCAAAAACTTTGATCATAAAATGCAATTGAATGTTAGAAAGCAGGAAAAAAAGTTTAAAATTTGCATTGTTGCCATTTTTTTTTTTTTTTTTTTTTAATTAATCATTATCATCGTCATTTAGCAATTACAACCCTTGGTGGGTTTTAACATTTCTCACAATTTTCCTCCAATTATCTTTTTCTCTTGCAGTTTATTTTTCACGCTTCGCGTCTGCTTCAATATTGTCTTCCCATCTATTTCTCAGTCTGCTTCTACTTTTTGTCCTCATGGGATTTATGGAGAATATTCTAAGCTGATCTCGGTTTCCTGGGGTTCTTATTATATGCCCGGCCCATCTTAATCTTTGGCTTTTGTTGAATTTTATTATATTATGGCCATCCGTCAGCTCATATATAGTTCGTCATTATATCTTCATCTATATTGTCTAATTTCTAATCTAATATAGCACCATACATTTGTTGGATACATATTTTGTATGTTATGTAAATATGTTGTATGTTGAATAAATATTTCGTAAATTGTATTTTGTTTTCCTATATAAAAGTTTGAATCTCATTAATTTTTTATGTGCATAATAACATCTGTTTCCCGCTTACAGTCTTTCTTGTATCATATTGTCATTTTACATAAAAGAACACTGAGGCATCACTTAAACGGTTTTACACCTTCAATCTTATATTTGTCAATTAATCTGTTTAATATAAACTAATTTTATACTAGAGCATAGAATAGAATAAAAGCAAACAGAACACGGTCTGAACATTTCATACACTACCTATTCTAGTCTGAACACTCAGAGTTAAACAATAAAAAACTTGCACTTTGAACATTATGATTACCCACTGTCAAAATAGGGATTTGGAGTGAATTTTTCATGAAGTTTGTAGTTCAGTTTTTGTGTTCATTCGTAAAACAAATTGATAATCTATATTTATTTATTTAATTTACATGCCAGTCGATATTTCCATTGCATTCCATTCCATTTTACTTACTACGTGTATATACTATAACAAATTACAATTAATGAGCCATAAAAACAGAAAATTGCATGTAGTACTCTGGTATGCTTCATTGTTTCTAATTGAGCCTAAAAACTAGGCTCTAAACAATGGCGGAGTACGCTGTAATTGATTTAAAAAACCCTAGAGTAAACTAGAAAATGTTCAGAGCGAATAAAGAAACACACGGAGCATTAGATTTGATACTTTGTTTTGTGCTCAATTTGTTGCACTCTGAACTAATTAATAAAGAAAAACATTATAAAAAATATTTAAAAAAAAACATAATAACAATAAATTTAAAATTAATTTAAATTTAATTTTTGATAAGAAGTTCAACATTCGGAATGTTCTAACAATAAAATAATATTAAATAATCAATCAAAGTCAAAAAAAAAATGTTTACTTACTTTTTTTTCAATGTACTATTCATTTTCGTTGTATTTTTATTACTATTATTATTATTATTGCATTTTTCAGTTGCCTTCATTTCAGAGTTTTGCATTATTTCATATAGTTTTGATCGATATTCAGGAACTGTTAATTGTACATCATCACGAAATGGTGGTAAAACATCTGTATTCAATTCAGTTTCACTTATTGAATTTTTAAATCTATAAATAAAAATGTAAGAAACAAAATAAGAACAAAAAATATATTAATTGATTATGAATGATTTTATACAATACATTTTATAAATAATTAAGTGGTAGGTATAATTAACACATGAAAAACTTATAAGCATATTTTTGATTTATTAAAACTTTCATAAGATTATATTCAAAAGATCTGGTCTAAAAGATATACCAGGTCCTCATCGTATCTAAAGGAAATCTATACGAATTCCCCTAAATTGCTTATTTTTTTTTTTGAGGATTTAAATATACGAATAAATCTTTAAAAAAAATTTAATAAAGTACAATATTAAAGTATTTAAAAAAAATAATATGTAATATTAAGTTTTTAAACGAGTATGCATGAATTCAAATAAAATTATCCCACACCTATTTTTTAAAGTAATTTTGTTGAGAATTAAATATATTTTTATTTATTATTATTCTGTATAACACTTATAGTGGAGCATATGGCAAAAATTAAGATAAATTTTACCATTTACCCATATGATTTTATCACTCTCAGCCTCAGTAAATGTCAAATAGTCAAGCAATTGATAATATTTTATGAAACACGATAATTAACGAATCCGTTGAACCCTCTTTCACAGACTGTTATACTTTTCAATATTACATATTTGTGACAATATAACAGTTTAAGTTATTGTGGAATAAAAACCAGTACAATTTTATTTTTAATTTGAAAATAAAAACAATATACAAGAAATTTAAAATAATTTTAAATAAGATATTGAAATCTATATAGAAAATCTGGAATTTTGTAGCATTTTATCAACGTTTTGAATCATTTACTGAATACCGTAGATCACATATCAGTTGATTTGGATGGTCTTTTAGTCTTGATTTAATATTTCATGATATCTGTTACTGCTTTTTATTAATATTTTTTTCCCAGAGCAGATTTATTTTATTTATTTATTTATTTCGAACATATCTCAAAAAGAGCTATAGGTAAGCTCGTACAGAGTTTATAATTTATAAAATATTTTTTTTACAATGAAAATGAACAAGAAATAATTTGAATGTCAGTGAGAGAAAAAAAAATTATAAATAAAAACAAGTTAAATATAAGCAGTTACAAAATCAAAAATTAGTACATATAAAGTATTTACGTTTATATACAATGGTAAAATGAAATGAGAATATTAGGAAATATAGGAAGTTGAATTTAAGCATATGACCGCCTGGTAAAGAAATATATTGGTTGAATTTATGAAAATCAAAAAGAAATGAAAATGTAGCCGAAATAATAAAAAAAATATTAAAATACCACATTAGAATACAATTCAAACTATTTTGGGTTCACAATTGATAAATGCACTCCAATTCATATTATATAATTATACCATAATTATATATTTTTAATTAATAATTTAACAAAATACAATATATTTATCACATAATATATATGTATATAAATATATAACTCACTTTTCAATATATCTATGTGATAAAGCTTCTTTTGCTGTTAATCGTTCAGCTGGATTTAACATTAACAATAATTTCACCAAATTTTTAGCATCTTCAGTAGAACCCGACAACAATTCATCTAAGTTCGGATTGCTATATTTAATAAAATTATATTGTTTAAAAAAATAATCTATATATATATATAAATATCACATACAAATTTCTATATATTTTTAATTCAGAATTAGTCAATTGAAATCCAAATGTAATTCACATTTTACAATTTAAAAATGTTGTATACTGAAAATTTCTGATCGTTGATATATATATTACTTTTAGGAGGTGGTTTTGTTTTAACGTTTCAGACTACATTTGAATGGCAATTGATAATTTTTGAAATACAATTAAACAAAGATGTAGTACTGAATACTCTATCCAATATATGTATGCGTATATATAATTTCAACAATAATTTACAAACTTACTTTTCTTTATTAATTGTTTGATTTAACAATACAGAACCAAATCCAGTTCCTACAGCTTCAATATCTTTTTCATTGTATTCAGGTAGGGAAGCGACAATTTTTTCAATCTTATTTAAAAAGAAAATAATAAATTTAAATAATTACTAAAATTAATTAATTTATTTGAATAGTGTGAATACTATACCTGATTTACTGTACTACTACCAGGAAATAATGGTTTTCCTCTTATCATTTCACCTAAAATACAACCTAAACTCCACATATCGATTCCTTTTGTATATCTGTAATATTATTAGAAAAAAAAAAAAAAACTTAACAACAAATTTATATTCAGGCAAAAATATAAAATAGGATAAAAATAAATTTGCTATATTGAAAGGATTCAAATTCGTTATTTTGTCTGAACTAACTACATAGTTTAGATTACGCATTTTATTCGTACAAATAGAACAGTATACTTGTATATTATGTAAATAGATACTATGTTATATAATATTATTACTATCAAAAACTATTTATAATTATATGTAATTTATCAACGTAAAATAAATTTCCAAATTATTAATTAATAATATTTTGTAAAAATAGTTCATTGACTAATTTGATTTCATGTATAAATATGGCAATGAGGCAATGAGGCAGTCAGTTTTTTTTTATTTTTGTTTTGAAGAATTTCAGTGAATTTTACTGATGATGGAATATTTTTTGTTATTTTAAAACAGTGACTTTTATTATTTAAAACAACGATCAATGATAATTCAAAATTTCAAAAATACACCTTCTCTATTAGAAATTAATATTTAACGGAATTTAACGGAATATGGCAACGTTAATTTTTTTTTTGCTGAGCAAAAGAAAAATAAATTGCGCTATGTTTAAAAAATTAAACAAAAATTTTTAAAATTAGATATTTTATTAAAAAAACACGTTTTTTATTGCAGTTTTTTAAGTTTTTTATTGTTTTTGATTTTTTTTATTAATTTTACATATTACATCATTATTATTTTTTCTGTCTTTGTTTTTCTTTAAGCCAATAATATCCAAGTCAATAATATTTTCCGCCATTAAGTGTGACTTTATTCTTATTAAGTTATACCCAAATTATTTACCTCCAATCTATTTCTAAGTTTTAATCAAATTCATCAGGCTAAATCCTCTTTCACAATCAGCACTCGACGCTTGAAAGGTTCCACAAATATCAAACAAAATTCTTATATTTTGAAAACTATCTTCACAAAGAACCAATTGAAGTAGATCATTGAAATTACGACTACTGTTTTTGAATTTTTCCGTAAATAAATACTTTAAATCTTTATACTCATCCATTATTATTTTATTATCCATGTTTGGGATGAGATTTCCATATTTCAAAATAAATTTTTTTTGAAGTTTTCATTGCCATAATTAAAATCATGTTGACAATAACGTTTTGATCAAAAGCATTCCAAATGTCCATGTTAGCATCAGGAAATCATTTATTTAAAAGGTAGCAGAACTTTTCAACAAATAAAATTATCCCAGATGACATTTTTATATTATTGTTAGCTTCATCTTCAAAAATTTTCAATAAATTATATCACCAAGATATTTTGAATTCTTAATTTTGTGATGATCGATTTAGAATATTGATGCGCTTCCATAGGTGACAGTTTTTTGTAAATATTTTGTTGATTTCGTTAATTCGGTAAAACAATCATTTATTGCTGATTGTATCGATGTTATACGATTTACATTATTTTCTAAAGCTGTTAAGGAGTATTTTGCGATTAAATCAACTGAACTGGAACTATCAATCTTTTCTTTGTAATATTCTATTAAGACATCTTAATTCTGAATAAACGGAAAAACTGCAAAATCACGAGAAAGCCAGCTTATTTCATTAAGAGAGCGGAACATCAAAACTTCTAACTTGGTAAAACATCAAAACTTGGTATACACTTTCCGCAATAATGTTTCTACTTGGGAAATAATAGCTATACCCTTCCAGGCATCATTGATTACCAAATCTTCCACCAAAACTCCAAAACTCCAAAACTCCATTATATTCTCGCAGCATTACTGCAGCTCCATCAGATGTAAACATTACCATCTTTTGCATATCCAGATTAATAGTTTTATAAAAACATTTGACGGACTCCACAATTGATTTTCCGTCACATGCATTTAATTGTATTATACCAGCGAAAACAGTTTTTTAATTAAAATTAAAGCGATATTTTATATAAATAATTAACATTTTGTGAACGGAAATACCAGTGCTTTCATCCACTATTAAGCAATGGAATTGTGCCATTCTTATTTCATTTAATATTTCTTGTTGGATAACGTGGTTGATGCATTCAAATGAATTCAAAAGCATAATTTTTACTCCTTCAATTTTCTGGAATCTCTACATATTTTGCGAAATTATTGTTTATTTCTTGGACTGAGTGAAAAATTCATTTTAATGGCAATAACACCATTATCTATTAAAATTTTGATGTTATCTTTACCAGCTTTTTTTCTAGAAATGGTTTCTATACGTTTTTCTCTTGCTGCGATCTTGCTGATTAATTTGGGTATACTACTTAAGTCCATAAGAATTTGCACAGCCTACTAAGGAAGTATTTATTTGAATTTTTGAATTTTTTTATAAAAAAAAATTTTCTTGGGACTTTTTTTAAATATTAAATATTTACAAGCAAATTTCTAATGCGCAATTCAAAAAAAATCCGTGCGCAATTGCGTCGGATTTTTTTTTGAATTGATCAATGGTCATTTTACCAATTATCAACTGTGGCAAGTCAACTTGAAAAAAATTCAATACATATTTCAAAATATTTATAATTGAAAGACTCATACAGATGCTAACAAAATTGTTTAAAAGTAAAATGAAAAATTTGATGTATTTAAAATACTGCGCATTGGCTTAAACAAATTATAGGTAATAAATATTAGATTAGATACCAGAAATTAGCTTAAAGATTCTTAAATGAGGATTAGTCGCTCTTCTATGTTATCCCTAATCTTTCAGTAAATTTAGAAGTAATTTTGAGTGCAGTGTTGAGCAAGAGTCAACATTTTTGTTTTCCACAGCTTCAAATTCAAATAAGATTTATTGCTCCATTTTTTCTACTGCATTTGGATTTTTCCAACACATATAGTTTGTACAGATACTTAATTGATTTGTAATAAAGTTTGTGTTGTGCTGAAGCCGATTTTCTTCAAATTACAAGCTAGGTAACACTGTAGGTTCCAAACCAAAACTTGTAGAGTACCTGTAAGCCAAAAGGTCTCAGGTTCGATTCCTAAATGAAAGTCAAATATTCTTAATGGGGTTTTCAACCTGCTCCCTTTGTCATTGAGATAAATAAATGACAAAAATAATTGAGAGTTAATCTGGTAGCAACTTAAATGAAATAAAACTACGCTCTATTTAAGAAGGCATATATATATATAGTTCCTGACAATAGCAATAGCTTCCTACATTTAAAAAGTTGATATGCTAGAAAAATTAATAAATAAAAAATTTCGTCTTTGATTCTGCGGATAAGTTTTTTTTTTTTAATTTTTGTTGCTGACAGACATTCTATCTCTTGTTTGCCAATCTTTTAATCTCATTTTGTAACTTATAGTATAGATACACATAATCGTTATTTATAATTTTAATGATTTTTATAATAATTTATTACAATTTCTTCGAACAGTGATTTCAGTGATTATTGCTTAATTATAGTAGATTTGTAACATGTCCTTCAAAATTCCGCAAACTTGAAATATGTAAAATCCACATTTTTAAAAGTTTTTACACAATTAAAAAAAAAACAAAAAAACAATATACAATAAAACTTGAATAGAAACGGACCACTCTAATACACTCTAAGAAAATTCAAAAATGAAATAATTCGATTATTGGAAATAGAAAACCATTTTTAAATAGAATGAATTTACAATTTTAATAAAACAATAATTATTTATTATCCTAATTAATATAATTATGAACGCTTTTAATCCGTATTAATTCAGTAACAGTTAATTAAAAAAATAAAATTTGATTGATTGTATTATCGTAAAAATAGAAAATTATAAATTCATCATCATGTGAATCACTATACTTATATGTATCCCATATATAATTCATTAAAGTTGTTTGCAAAATAGATATAAAATGACTGACATAATAACGCAAATACATAATTCTAACCAAAATCTATTCATAGTTAATAGATCCCATTCGAATGTGCAAATCGGATTCAACCGCAAAACCAAAAAAGTACTGAAAAATTTTTTGAAAATTTGAAAAAAAAAAATGTTTGTGACAAGGAATTATAAATAGAGAAATATTTAAACGCAAGGTAGGTAGGTAGGTAGGTAGCAAGGTAAATTGTTCTCTATCAAAATGGAAGAAAATTATCTACAGAGAAAAAAATAACATCATTTTTTCTATAATTGTTTGAGAACCGAAAATTACGACGAAGAATTGGTTGTTAGTGAGTCAGAAGATATTTTAATATTTTTCTAATTTGTTCTTAAATTTATTGTGAAAAAGGAATAAAATTTTTTATATTTTTTAAATTTGAAGTGGCCTTCTCCACAAATTATTTTTAATTTTTTTAAAAAGGCAAACAGACTAAGCCACATTATTTTTAAATATCATCAAATTAATAGCGCTATGATAAAGTGTATGAAAAACTGTTTTCGTACCCGTAGTCACATTCATAATTAATATTTTATATGAAAAAAATAAAAAATAAATTTAAAATAAATTTTTCTCGATAAAAATTGTTTGCATTAAATATGGTTAGGCCACTTTGGTTCTGAGCCCT
The DNA here is from genome assembly GCA_963942445.1 of Argyra leucocephala. Classification (NCBI taxonomy): domain Eukaryota; kingdom Metazoa; phylum Arthropoda; class Insecta; order Diptera; family Dolichopodidae; genus Argyra; species Argyra leucocephala. Next base: position 27,786,106 of record OZ012678.1, on the reverse strand, counting down.
TTAATTGACACTAAATATATGTTATATCCTAAATAACGGATAGTGACGAAATCTTATTTTTGAAAATCTTATTTTTTCCTGTAAAATTAAAAAAAAAGATTAATTTTTTCTTGTGAAATTTAATTTATACACAAAATGGATTTGGTACAACAGCCCTTAAATGTGATGAAGACAATAGGTCCGGGGTCCCAGGATTTGGGGTCGAAACTTAATATCACATGCTTTCATGTGTTTCGTATGCGTTTGCTTGCGGATTTGGGGGCAACAGCCCCGACTTTAAAAATAAAATAATTTTTACTAAAACTGTGCCGTATGCGTTATTATGTGCTCCTATTTAGAAAAAAAAACAAAAAATACAAAATAAGATTTTGATCAAATAAGATTATAAAAAATAAAATTTTCAGAAAATAAGATTTTGAAAAAATAAGATTTTCAGAAATAAGATTTTCAGAAAATAAGATTTTCAAAAATAAGATTTCGAACCCAACTCCCTAAATAAATAAATAAACTCTTAATTTTTTTAATAAGAATTCTTTATAAATAATATTTTAATTATAAAAAATATTACTGATGTTTTATGGTCGCACAACTTCAGAACAAGGAGACATACTATAAAATTAAATATAAGTAATTTAATCAAAAAGAGACTTCTAATAAGCTTTGAAAAGCTATTCTAATTTTTGTCCTATATCTTACATGCGATTTTATAAACATAAGACTAAACGAATATATTCCAAAATTGAATGTGTAAAGTCTTTATATCTGATGTTAGTGTAGAGTTAAAAATGTAATTTGTAAATTTGTAAATTTATGTATATTCTTACCTTTTACTAGCTATTAAAATTTCAGGTGCTCTATACCATCTTGTTGCAACATAATCTGTTAATATTGGCTCTGTACAATCAACTGATGTTTTAGAATCACCCATTGGTCTATTTGAAACAGATCTTGCTAAACCAAAATCAGCTATTTTACACCTTTATATGAAGAACAAAAACAAAATCAAAAATATCAATACAAGTATAGGTATCTATCTATATATATATAGTGTATAATCAATATTCAATATCAATTCAAGCAAATTTCATTGTATATAACATAAATAATAACGGGATATTATACCTGCATTTACTATCGATCAAAACGTTACTAGGTTTTAGGTCTCTATGTATAACATTGCCAGAATGAATATATTTAATGGCATTGAATAATTGGTACATCACATAACGTTTATGTATATCTTTTAAAATTGTCCCTCTTTTAATGACATTATGTAAATCACTTTCCATGTACTCAAAAGCTAAATAAATATCCAAATTGTTTGTTGCTCTAGAAACAATTAAATAAATAAAAAACAATATATAAAAAATAAAAAATAAACAAAATTGAATATTATTATTAGATTTAGAATATTTTTACTTAAATATATTATTAGTAAAATACATAATATACCTAATATTATTTTATTAACGATATAATAAGAAAATGTATTTATAGGAACGTTTATATGGTGGTAGTATATACAAAGGGATGTTTAGTTATTTTAGTTGACACGTTTTAGCATAGTACACATTTTATATGATTTATTATTCAACACAAATATTTTATATAATGAATTAAATTGTTTTCCGATAATTTTTTAAACAAGGAAATTATTTCTAATAATTTCGTGAAGAGCACAAATATCTGAATATGTAGGTGGGGTAAAATAATCTCTAATATAGGTACTAATAAAAATATTGATGATTAATATGAAAAATTCCTTTATAGAAATTAGTTGAAAAAAAATATGTATTAGGAATATTTAAATAATAAATATAGCTCTTCAAAAATTAATTAATTACGACAATTATTAAATATACTAATTATAGAAATCAGAATTTATATATGAATAATAATTATAGGTCTTAAAAGAAGTTTTTATTTTATTAATTTTATTTATTTACGTCTTAACTATAGGTACATATATATTTTTGGTATTTGAAATTTTTCACTTAAAGCGATCTTGATAATTGCAATCAAAATTGCTTTTAAAAAATTTGAGAATGAAGGTGAAATATAAAAAAAAATAATAAAGTAATATCTATGTGGCCTGGAGCGAATCATACAAGATCGAATTACAAGAAATAAAATGGTGAAATAAATCAAATTCTATACCGAAACATTATATGTCTATATTATATACTTTTTTCCATTCAAATTCAACATTTTTTCAAATGGAAAAAAGTAGATAATCCTAACCCATATTGAAATGCAGAAATAAATTTAATCCAACCATATCTCACATAAATCACAGATTAAAATTCAGTTGAGGACAGTTGTATTTCTTTATTCTACTTAGATAATAATTATGCACGTAAATACATAATTATGTAGATAATAATCAATTAATTTTAGAAAAACTAATGATTTCAATAAACTGAAATAAAACCATGATATCACAATCAATTTGAGTTATGCTGAAGCATTGTGCTCCCAAACGACATGAAAAATGACAACAAAAAAATACTGAAATATCATTTTTATCGAAACACGAAGTCAATTTATTAATATGAGGGTGTAATGGAATTCACAGTTCCTAAATTATAAGTATTGAAAATATTTTCAAAATAAATAACCATCAGTATCTGAGAAAGAAGTGAATTAATTTAAAAATATCGATATAAATAATATATTATGAAAGTGTATATGTCCGATATCCGAAAATCAAAATCGCAAAAAAAAATTATTATTAGAATATTTTTTAAATTTTTATATTAATAAAAATAACTTTCTGGAAAACAGATATGTATGTAATTCTTTATTTGAATACACAAGCAGCAGTTACGGAAACAAATATTTTCCCAAATTCTGAAAAAAGCGTAGACATATTTCCGTTTTGCCAGCAATAAAAAAAACAATTAAACATTTTTTTATCCTACTAAAACAAAAAATTTGGGATTTTGGTACATTGGTATTTTTTTCTTTTTTTTTTGTGCTTTTGATTTATTGGAATTTTGTTTTTGGGTTAGCCTCTCCTATTATGAAATTATTTATAAGAACAAATGAATTGAATTGAAAAAAAAACATATCTGTGCTTCTCTAAGGAACAGAGACACACACATTGAAATTCAGTTAAATAAATTATCTGGAATCAATTGAACTGAAAAAAATTTCATGGACGGATCGGATCATAAACAGAGAAGTTCTTGTTAGAAGTTGAACCCACACACCAAGAGCTACAAATATAAATTGCTTTATCTACAGTGGATGGAAAAAAGGATATATGCCGGAAGCAAATACCGTTACCTGTATTACAAAATTAAGAGAATTATAGTTTTTACTTATGCTAACTATTTCAAATAAATTAAAACGGTACTTTGAACACTTGAAAATATTACAAAAAAAATTCGTTCCTATAATTTTGAAAAATTTAATTTAAAGTTTATTTAAATTTATCTATAAATTCATTCTAGAAAGTACAATCTAGATATTTTATTTACCGAAAGGTAAGAGGTAATTCCCGAAGAACAAAAAGAGCCTCGCCCCAGTGTATCTTTCAACTATTTTTAAATATGAAGGAAAGTATTATCGTAAAGAATTTTCTATTTTAGATAGTAGTCAGCTCGTGTGGTATCATTCTCTTGAGCCAACGGTCATTGGCATTGCTTTCTGAGTTTGCATGAATTCGCAGTCGCTGTATAGAAAATTGAATACTAAAATTAATATGATCCCATAAAATCAAACTTTGGGGTTCCATAAGTAATTCGAATATTGAATTTATAGAATGCCGATATTATTTTCGTCCTTTGTATTAACGATGACGATTTATTTTCAGACGAAAGTAATTAGAGAAATTTTTAACACATTTTAATATACAAATTTGGATATAATTAGAAAAGTTCAACAAAAACGAACCAGAAAGTAAAAAATATTTGACCCGATTAGGCAACTATCCAAATCTATTAGTGGAAAAATTTCTAAGCAACAGAATAAAGATTTTGTTCTGTTCTACATCAGTGGACTTATATCTTAAGATTATCATTTTAATGTACAAGAACCAAATCAGATATTAATTTTTCATATAAAATCAATTTTATCATTTTACGGGTCGGGTTAGTATATATTTATTTTTGTTAACAGATAAAACAAAATTATTTTACTAAATTTAAATTTCATTTTGTCACTATTGTCTATTCTGATGCAATCTAATCAAAAAGACAACTAATTTTACTGAAACAATTTTTCTGGTCGCTGTAATCGTTTCACAGTAAAAACAACATACATTTTAAAAAGCCTTACTAAAATTACTAAATAAATGAAATGAAATAAAATTAAAATTAAAAATTAAAAACTAAAAATTAAAAATTAAAAATTAAAAATTAAAAATTAAAAATTGAAAATTTAAAATTAAAAATTAAAAATTAAAAATTAAAAATTAAAAATTAAAAATTAAAAATTAAAAATTAAAAATTAAAAATTAAAAATTAAAAATTAAAAATTAAAAATTAAAAATTAAAAATTAAAAATTAAAAATTAAAAATTAAAAATTAAAAATTAAAAATTAAAAATTAAAAATTAAAAATTAAAAATTAAAAATTAAAAATTAAAAATTAAAAATTAAAAATTAAAAATTAAAAATTAAAAATTAAAAATTAAAAATTAAAAATTAAAAATTAAAAATTAAAAATTAAAAATTAAAAATTAAAAATTAAAAATTAAAAATTAAAAATTAAAAATTAAAAATTAAAAATTAAAAATTAAAAATTAAAAATTAAAAATTAAAAATTAAAAATTAAAAATTAAAAATTAAAAATTAAAAATTAAAAATTAAGATAAAATTAAGATTAAAATAATAAATTAGATTGCATATGAAATTTTGTACAAATTGTTTCAAATTTCTAACAGAATTTGTATTATAGAAAATTTTTCAACCATTCAATTAGAATTTTGTGTTAAATAAAAATTGTGCAGTAAAATTGAAAAAAAAAATTTGTACGAACATTCATTTTTAACCTTATTTATACTCTAAAAACCAAAATAACATACCTATGAATACTAAAAAGTTGAATAACATTTGGATGATCTTTAAATGCTTTTAAAAACATTATTTCACGAAATGTTCGCTGAGCATCGGTTTCATTTCGAAATGCATCAAATATTTTTTTAACAGCTATTGTATTATTTGTTTTTCTATCAATTGCTTTCCATACAATACCATATGCACCTTTTCCTAAACGCTTATAAAACAAAAAGCATTTTTTTTTTTTTTATTTTTTAAATTCAAAATAATTTTAATTAATTTTAATTTAATTTAAAATTTAATTTTAATATAAAATAGCCTTCAGCATATTATAATTAACTACCTTTTTTATATCAAAATTTCTATAAATTTGATCATCTATTTCAGAAACTTTATTTTTATCCTGTGATTTATGTTTTGTATTATTTCCAGCCATAATTACACCGTTAAATTTAATTGAACATATATCGTTATATATGTATATATATTATAAATGTATATTATATTTTGTTTTCTTTTTTCTTTAATTACACAATTTATAAAATAAAAATTATTTTTGTTATTATTTTTGATCTCAAAATAATATTATCTGTTTTTTTTATTTTTTGTTTTTTTTTTATCAAATTCGATTTTCATAAAATTTTATTAGAGAGAAAAGATTATTTTGTATGATAGGTATTCGAATGTTCAAATTATACAAAAATTAGGAAATCTTTTGAATGTTTATTTTAATGAAATATTTCCTTGTTTTAATTTTCTTTTTATTTATTTTTTTTTTTTTTTGTTAGATCGATTCCAAAAGTTGTTTTTTTTTTTTTTGTTTTTATGTTTCGTATTTATTTTTTATTCTTAGTTTTTATGATAAAACATGCACAAATGACATAAATTAATATACATATCCATCTATAGCCATTCATATATAAATATTTTATATGGTATGTATATATGTATGTATTTACTAAATCCTTTTATGAAAAATCGTTTTGATTTGGCAAAAAGCAAAAAAAAAAATAGGAAATTTTGTTTTTGATGATATTAAGTTGTAAATACACACATATTTACATTATAGAAATTACAAATATAATGTTCATACTATATAAAGTATGTAATATAAAAATAAAATTAAAATATATATATATATATATTATTTATCAAATCCACATCAAATATCCAATAATATAAATATAAAATTTTGTATTTAAAATAAAATCACACTACACGTGAACTGCCAATTTCTTTGATAAGTCTACATAGTACATACATTATGTATGAACTGATGTTAATGAGGGTTCATCATAGTAATAATAATAATAATATGTAATGTTATATATTATATTATTATAGTACACGATTAGTGGTACACTTTTCCTTAATGGAATCCTTTTTTTGTTTTTTGTGGTTGTAAATTTTATATTGTTTTATACATTAACATATAGCTATAGGTATAATCAGTATAATACATGTACTTCTAACTATATTTATTTTTGATTAGTTAAATTTATCAAATTTATTAATTATATTTATAAAAAGTTATACAAAATCCAGTCTTAAAATTGTACAAATATAAATTTCTTTCAATATAAATTATTTTCAGTGTAAAATTTAGTTTTAACAACTAATTTTGTTGTTGCATTTAATTTGTTTTTTTTTAGAATTAAATTTTAGCTTTTTATATATTATTTCTAATTTATTTTATTTGTTACTTATTTAAAATAAATTTATATCCGAATTTATTAAACGAATGTCACATCCATGACTAGCATACTTTCTATTAAATAAAATATCATAAAGTAAAATTGAACCTAAAGTAGGTAAGGTATTCACCAAAATAATTAAGAACATGGTATATTTACCTTTATTTGTTGTTGTCTTTATGTATAAAAATCATGGTAATTTATTGTTTACATGGTAACAATATTATTTTATGCTTTTTTTATGTTGTTATGTTTATGTTTACATATACAAATCTAATTTGTTTAATAATATGAATATGAATTGAATATGAGAAGTTGGTCCTTCAAATATATTATTCCAAATATTTTTTGTTTGAAAACAAATTTAATTGAAATACAAGTTTAGTATTTGATGAACCCATAATTCTATAAAATTGTTATTATTGTTTATTTATTATACCAACACCATTTGTAGTTGCAATTGACAAAAACATTATTGCTTTGTTATGATTTTTTCTTTTTCGAAAGATTGGAAGTGGTTCCCGAAGGGCATCAAGAGTCGCAGCCACGTTGGTTTCTTGATTAAGTGCAGGAATCAAACCCACTAAAATCCATCTATCTTTTTTTTCGTTATAACCAATCTACGTTTATATCGACTAATGGTTTTTTTTCGTAAATTTTTCGATCACGTGTTTTAGAAAGTATTATAGCTTCGGTGTAGTATTGCTATCAACATAATAATTTCCGTGTAGGAATCTTGTCACTGTAATGTTTACCGTTAAGTTAATAGCCATAGCAATAGTTTCTGCGTGGGAGTGGGAAGATTATTTAGACATACATTCATTTCACACAAAGGTTCATAAACGAAACCCATATCGTAGAATTTTCTATTTTAGATAGTGATCAGCTCGTGGGATTCCTGCCTTATCATATGTGCTATGTGCATATTATGAGAAATGAAAATTGAAAAATTGAAAGATGCAGAAAAACATAATATATTCGTATAACAATGGCTCTATATATGTATATAATGTATATAAGCCCTAATCCACAAAAACTAACTCTTATGGAAGGTAGGAAAACTAATTTTCGGTTCTTCCTATTACATATTTTTTTTTTCATTACATACAAAGAAAGAGTAATTAAAAATAAGCTTAAAAAAAATTCTGAATGCAATATAGGGATATTCGGATATAATGTATGTACAAAAAAAAACCATTTTAATTACATATATCTTTTGAAAGTTCGCACAGTTTCATCCTGCCTTTAAAATTAGATTTATACACTCTTTAAAAGGATTTAAATTCTTCTAAAATTTCATTATTGATCTTATTTTCATATTTTTCTTTAAAATGCATGCTGGTGCTTCAACTAAGCTATTTTCCTCCATCTCATCGAATTCCACAGAACTTCGAAAAGTTGTATGTAGAGGAAACAGCATTAAATCTTCGCGTAAGTCCCATAAACTATTCTTAAATCTTGTTAACTTGTAATTTTTGGAGGTCTCCTCTTCCCAGGTCTACATAATCTGGAATAATATTCGTACTTTTCGTCAATAAAGTCGTACTTTTATCACAATTATAATAAAAGTTGCACAATGTATTGCACAACCATATACAACTTTTTAGTATTTTACTTTTTTAAAATGGTGTAAAGGACTTTCACAAATAAGGCGAAACTTCTTGTATATTAATAGATATTCTGTGGTTATTACTATATGAAGCTATAAAGAATCATAAAATACCAAATCTTAACTTGGATTAGTTTACGATCAAACTAGTACAACTTTTGTGTATCTCTACATAATTAATGTCCTTCTTTACCATGCAAAACGAATTAAATGAAGAAAATTATTGTTGAAAACCGTTCGTTATTATTAGGCATGTACAGTGTGTACACACGAAAATTTAAAACCAAAAGATTATTAAACCCAACAGCCGAATATCCTCTTGACCTCTTAAGGATAGATTGAGTAGTTTATAAGGGAAGTTATTAAATAAGATTCGTTCATATGGTGTGTAACTGTAAACTAACAAGGTTCATTATTTGTCAGAAGAAGAAGTTTCAGGATTTTTATACGCAAATGATTTATAAATATTCATCAGAAACATTTTTTGATTATTAATTTTTTAATTTTTATTATATTTCATATTTCGCAATACCCTCCCCCTCTCTCAGAACTAATAGATGCAGTCATAGACCGATTGACAAGCAATTCTGGATCTTGATTGACAACAACGCTAGCGAAGAAATTTCTTTATACAATAATATGCCGTCAGCATAATTTCTAGGAGTTACGTAAATGTTAGAATAAGGACGTAGGTATGTACTTTCGTTTGAGTTCGCGTCAAAGCGTTTTGTTAAAAATTGTCGATGTTTTTCTTACGTTTACGAACTAATTTATTTCTAAATATTAAATAATATTTATGTTTAATATTAATTAATTTTTCCGCAAGAAGATTCTGTAATCTATTTATTTGATAAAGTAGATAAAGCAATCTTAATGTCTATCTGGACATATGAAATTGAGTTGTGGTGGCTGAGGGGAGGAACAAGCAAATCCATAGACAAGAGACAACTAACTACAATTGCGCCAGTGTATTTAATTTAAATGTAACTAACACAATAAGGATACATAGTCCCTAGATACATATACAAGATACAGCTAAAATATTTTTAATTTTATGAACTTTTGAGCATGAATGTGTATTTATGCGAAAGATCTGCGATAGATTTCGACCTCTTATAAAGTTATAAGCATGGGCACAGGGCAATATCTATTAATTCGAGTTATTTTGCATCTTGTTCTTGTATCTTGTATGCATCGTATTCGTTGAGGCAACAGGCAACTTTTGTGTAGTAGTAGGATGTAGGATGGAACGTTGTAGTTAATGCGATAAGCGTAAGCGACTCTCTTTTCTACTGTCATTTGTCAACTGTGTTATTTGTGTTTATGTCAATCGTTAGCATTTATTTTCACACTCACTCACAGTTAACATTTCACAAACATCTTTATTCATATAAAATAAACATAAAACATATTTATTTGCGATTTGCATGACATTTCAATTTTTACTTATTAAAACGAAAACCGGTAACCAAAAGGTTTTAAATTTTAAAATTTAATTGAGAATATTGTTAAATTCTTGAATAATTCATTATGAGTGGAAATCAGAAAGTAACTGTATTAACAACAAATGGAAGAAGACAGAATGTACCAATTACGCCGAATACTACTCTTTTACAAGTATGAAATTAACATCCATTTTTATTTTCTTAATATTCCTGTACATATCTTTCAGATATTAGAGCAAGTATGCAAAAAATATGAATTTCAAAGTAATGAACATGGGTTAAAGCATCATAATAAGGTAAATCAAATAAATATTTTAACTATTTTTCACTTTAATGTTTAAAAATATCCAAAATGTATTTAGATACAAGATTTATCACTGACATTTCGATTTTCTGGTTTACCAAATAATTGCTTGTTAGAAATGTTCGAAACAGAAAATCCTCGAGAAGATGATAATGATGTTGTGTTATGCGTTCAGTTAGAAAATGGAGAACGTTTTCAAGGAGATTTTAAGTCAAATCAAACCATAGAATATGTCTTGAATGATTTATGTAAAACTGAATTTGAAGCTATGGAGAATCCAATTGTATTCTATATGAGACAAGAGATATATGGGAGTTCATTAAAAATTACAACTTTAAAAACTTTGGGTATTACAAGCGGTCGGGCTATTGTCAGACTTTTAAACAGAAAACCAGAAGATCTTAAAACGTTAGTTAATTTTCAAGTAAATGATGAAATTTTATTTAAAATTTAAAAATTCTAGTCAAGCAAATGTCTACGTTCCACCGACTGTAAAACCAGTTGAAACAAAAGAAAATGAAGAGTATCAAAAAAAATCTCAAAAATCCGAATCAAAAGGATCACTTGAAATTAATGTCTCAGAAATTGTTAAATCATTAAAAGCTGAAGATGATAAGAATCAAATTTCACAATTAGAAAATATTGTGGATGAAAAACGTATACAGGAAGAAAATCATGAAGACGATGAAAAAAAAAAAGATACGAAACCAACTTATGAATGGAATGAAAGTTGTGGTAGGTCAATGATTGAAAAAGAAGATAACACATTATTATTCTCTAATAGTGATGACATGGAAACAGATATAAATGAACCAATTGTATATGAGGTATTTATAATATATTAAATAAAGCTTAATCATTTTACATTATTATGTTGATATTTTTTTTTGATATTAGCTCGGTGAGCGTAATGCTGTTGTCTTTTCACTTGAATCAGCCCAGAAAGTACCAGATGAAATTCCTGATTCATTTTTTGAATTAACTACAAATGATTTAAAACTTTTACTTCGTGATTTGAGAAAAGAAGTAAGCGGAAATGATGAAGCTCCATTATTAACAGCTAAACTAAGAGAACTCGAAGAAAGTAAGAAGATATTAAGGAAAATGGAACAATACAAACATTGTGTGATTAGAATTCAATTTCCTGATAGACTAGTGTTACAAGGCACATTTCGACCAACTGAAAATGTATCTGATGTGCAAAGTTTCATAAAAAAATACTTAAAGAATCCTGACATAAATTTTCATTTATGTAAGTAATAAAGAAGTAATAAATAAAATCTGTTCCAATATAAATTTAAAATTTTAGTTACTATTCCACCGAAAAAAATTTTAAGTGAAAATGACACTTTATTAGAAGCAGATTGTGTACCTACATCAATTTTACATTTTGGTGTTGAAAACAATGATGAACAAGAAGAAAGTTTTTTATTAGACGAATTACACTCACAATTAACAAGTTTGGATGGTGCATTGTTATCTGCTACAAAATCAAGGTTAATCTTCATTTTTCTAGATATTGTTAACAATTTCAAATATTCTTATTTAATTTAGGGGTTTATTGCCACAAAGTGGAACAAAAGTTGACGAGGTTGATGTAATTGTGTCATCATCATCTTCATCTCCTTCAAAAGGTGCAGTTCCAAAGAAACCTAAAAGTGATGACTTTAAAGAATCCAAAATAACTTCATCAAATAAAGATGATAAGATTCCCAAGTGGTTTAAGCCGATAAAAAAGTAAACAACAATCTAATGATGTACTTTTTAGTTGATGGTAACCACATACATTTATGTATGCATGTGTACGAAAATTATAATAAAAAAACTGTTTCAGAAATAAAATAAATACATAAGAAAACAATTTTTTTTTCGATTTATTTAAAATAAATGACGTTAAATAAAATGTGTTTTAATATTCAAAATAAAATATAATAAAAGTAAACTCATGATGAATACAGCATTATTTTTTATAATATATAAATCGTTTTTTTTTTAAACTTAATAGATCTTTTATTATCGTTTACAAATGCATTTATTAATGTTGTATTTTTTTAAATAAAGAAAAATAGAAACAAAGACCAAAAATCTATTAATTCTATTCAGTAATTAAGTTATTTTCTTATTATTCTTTAGTGTATGTATATTCTAAAAAATGCCTAGCTCAAAATTTTAAGGCTCAAAATTTTTTGTTATAAACATGATGAGCTTCTTGGCAGTTTATTTATTTTGTCATAAAATCAAATGAGTTGGGTATAAAAGTAGAAATAATAATTAAATAAAACTCGTGTTTTTATATGTGAAATATTGTGTACATTAAATGTTAATTATTGTATATACATATATATTTATGTAATACATATATATATATATACTTATGTATATATATATATATATATATGTATTTTATAGATTTATATTAATATATATGTATATGCATATATATGTTCATATACTAGCTCTAAAATTTAAGATGTTACATATCAACATTGGTAAATTTGTTATGTATATATACCCATAATTAAATCATAAAAAGATTTCGAATGAAATAAGCAAACGACCATGCGTACTTAACAATAAACCTATTATATGTATATATATTTATACATATAATAATTATCTTAATTTTAACTATTAATTTTTTTTTATTTATTTTTTCTTATGTTGTGATTCATTGTAAACTATCTTAATCCTATTACTTTAATCAAATATAACGCGTTATTTTAAACTGTAGATGGTGACATTTTACTTGATTTTAATTAATTAAATTACTTATGTTGCAGATTATATAATGTTTACCAAGTTATAGGGTAAAAAAAATGCTTGGGTTAGTTTATTATTTTTTGTGTTAAAAATTATCAAATTTCAAATAATACAATTAAAATACGTTATTTAATAAGTCAAATATTTTTAAAGCTTTGTGAATGTTTGAAAGAAAACATTTTATTGTCATCATATCGGATAACAATAACGATGCGCACCATTAATTTTTTTTTTAAAAAAGTATTTTTTTAAAAATCTTATATGAATCTAAATCAAAGTTATTTTGATTAAAGTTTTTTTGCGACATGATTGCGAATTATAATAAAAAATTATAGAATTTTGAAATTGGTATATATTATATCAAAACTAAAAAAATACAAATGGTAAAAACATAAGACAAATTTGTGAATAAATCTTAATATATGATTTTAATATAACAAAAAAATTTCTATCTACAAGAACATAAAATACAATATTGTAAAAGTTCTTGTTGTTTCTAGTTTAAAAATCTATGTTAAATGTTTTACGATTTTTATGTAACAATGTTTTCAATATTCATTTTCTTTTTTTTTTTTTTGTTAATCAATTGATAACCAATTCGAATTTGAACAAATAATTTACAAATTTAATTGAAAATATTATAAATGAAAAGAGAAGATTAAACTCAAGTGATATACTAAATATTCAAAGCTTCAAAAATATTTGAAAAACAGATCTTTCAACTAAAAAATATAAGAAAGTTTACTTCAACTTTCAATTAATAAACAAATTTGTTGTACTCAAACATAATAAAATTCAATTTTCTCAATAATTTTGTTTTTTTTTTGATTTTTTCATATATAATTATTAAGGCTAATAAAAATATAAGACCATAAAGCTTCAAAAATTCTTTTAGTCTTTTTTCTGTTTTTATTTAATTTTTTTGTTTCTTTTTTATAAAAAGCGACCGCACTTTTTGAACCAATAGTACATTATGAAATCGTTCTATTAAAAATTAAAAACAAAATTCTAGACAACATTTAAAAAGAATTTACATTCTTGATCCTTTTTGTTGTAAAAACTTTGCGCGATCATTTGATTCTTGCTCTCTAACCAAAGGACTGTGGCATTCTTTCGAAACAACAAACAAAAATTCTGTGTCTTCTGCACCATAACTATATTGGGAACCAATATTCACTAATTGTTCGAATCTCCAGCCATCAGACATTGTTGATACCATCTGTAATATTATATTTTGTTATAAAAATAAATGCATGATTTATTTAATTAATTTACTTGAGTTAATTCATTCTCTTGACATTGTAAAACTCTATAAACACGTTTTTTATCTGAAGTTGGTCTCTGCAAAAAGATATATATGATTTATACGTAAGCATTTACTTTCAATATTCTTAAAAACTTACTTGATCTCTTCTTAAAATGCATTCTTTCAGTAAACTTATAAGTTGTGTAACATTGTAAAATTCAGCTTCTTCAAGAACCCCTTCTTCTGATAAACCGTCTAAAACAAGTTTACCATGTCTTAAATAATTAAGAACAGGTGCAAAATATCTAGGATCCCTATCAATTAAGTAAGCACCAGTTTCATCCTAAAAGGACATAAAAACTAAATAAACAGTTTATTTTTAATGATGAATAATGTACTTTATCTGATTTTATATCTGAATCTTCTTGAATTAGTCTCGATAAAAAAGAGCTAGGATCACGAGACAACGTAGTTTTAGTTGTTAAAAATGTTGTTCCACCCACATTTAATTTAACCCATTGATGGACATTCTCTCTAGCTAGAAAATTAGGACTCTTTTTACCATTCAAGTTAACCGTTGCCATTTCTTTTACCACTTCTCCGTCATTCATTAATGCTTTTTTGTTTCTGATGAAATAATAAATAAGTATATATTAAAAAAATAATTTACATAAACAAAAAATCAACAAAATGTTGTACAGTACAAAACACGAGTAAAAATAAAAAGTTTTCAAACAAATAAATAGATAAAATTTAATAAATTTTAATTATTTGAAATATATATATATGAAAAATATTTTACATTCTAGTTATTATTTAAAAAAAATTAGAAATTTTTATTTATAAAATTGCACTCAATTTATGGTGTATCTCTTTTTTTATTTAAGATTTTGACAGAATGATGACATGACAGCAAGATTTTGACAATTCCCAAATGAAAAATTGAGCAAATTTGGGTTTTAAATATTATACACAGTCATTTCCAAAACCAAAAAGTTATTATAACCGGTCCATACGCTTCGAGCAATGTCAGAGCGGTCGATCACATAGACTGAGTGTAATCTTATCACGAGCTACAAAATGAACACAAATTCTTTTTTCTGATAGATCGTGTCGTACTCAGCACCGAATTATTTTATGAAAACGACCTATGATGTGACGTTTACGACCGTTCACGAATATTGCAGTGACGCTAACAAAAATTTCTCGAATAATTTTTTGTTTTACAGGTTAACCCCTCTATTCTGGATAAGAGATACCTTTTAACTTTTAAAGTTAAGAGATAACAGATTTTTCGTATTCTAGATAAGAGAAAAATGTAGAGTTTTTGCTTTTAAAAGTGAAAAGATCTCCAAAACGTCAAATGACAATTTGAAGTTGTTATAATACAAAATCAAACAATATTTGATTCAATTCATTCAAATAGTTAAAATTATAAATAAAAATATATATATATTGCAATTACAATCGAGCGCTGTTATTAAATTTTTTTATAGATTATATATTATAGAAGGTTAAAATTATATTAAAAGTTTAAAATTATTTTATTTTAAGAAAAAAATATATTTTTGTATAATTTATTTAAAAAAAAGTGCAAGCCACGCTAAAATGTAAAACAAAACATAAAACAAAATGGCACTTATTAATTTTTAAAAGTTAAAAGTTTTTTAAAAGGACCTCGATGAGGTACTATTAAGTTAAGAGAAATTTTGTCTCTTAACCTCTTAAGTAGAATACGAATATCTCTTTAAAAAAGTCTACACAAAAAATAAGAGACCACCTGATTTTTGACATCTGTTAACTTTTAATCTTGAATACGAAAATCTTTTAACTTCTCTTAGGTAGTATTTAAAAGATAAGAGACTCATAACTTTTATGTAGAATAGACGGGTAAATTTCAACTGCTTATTTACTTTTATGATACGAATCTGTTTTGAAGTTGGTAAATTAATAAAAATAATTTAACTTTTTGAAAATAATATTATTACAATTAACTTAAAAAAAAAACTATTTGACTCGTAAATTCAAATTATTTTTTATCTTTATATTAAAAAAATATCAATGGTTTGACAGCTGCAAGTTTTTTTCAAGTAAAGTGTTCTTGTACTTACTTGAAGATGAGAGCTTCACACTTCACTTATTTTTCTTTTTTCTCTTATTTACATTGATCAAACTTTTCGATTTACTGAACATTTTTGTTTTATATTATTATTTATGGATTTGTGTATGATGGATGATCGTTTAACGTATCGTAATTTCGTATGCTAAAGCTGTCATCATGTTGATTCGTAGAAACAGCCCATTGAGAAAATTTCTCCTTCAGAAATTACTGGGTTTTCTTTATTTTAAAAAATTCTACAGAATAAAGATAAATTTGACATTTCTTTTTTGTGTGACTTGTTGTTACTTGACTTCGTTTTGTTTTTTTTTTTTTTAATATTTTCTTTATTCTTTTTCTCAATTTTATATAATTTTTTACTACAGGAAATTTCAAAATTAATTTGTTAAATTATTAAATACTGCAAAAAAATTATAAAGTTGTCAAGTTTTGATTAAAACTTTGACAGTTTTGTGTTCTGAAAGATTTTTAAAATGAAAATGTGCATATGATTAGCAAAATTCATGGTTAAATTGAATAATCATATGACGGTTGATTATTCTTAACTCGCTTTACAAATTTATGTCAAATTTTTTAATTCCTTTCCGTTCTTTATTTTATTTATTTCCCCTCTTCCAATTCCGCTTATTCCAGAATGAATAAACATTGAACAAGTACAAGAGTACTGTACTGATGACTAGTTACTGAACTGTCTAAATATGAGTACAAGTACTAGTACTGTACTGACTGAGTAACGTTGTCAAACTTCAAGAATTTTAAAATTGACTTCAATTGATTCGGCAATTTAATTCGGTACATTAAATTTTACATTCTACAATTTGATTTCTATTTTGCAATTTCGAATTTGCAATTTGCATAATCAAAGCATAAGCTAAGCAATAACAGGAGTATTTAAGAACGAGTATTTCTTGCGAATTTCAATTTAAAATTATTATTTTCCTATCAGTAAAGTTTTTATAAATTTTATCAGAAAAAATGTCTTTGCAAGAGGTAAGGATTATTCTATTAATAATTTCAAACAAATTTAATTGTATATATATACTTTTTAAAGTTAATTTTTCATATATTTAAAAACATTGTTTTAGCAATTTGAAAAAGCAGCCGAAAATGCAAAAATTTTAAAGACCAAACCTTCAGATGATCATTTATTAGAATTATATAGTTTGTATAAACAAAGTACGGTTGGAGATTGTAATACGGGTTAGTATTGTAATTATATGCATACAATGTAAAAATGATATATAAAAAGGTTAAAAATAATTTTTTAGAAAAACCAGGGTTTTTTGATTTTGCTGGCAAAGCTAAATGGGAGGCTTGGAATTCTCGTAAAGGAATGTCAGAAGAAGATGCTAAAAAAGCATATGTAGAAAAGGTTGAAAACCTAATCGAAACATATGGCTTAAATTAATTTTTTTTATTTTTTTAATAAAACGCACACTCTTATCAAAACTATTTCTTATGTATTTGTAATACTCGGCATTCTAGTGATAAGACTTTCTTATCTTAAATAGAAACAAGAATGTCTTTGACAAGAATGTTTAAAAAAAAATAATTTTGTATAAAACTAGTAAATTAGGTGCAAAATATTTTTGCACTTTATAATAATGCATTTGTAACAAAAATAAAATTTTGTATTGAACTGCAGTGTAACTGCACTAGAAATAAAAAAAATTGTGAAATATTGTAATTTGATATTAGAAACCAAAATATATTTAAAATCTTATAATATATACTCAAAATGAAATAAATATTCTGCTTAAATTGGAGTTTTTATTTTTATTTAACATATAAATTGGGAATATTTGTATAAGTTTTAAATAATTCAAAACCTTAAATAAATTAAAACGCTTTTTGTTGTAATATAAGATTTTATTGACCATAAATGCATAGTACATTTAATGTAAAATGTTATTTAGTTTGGGTTATTGTTGACGAAGATATAACTCATTTTGAAGCTCACGTAAATTAATTTCTAAGGTTTCTACTTCATTAAATCTCATTGCTGATCTAGCCTGTTTTATATAACCTTTAATTATATTTATTTGCTCAACCAACGGATCAACATTACTAATTGAATTGGATTGATGTGTACTCCAATTATCTAATGTTGCTACAGCCGACTAAAAATTAATAAATTATTTATATAAATAATATAATTAGTTTTAGTGATATTTTCAATGATATTTAAAAACTGAAGTCCAATTTCCTTTCGTTAATAATTTTATTTGATCGCTATATATCGATATTTTGCAAATAAAATATATATTAACTTGAAAGAAAATCCGACTAATTTAAATGTAATTAAATTATTTAATCAGAAATTATTTTAACATACCCCTGACGCAAAAGATTGCTTCCCTGAACTATTTACAATAACTTTACTATTCGTAAGACCATATTTTTCAAAAGCTTCTAAAGCTAATTTACGTTCTCTTTCTACATTTTGTTCTGTTTCTCTTCTACGCTTATCCTGTAATCGTTTAATTTCTTCTTCAACGGGTAATTTTGAAATAGATAACATATTCTCTTTTATAAATTGAATGCTGGCTATACGTATAGCCTTCTTTAGAGCTTCTTCTCTACTACCTTCTTGTGTAGGAATTCCTAAAATCCTCTTACTCTTAACATCTATTAATTCAGCTAAATTGCCTATTTTCCCCCTTAATGAGCTAACATCGTTTATAATGTAGATACATTCACCTTCGTACAGACTATTTACCATTTTTTCATACATTTCTATATCAGGAGAACTTTCTTTTTTAATTTTTTGTATTTCATCATAAATGATTGTAATTGATGGTCTATAATTTCTACTATCTTGCATTTCTCTTCTTGCATCTAATAAATGTAAGCAATGATCACAAACTCTCAAGTTATTTGAATGTTTATCTGATTTTGAGTCACCGTTACTTTCAAGCTCATTTGTTGACATGGCACCATTTACTAATTCGACTGAAATATTAAAAATTATTTTTGTGACAGAAATTACAATATGAATCAATATTGGAAACCTGCAGTATTTATCGAAAGAAATTGCGAACATTCGTCGCACATAATACAACCACATAAACGACAATGATGTTGTCTTCTTGCAATGTGAAAAGTTTTTGCACAATTTGGGCATAACTTAACTAGGTTTCCATCTATCCATGGAACAGTCTAAATTATTCAAAGTATTCTATTTAAATTTAAAACTGTTTAATCTGATTCTATTATCTTACTTTCTGATCGTGATTCTTTTGTTGTATCGGATCGGTTGGTCTATCTTTCAGCAACTTGTTTAATCTTATTATTAATCTATTTGTTTCATTTGCATATCGATCTATTCGTGGAGTTCTATGTAGAAAAATATATATATAAATGTATATATAATTATATACCTTTTATGTATTTGATTTTTAATATTACCGTATAGAGTTAAAATAAGAAAAATGATTACACTCCGCTCCTATAGTTTGATACATATTATTAAATACATTATATTGATTATTTGAATTAACTTTAAGATTATTATCAATTGATTTTGCAAGGTCTATGGTTTCATCTAAATTGAATTTTATTTTTCGTTTAGCTTTGCTAAATATATCTTTAAAAGATTTCAAGACATCTTGTTCTTCAGCATGAAACTTCATGACATGATCCGTAAGTCTTTCTGGGCTTTTCAAATCTTCTCTACAAATAGGACATAAAAATCCTTCAAGAATTTCTCCTTCTTCGATCTCTAGCAATCGGTTCATGGTTTATTATTACTAAAGCACAAAAGCCTTTTAATTAATTAGATAATTAAGAGAAGAAAAAACACCCCTCTTTTCGATTTTTTTTTTCACTTTTATTTTTGAAATGGTAATTAAAATAATCAACAGTGTCATCATGTCATGTTCTACTGTCAAATCAATCAAATCAAATGTCAACTGGAAAGCTGGAGCTGGAAGTAGATAGTGTAGGACTTGCGTTTTCACGGTTTGTCGCGAATTTGGAAATTTTATGGGTGTATGGGCTTATCGTTGCAAGAAAATCGTTGGGCAGCGCATCACAGTAGAAAAAACTTATTTGAAAGAATGTTGTTGACTGACATATGTCTCTCATTTTCAGAAACTTTGTAAAAATTACAATTAAGAAAAATGTAGAAAATTGAAAAAAAAATTGTATGTATGAACATCAAAATCCACTAAATTGTCAAAACGTCTATATTAAATTTAAATTTATGTTGCCTGATTTATCAAAATATTTTGTTTTGCTATATTTCAAAAAAATTTTAAATTCTTAAAATAGAAAATATTTTTTTATTTGTATTTCTTTATATTTATTTCTTTTTGACATTCTAATAGTACAAAATTCAAGCCTACTCTTTGCACACATATAAAGATGCAATTGCAAATGGGCCCAATCAGACGATTCAACTTTCAGCTCCAACATAATTAAGCTTCTTTCAGACTATTCATTAAAAACTAGTATCACTTTTATATGTGTCTGTACATTTTTTTTTTGAAAATAAGATTTGAAGCGAGAGGTATATAAAGAGAAATATTTATTTATCGGTACGTACTACGTACGTATGCACGTAAAATACATTTTTGTATTATTCGTTTGTGTTTTGTATATTGTATTTGACTTGACTTGACATTATTTAATAATTTAATATACATATTTTGCTATTATTAAAATACGATATTAATATTATTAATATACGATATTAACATTAAAAAGAAAACATTTTATGTATTGATATAATAAAGCTTAATAATTTAACTTAAGTTTATGTATAGAACAAGTGTTTACATATATCAACATTAATTGTAATCGTTTCGGTTGAATTTCAATATAATAATATTTCCTTCCTGCATACAGAAATACAAAAGTTTTCTGAACCTGGTAAAAAATTTTGTTTACTGTTTTGTTTGTATTGGTAGATTCTCTCGTTCACCAGCTAAAATTTTGTCAACAAAGTGATGAACGAAAATTGCTTTATAGTTAAAAAATTAATTTATAGTACGCAAAATTAATTTATAGAAAAGGGGGAATGAAACGAATGGAAAGAAGTGTTGAAAGTTTACCCGTCTGAAAATAGACACGCAATGACATGTAAGCGCTGAGAGTTTTCGCAAATTGCGAATGGCATCGCAACAGTTTTGATTGATTGCAATTTCAATTTTATGTGAACGCGCCTACTGTATTATAATTAAAGTATTTTTTAACAGTAAACTACAATAGTCCAATACAACTCCAATTTCTGATCAACGACAGTTCTTTAATTATTATTTAATATTTTTGCAGCAAGGATATGTATTTTGAAGCAAAACAAAACACATGTTTTCAATCATAACATTAAACATATGGTCATTTGTCTAAAAATTTTAATTTTTTCATTAGAATGTAATAATTCTGTAGTAAAATTTATTTAAATATTTTACATAATTAACAGTGTTCAGAAATCAAAAATATACATCAATAATGTTTTCAGTTTATTCTAAAGTTAATCATTTTCAACGAACGTCTTACAGCTTAGTAAAAAACTTAAAGTACTATAGTGTTCAAAATGAAATAAATACTTCGCTGACTGAAAATTTAGATAAATTCAAAGATAAAACTGTGAATATAAGCAGAAGAGTTAAACTTCCACCTAGACAACCACTAACAAAAAATTTCTTCTTAGGAATTGTAGATAAAGAGATTTTATCATTTCCAGAAGTTATATCAAGAGATGAAATGTCAACGTTATATAAAGAAGTAAATAGTATTGAAGATTGTTTCCAAAATGATATCTGTAACACGCCAATGACTGACGATTTCAATAAAGAATTACTAAATAACTTAAAAAATTTAGGTTTATTTGGTTTAAATGTATCACAACTATATAATGGTAAAGAATATTGTATGTCGGAAAGTTTAATTGCATCGCAATTTGAAATTCAAAGAACAAATGTTGCCTCTTTCTTACTACCACATCGAATCGTTTGCGATGTTATTAATACTCATGGTACTGAACAACAAAAACAAAAATATCTGTCTAAACTAGCAAATGGTAGCAAATAATATTTAATCTAAGAAAAATAAAATTAATATTTTTAATATAGGTTCTCTAATTGGAACAGATGCAATATTAGAATTAAATGATGGAAGTAATCAATATTTTAACACTGTTGCTGATTTGGATACCGGGACAAATTTGTGGACTTTAAATGGAAAAAAGTCGTTCTTTACTACTATAAAAGCTGATGTATTTCTAATTCTTGCTGAAACTTCTCATTTAGATAACGCTGGAGTTTCTGCAAAGGGAATAACTTTATTTCTTTTAGAAATTAATCAACCTGGTGTAAAAGTATCTGAATGTCAAAATTCATATGGTCATAGTGTAATAGAATTTGATAACGTTATTTTAAGCAATGGTAATATTATATTTAGAAATTATGTCTTATTCTTATTCATATTATATTTTTTTTTTGCATTAATCTTAGATAACATAATTGGACAACCAAGTGTCGGCACTGAGGTAGCTCAACTTTTACTAAATAATAGTCGAATAAGATCATCTTATATAGGTTTTGGCATGATGAAAAATTTAATTAACAAAGCTACAAAATATGTAATAGAAACAAAATCTTGTGGAGTTGCATTAAAGTATAACAATGATATTTTATGTATATTTTTCTTGATAATAATTTTGTTAAAAATATTTAATTAGGGACATGGAGTCTATAACAACATCTTTATCTAAAATAGTTTGCAATGCTTATGCCACTGAAAGCATGGTTTATTTAACTACTGGTCTAATAGATGAGTTTGAAAATCAAGATATAGATGTGGAATCAGCAATATTAAAGGTTTATTTAGAATATAAAATAAATTTATTTTCTTTTTAATGTATGTATATCGTATATGTATATTATATTTTCAGTTGTATACATTAAACAGCTTGCGAAATTCTATACATTCTATTTTGGATTTTATGGGTTCGAAATATTTATTGCCAGAACAACAAATTGAAAATGATTTCAAAGATTTAATTAAGTTTTATACACAGGGAGAATCTGCCGATTCTCTACAACTTTTCATAGCTTTATCTGGACTTAGACATGCTGGTGTAAGTAAATCTTTAACATTTTGTTTTTATTATTCCCAATTATTTTTGTTGATTTTTTTAAGATGTCGCTTCACGAAACTGTAAATAAACAAAGAAATCCTCTATTCAATCCGGGACACATACTTAATAAATTTTTTCAGTCTACCAGTATACTAGTACCCAAAACAAATATGTCGTTGAATGAAGAATTACATCCATCACTTGAAGCAGCATCACAAAATCTAGAACATTCTATATATAGATTAGGACTATGTACAGAAATGCTTTTAACACGATATGGAAATGAAATTGTAATGAAACATTCTGAAATTAAGCGATTAGCTGAAATGGTTACTCTAATTTATGCTTCATTTGCAAGTTTAGCTCGAGCGTCGCGTTCCTATTGTATAGGTTTGAGATTAGCCGATTATGAAATGTTAATTGCATCGACAATAGCTTTGAATGCAAATGATCGCATAAAAGAATTAGCAATTGAAATTGAACAAGGACCTTTTATTACAAACGACGTAAACTATCAAAGAATATCAAAACAAATTTTACAGAGTAAAGGATATTTTTCCGAAAATCCACTGAAATTTAATTATTAGTTACATTTATAATTATAATTGCCTTAATATACTATGTATTTCTATTCTCAAATTTGTTCATTTATTTTTTCTTTATTTTTAAGTGAATAGTACAACATTCAACTGGAAAAAAGATTTGTATTCTGCCAGAAAATGTACATTATTGTTCATTTCCCAGGAAGACACACTGAGGAAAAATAAATTTGTTAAATAAAAATTTTAATTTCCTTATCTTTGATACCTTGTTTATGTTTTCAATGAAAATTGAGTTGTCAGGAATTCAACATTTCCAATTAGCAAATTCCTCATAGTCACAAGCCAGGGAAATAAGTGAATATTCGAAATTAAATTTAGTGTTTAAGTTAAAATATATATATATATATATATATATATAACTGAAATAAGAAAAGATCGAGGAGCACGGGTTGAAACCCCGCGAGAACCGAAATTTTTTCAAATGGTGAAAATGACTGACAAATGTAATTTTCAATGCAACCATTTCAAAAGGGAAAAGGACCTATAAAGTTGGCCTACAGATTTATCTGTAGGATCCACTATTAAAATAAATAAATACGAATTCAAAAAAAAAATTTGACGGTAAGTGTGAAGTGTTACACAAAATATTGAACTCTACTAAACTAAGTATCGCCGTCGGGTATCAGCATAGTATACATTTATACGATGAGTTGTAAAAAAAAAATTGAAAAGCAAAAAATTTAATATTCGAATTAATATTTTGAATATATTTGTAATACATTCTTGAATACATTCTAAATTCATTATTTAAATTCATTCAGAAATGCATTTTTTTAAATGTCCCAATTTATTTGAATATGTACCATCTAGTAAATACTAATACACATTTGTGCTAGCAAGGCTGGTTGGGAGGAAGTTGGGTTGGGATGATATACTTAGTTGTAATTGTAAAGTTAACTGTAATAGTGATGGAATAGTAAACAAAACATTAAACCACTGTCACGTCATGTGAACGTGAGAAGTAGCAGCATATGGTATGGTCCGTTTTTTGTTCGAATATCAATCGATTCAATTCGAGAAATCGATTTAATAATAAAACTATTGGAATTGAAATGAAAAGTTAAACGGTTGAAAATGTCAATTTTTGTTTTGTGAATTGATGATGTCAAATATTAATTTTAGTAGGAGTTTTACAAAAATTAATAATAGACATTTTTTTCTAATTTGATATTTCTGATCAAGGTATTAAAAACATTCGTGTTTTTTCAATGGCTTGGCGATCAGTTGGAGCTAATAATGCTGACCTAATCAGACAACTAAGAGGTAAACAGTTAGTTTTTTTTTTTATTGTTTTTAACTAAACTTACTTTTTTCAGAGTATGGAGTTATAAAAACTGAAGCCGTAGCCAATGCAATGATAGCAACAGATAGAAAATGGTACATTTGTTTAAGATATAGAATATTTTCTTATAAAGAAATTTGTATTTTATTCTTTCTGTTTTGATAGTAAATTTGTATAATTCGAACACAAACAAATTTATTTCTTAAAAAGGAAAATTTTATATAGAAAGTAGTAAAAAAAAGTTTATACGTCATATTTTCCACTGGAATTCATTTACTAGGTGTAAAAAATGAGCCATATTTATATGTTAAAGAAAAAACAAAATTTGTTATAAAAAGAAAATAGCTGTGAAAAAAAGATCAAAAAATTGTATCTCATTTAGCCTGATTATTTGACATTTATAGCTTAGTGAAAAAAAAAAAAAAAAACATAACAAAATGCAGATACAAAATATTTCAATATTAATGTTTATTAATTCTTCTAAGGTATTCTCCTAGAAATCCTTATGTTGATGCACCGCAAGGAATTGGTTGCGGGGTCACTATAAGTGCACCACATATGCACGCTTACGCTTTAGAAATATTAAAAGATCATCTCAAACCAGGGGCTAAGGTTTTAGGTAACAAATATATAAAATTAAGAATTGAAATTTTAATATTTGATTTTTTAGATGTAGGTTCCGGGTCTGGATACTTAACAATGTGTCTACTTAGATATTTAAATGCAGTTGGTGATACAGAAGGTAAAGTGGTAGGAATTGAACATCAACCAAATTTAGTAAAATTAAGCAAAGAAAATATCAGTAATGATGATGCTAGCTTACTAGAATCAGGAAGAATAATAATTGTAGAAGGTGATGGCAGGAAGGGTTGTTCAGAACATGCTCCTTATGGTAAATTTAATTTATTAAATTTGTGACATTATATAACTTGCATTAATTTTTTTTAGATGCCATTCATGTTGGAGCTGCTGCTCCATCAACTCCAAATCATTTAATAGATCAATTAAAAAACGGAGGTAGATTGATTGTACCTGTCGGACCAGAAGGTGGGTCGCAAAATTTAGAACAGTATGATAAAGATAGTAAGGGGAATGTCATAAATACAACATTGATGGGCGTTATGTACGTCCCTTTAACTGATTTGCGTCGTTCTTGACTTTGGTTGACAATTAAAATTATTATAGTTTTACTTTTTTTAACAATAATTGCTTATAGAGTGTTTAAAAATTATATGTCAGATTAAGAATTTATTACCTTTATTTTTAATGCTTAATTTCATTTGTTACATGTATACAAATTTCCATAATTTATTAATTAATAAAAATAATGCGATAAAAAACTGTTGCTTTTGATTATAAACAATAATTATACATAAATGGAACCTGATGAAAATTTTTTTAATTATGTAATTACATATATTTGAATAAAATAAATAAAAATAAAATCACAGTTATTTTTATTATTAAGGTACACATAAACTTTATTTCAAGATTAATATAACGACATTAAAGAAAAGCTTTTAGTTATAATATTAAATTAATAATAATGTTTGTTATTATTTTTTTAACAATTTTTTTATGTAGAAGGTAATAGATTTCAGAGATTTTTTTAAGCGAAAATTTTTAGTCGTTCATGCAGCTATTTATTATATGAAATTTATAAAACAGAATATTATATATATAATAAGTTTTATAAATAAATTGGAAGATCAATACATTTGAACTGTAGTTGCTTTTATTAAATCAAAAAAGTTTTTGCTCAAAACAAAATAAATGCATTATTATTTTTACGAACTTATATGACTAGAGAAAGTTATTAAAAATTATTAAAGAATACAAGAATTTTTATTATTATATTTAATCTATAGAATTTAAATAAAAAAATATTTTATATATTTTTTCATATAAATTCTATAAAATAGTATGAATGTATATAATTATATTCTTGTTTCATACGTTTATAATAATGATTTTATTAAGTTTTAATAGCCGCTTTTTGTCAATTTAATTTCAGTGACGAAAAGAAGTTATATATAATTAATTACACATATTAATCTTTGGAAATGAAAATATTAAATGACTAATATTATGCATATTTTTTTTTTCAATTTAATTAACTTTTATCCTACTAAATTTTAAAAATTTTTCAGCTACTAATCTAATAATTGAAATGTATTAACATTTTTGTGGTTCAATAATAAAGAATGCTTCAAAGTTAAAATCTTTAATGCATTTTTCACTTTGCAGATTTTTAATATTTACTTTCATTTTAATTTTTTTTTCTTTTTTTTTTAACAAATTCTTCTCAAAATTTTTTAATTTAAAATTAAAAATATCTTTCAAAAATTAGGTACATATTTGTAATTAATAATTATTAATTTATTTTTTTATGTAGTGTAATCTCACTTTTTTTTTTTTTTTTAATTATTTTTCAAAAGTTTGAATTCGTTATTTTATTTGAAACTAACGTATATGTAAAGTACTCTAATATGTAATATACTTTATATTTAAATTAAAAATTTTTAATTTATTTCAAATTTCACCTTTATTAAATTTAAATTAATTTTTATAATTGTTATAATTTGAACAAAGGCAAAAACAATGTATTTTTTTTTTATTCAAAACATATTACAAAATCGTTGTTACAAATTCATTTTTTGTTTGTTAGGAAGAAAATAATTTTTTTAGGTTTATTGCATGCCTCAGTCCTTATATATAACTAATATTAATTTATTATGATTGAGTTTTAATAATGATAAAAATATTTTCGAAAACATTTCACTTATTCAAAATAAAAATTGAATTTTCTGTAAAAATAATTGATTTAAATTTAAAACCTTTATAATTTTGTTATTACACAAATTTTATTTCTTTTAAAATAAATTAATTTCCTTACATTTCTAATTGTTCAAATGAATAAACATAAATTTTTCATGACAAATAAAAAATAATCTTTAAATTTTAACTTATTAAATATATACATAGCAAAATTAACAATTTTTTAAAAAATATATGAATTTTAAATATACCAATATTTTTCAATGAAATCTAATAAAAATAAGATTGATTTTTACACTTAATATAAAAAAAAAACGAAAATTCATATAAAGGTATTTAGTTTTTAAATTTTTAATAATAAATTAACAAATTAAATTTATTTAAATACAATTTTAAATAATAATAGGAAATTCGAAGTACAAAAACAATATAATTCAAATTATTGTCTTAGCAATGTGGAATGTTTCTTTAAAACAATTAATTTGAATATTTCAGTTCAATTGAATTCTTTTTTTAAATTTGCAATCAAAACTCAAAAAGGTATTGAAATATAATAAATTATTCGTTTTTATGTCCACATATTTTT
This sequence comes from Argyra leucocephala, assembly GCA_963942445.1. NCBI lineage: Eukaryota > Metazoa > Arthropoda > Insecta > Diptera > Dolichopodidae > Argyra > Argyra leucocephala. The sequence goes on along the minus strand of OZ012678.1, from coordinate 27,757,598 downwards.
CGGGACGGATTTTGATACTTACATATAAGTCCACGTACAAATACTGCAAATATGTTGATAAATGGTTTAATGGAATATGTTGATATGTAATTGACAAAAATTTTTATTTTTTATGTTTCAATCAATTCAAGAAAAGAATTCAATTAACTTTCATTTAATTAAGCCACACATAACAATATAATATAGATGAGAAGAACTAAGTACATACATATGTATATACGTATTATATTATATACACAGCAAAACTTAAAATAAAATTTTTAAAATTACATAATAACCAAAAAAATTTTTCTACATTCACAATGTATTGCTCACAATATTATTATGTATATATTTTTAATGCTTATTAATATAACATTTTAACTTTATTTATAGGGATAAATAATATATATATAAATATATATATATATATTTTTTTTTTCAATTTATGACTTGTTTTAATAATTAGTAATTAGTAATATATGTGTAATTTAAAACACATCGTTGATTTCAACAATAGACATACCATCAATGTCCTTTATCAGTTAATGCGATTCTAATGCAATACAACCCTCTTCTTCCATTTTAGATAAGAATTTTATTGCACGGAATTGTGGCTCAGTTTGTCGTATCATATCAATAAAACCCAATAACTTTTTAATACCAACGAAAATTCTAAATATAAATTTCAAAAATTTGTATTGAATTTATTGAATATACGAAATTTAGCAACATACCTTCTCTTATGCATCTTTTTAGCAATTTTATTCAGCTCTTCCCTCGAAAAAAGATCATGTTGTTCTAACACTTCAATTACATGCTCAGATTCAGATAAATTTGGAACATGAATAATTGATGTAAAAGCTGATAACATTTCCATTTCTTCCAAAACTTGACTGAATTTAAAAAGAAATTATTAACAAACATTTAGAAATGTTATTTTTTAAAAAATAATTACCGACGACTGCTAGTACACAAAACAAGTAGTTTTCGACCTTTTGGCGGTTGTTTTTTTAGTAAAACCAAAAGTGCTTGTAATCCCATATTGGAATATCTTGGACCAATCGGACCATAATCTAAAAGACGTTCGATATTGTCAACAACAACACAACTCAAAGTTGATCTGTAGGCATCATCAAAAACCTTAAGAACAATAGTTATTTAGTTAATATATTATTTTTTGATAAAAATTAAATTTATTATTACTTTACGAATTTGAAGACATTTAGCTGATTCTGTAAAGCCAACCATATCTTCTGGAGAAACAACTTTAACAAATGGAAAATCAGATAACTTTGCTAACTGAGCAGCTAATGCAGTCTTGCCTGCATTAGGAGGACCCTCAAGCAAAATTGAAACAAGACCTGATGATTCTGGAGCTTTTGCTTGATTAATATATAACATACCATCTTCTAGAATATGAGCTACTGGAACACCCCAATTTATTATGCCACGAGAGAGCATTGTGTCCAATATTTCTTGCGCTGTTCCAAATGCCTAAAAAATTAAATTTTATTAAATACGAATTTAAGGTTGAAAAAAAAAACTATCAAATAACATATTACATACGGGTTTAATGTCATTGTCCAAAGAGTGTAAGAAATCATTACGATTAACTTTCAATTTTTCAATTGCTTGAGGATCAACTTCAACTTTGCTTGATGCTTTTATTAATCTATTCATAGCTGATGATTGTGCAGCACGAATTAAACCCTCAAGTTCAGCACCACTGAAATTTTTAGTCAATTCTGCCAATTCCTAATTTTGTTTATTAAAAATGTTATTCGTTATATTTTTGAGAAATATATTATATACAAAAAAATATGTACTTGTATGTTAACATCAGGATCCATTTTATTATATTGCTTCATACGTCTCGTATGAATATTAAGAATTTGAACTCTACCCTGCTCATTTGGTAAGCTGATTTCCATTTGTACTTCCAATCTTCCAGGACGAAGTAAAGCTTCGTCAATCATATCACGTCTGTTTGTCATACCAATAACCAAAATGTTATTCAGTTGCTCAACACCATCAATTTTAGCTAATAATTGATTTACTACGGTGTCGTGAACACCACCACCAGCACCAGCAACTGAACCTCTTGCTTTACATATAGCATCGATTTCATCAAAAATTATAATATGCAAACCACTGTTAGGTCCGAGCTTGAAAACATGAATATTGTAAATTATCCTATATTATGATATCTTTCAAATTTCTTACTCGTTTTTCTTCTTCTTCTGCTTCGGCAAACAAGCGACGAACATTAGCTTCTGACTCACCAACATATTTATCCAAAATTTGAGGCCCATTAACTATTTTTGGTTCACGGGCATTTAACATATTACCAATTTGTCGTGCCATCAAAGTTTTGCCTGTTCCAGGAGGACCATACAATAAAATACCTTTAACATGCTTACATCCTAATTGTTCAACAATTTCTGGAGGAAAAACTCGAGATGCAAAAGCACGACGGAAAATTGCGTTAAACTCTTTATCCAAACCGCCGATTCCCATTTTTCCAAAATCCCAGTCAGGATTAATTATAGACTGTCGAACGATTTTGCTAATATTGAAAATGAAAAAAATAAAAATATATTTTTCAGTTTATGAAAAGTTACCCTTTAGCTTTGCCAGTTAAGTTCAACGATGAATTGTCAGCTTTTTCAAATTGCACAACAGTATTACCCAATAACCGACCAAATCTAACTTTTTTCATCTGATCGGTTTTTCCTTCTTGCATTGAGTGTGGATCGATGGCTATATAAATTTAAATAATATAAATAATATTTAGATATTTAATGATTAACGTTAGATGTATAAATAATAACCTTCAAGAGATTTAACTGCCAAACCAAGTAACTTTTTATCTTGGAAACTAAAGACTAATGTTTGACCGACAGTAAGTGCCAATCCAGCAAATTGCAATAAAAATTCTTTAGCCATAAGATCGGTATCGTACGGTTCTTGAGAAACACTAGGAATAAATTATATATAAATATTTATTAAGAATAAAATAAGTAAGAATTACGATAAATATAGTTTAATAATTTTTAATTTAATTAATTTAAATATTAAATATTTTTAAATTTCTTGTTGAACTATAAGTTTAATTTTAAATTAATTATTTTGCTATTTTTTTTTTAAACATAGCTAAGTAGAATTTTTCAAAAATTATTAATTAATAGAGATAGTATAAATTTGGAAAAATCAATACTATTAAGTTTCATAATAATAATTATAATTAATATATTATTTTTGTTATGTGAAAATTGCATATCAAATTTTATTTAACTTATTCTTATAACTGACCTATTTTTTAATTAATTTCATGAACTTACGTTTTTTTCTGTAAAAAATCTGTTTCTATTATTACAGTGCAAACAACATCAGAAGAAGCATCAAAACCGAAAGGTCTAACTTCAATTTCCTGATTGATCGACAGTGTAGCCCATTTTCTTTGCACTAGAGAAAAGCCAATATATCCCCTTTGAATATCCATTGTTCTATACAATGAAAATACAAATCTCTGTCCAGGTCCAGTACATATTTCGGCATATCTAAAGACAATTTGAATTAATTGGTTTTTTTTATATAAGATTTATATTTATGTACTTTATATCCTCAGGAAAGTCCTGTGAATTAACAATTGCACGATTTGTTAAACTAAGTTCATCAGTTGGACATTTGCCAGCTTTCATACGCTATTGAAAAAAATATATTTTTATTGCTTTTTCATTAACTTTACTTTTTTTTAATTTTCAAAAATTTACCACAGCTTGGGACATCGTCAATCGATATTTTCAAGGTTCTTTAAAAATCAATACTATAGTTTACCTATATGTTAAAAATTTAAAAATATTAAGTTAAAATTTGTTTTTTCTTTTGATAATATAAATTTTCTTAATTACTTTTCTTGATAATTTTAACTTTTATGTGGAATTATGGAACAATTTTTATTGCCATATGAAAATTTGAAAAACGTATAAATCCAATGAAAATCGATTTTATATTGATGATGATGTAGTACACAAGTACAGTGGTACAGTAGTATTATGTACGTCGTTTGACCAATCTATCAACACAACCCGAAATAAAGTAAATTGTTTGACTTGACGGCTAAAATAGTACGAATTTGATGCAGTCAGTTCAGTCATATAAGTAAAGTCATATGTCAAGTCATTCCTCCTGTTCATGTAATGAGTATTATCTTTTGAGCAAATTATGTGACTTTTGAGCTATAGATTTTCTAAACAGTTTTATATTTGTAATTCAAAAAATGAAAACTAAATAATGGAAAATTGAAATAATTTATTTAAGTATTTTTTTTATAAGCCTATATCGAAAGCAGCTAGAGATTACAAAATGAATTTGGTGTAATTTTAATTGTAATACATAGTTGGTTTATTCCAAGACGTAAGCCAGGGAAATTACAAAATTACTCAAATTACTCAATTCTAATTGAAATTCTGATTTTTATATGAATATCTGTTACAACTAAAATTAGTCATCTCATCAGATACACCGCATGTCCCAAAACACACCTAAATATTAAATAAATATATAAAAATAAATAAAAAATTATTAATTGGTTTGTTATGGTTATGAAATATTTTGTAGTAAACTACGTGTATATATATTTTTTTTTCACGTAATTATATGCCATTTTTTCTTATATGTATAAATGATTTATTGCTGCGTTTTTACATATATGTCATAAAAGTCAAATCCAGATATGTATAAACAACGAATTAGAATTAAATGGAAGTGAGTATCCCATACAAAAATACAAACATTTTGTCCATATTTTTTTAGTACTTCTCTTTCTGTTTGGTTTGTTTGGGTTTCGTTTTGTCAAAAAAAATTTTTTTTCAGTATTAGGCCAATATAGTTTTTTTAAATAGAAAATTAGTAAAATCTTTGAGTATGAATAAAATAAAAGGTATCAAAATATAATCTTAATAAAAATAACAATGTTTTTTCAATTTAAACTTTCTTTTACTTTATTACCGTATTCTATTATTACACAGAAAAGTATTGCTGTTAAATTATTTGAAAAAAAAAAATCATTCATGTTTCTGAAATATTGAAAATGTAGCAGTAGTGTGTAATATATGGATATATGAAATTTTCAAAAAGTACGAACACTAGCAATGAAGTAGGCAAAAATAAAATTTGTTATTGTCAAATAAATATTAAAAAAAGTCAATAAAATTTTTGATTTTTATTATAAATTGTTAAAAAATTACAAATTTTAAGGAAAAATGGAACGTAAAAAGAAGATTTGTATCATTCCAGGCTGTAAGTCTCATTTGGAAAAAGAAAATTACATGTCTTTACATATGTAAGTATTATATTTTACATCTTTTGAATTTTTAAAAGAGAGAAAATATATTGAACGAATATATTCGTCTATTTCTGTTTTTTGACAATAAGAAATACCAAAGAAAGAGAGGAATATACCCAAAACATTGGACACTTTTTTGTATGGATAGCCACTTCCATTTAATTCTAATTCGTTGTGTATAAAGAATTTTTTCATATCCATTGTCATTAACCGCGGTCTGTACATTTACAGCACAGTTCACTGAACAGATAAATGGCTCTGTAGATTTCAGATTTACCGGTAATGCTACTGAACATTAATTTCAAATAAGGTTCACAGCACAGCACCGTACAGAGAGAAAGTTAAATTTGTTTGAACTTTTCATGGCGTATACGGCGTGAGCTGTCATATTTTTAGTTTTTAATCATATAATTAAGTACAAAAATTAAAATTTTTTTTTTGTATAGAATCAAAAACACCAAAAAAATCTATTTAAAAATCAAAATTGGGCTTGATGAAGAATTAATTAACTTAATTCGTGAAAAAGTACATATCATATATAACCAATCATCAAGGAACTACAAAAATATAAATTTAAAGGCTGAAGTTTGGAAAAGAATAGCTGATTCTTTATAAAACAGGTATGTTTGTGAAGCCCAAGCGCGTCTGCACTCTGCAGGATATAAAAAAGCGTAAAAACGCAAAAAAAGCAAGAAAACGAGATGTCAATGTCACAATAAATATCATCAAAATATTTAGTGCAAAATAAATTGAATTTTGTTTTGTGACCTGGGAGAAAATTAGAAAAGTCAAAACAGAAATTTCTTTGGAAAGTTAAGAAAATTTAATTTTTAGTAAAATTTGGGAAATTAGAAAATGTATTTGAAGAAATAGAGAAAATTAAAGCCAATAATAAAAAACATTAACACACAATAAAATTTAATAATTTATTAGTTTTGGTAGATTATTTTAAAACCAAAAAATGACAACATTAAATTCTTCAAATGACTCAAATCAAAATAATAAATCAATAGAATATGTCCTGCATCTGTTATTCTTCCATTTAAAAACTATGTGTAAGTAAAAAAGGAATAGTTAAAAAAAACTTCAAATTTAATATTTTTATTGATTGGTATATGTTACATTTTTATAATTTTAATATTAAATTCATATTTGTAATTCTTTTTTAATTTTAGGGAGCAATGCAGTAGTTAAGGGAAATATTTTCTTGTACCGGATCGGTGCCTATGAAGTATTCAATAAAATAGCTCTATTATCTTCAAAACACCCATATTTGGCATTGATAGTTTCAATAATTATTACGACAATAATGCTTCCCTTTTTAATAATATTTGGATTTGCGCTCTCAACCATATTGTTAACATTTACTGGTTTTATACTAATTGAAGGTATGATATTTATTTAAATAAAAAAACATTTAAATTTAAATTTACAACTTTTTAGGAACATTGATAACTATCGTTTCAGTCCTATTATTTGGATGTTTGGTAGGATTGGTAGTAGTGCTGTTATTTTTGGGTGTATTAGTATTGGCAAGTTATTTGGGTTTTATGCATGTTTTTGATCTTTATAACGCAGTAAAAGATAATGCTGTGACAAATTTTTTGAATAAAGAAACGTCTAACATAAAATCATAAAATAAAGTATTAAAAACTTAAGAATCTCTACTTTTCAAATATGTTCAGAAACTTTCATTGTAGTATTTAAAAAAAATTATATATATATAATGTACTGTTAAGTTAAATAAATAAAAATAAGTAAAAAACCTTATGCATACTTACACATTGAGTATTTTTGAAATTTTTAATTCATTTTCTATTATTGATAACCTTTTAATGTATTTTTGTTTGTTCCTTAATATAAAAAATTTCAAATGTATTTTAGCAATATGATCAAGCTGGTATTGTAATTTAAGAACGTTTTTCTTCTTCAAATTAGCTTATGCAATAAATATAAATTCTTGATTTATTAAAATTTGCTGATTTTTGTTATTTTGAGAGCTGGAGAAAAATTTCATATTCAAAAACCTTAAATTGTACTTTCATTATTGGGCGAATACTTCAGATTAATTTTTAACAAATAATTTTTAAAGGTAGATTATTCAAATACATTAATTTAATATTAAATTAATCTCATCCGTATATTCAAGTTTGAATACATACGTTAATTTGATTTAATTCTCATTAATGAATCATTTACTACAATTCCAACAAATCGCATTTAAACCACATATTAATTTTATGACAACTATACATTCTTTTGTTTTATTTTTTATACAAATCCAAACATGGGTCGTCTGACTACAAATCAGAAGGTGTCGAATCGGAATATTTTTTAATGCTTCTATAAAATCAATTGGAAATAAAACTTGCTTATCAGTTATTATTACTGAAAAAAAAATGGAATTATACTATAGTGAAGACGAAGTTACTCTACAATTATTAGATGTAGTTTTCTACATTAAAATTAGTAGAGATAATTGCCACGAATTCAAAAGATAAATTTATTGTATTTGATTGTTACCACATCAAGATGAGTAAAAAAACATAAGAAACAACCCATAATATTCATCACACACTCATAGAATTAAAAAAAAAACCAAATAATAAATAAGATGACTATTCAGCCATACCAGCCTAAAGAATCAAGAGTCAAGAGTATTTATAAGAGCTTAAAAATATTCAAGGGAAACCCAAGAAAACATTAATGTATTTCATTAATTTTTTTTATTAGATTTGTCCTATTTAATCATATAAATTAAATCCCCCCTTTATTGTAAAATCAAATAATGAAATTACTGTTAAAAAACGCATAAGTATATTTTTGACACAAATATTATACTTAAAAACTATTTTTAATTATTCTTTAATTATTTACGATCTATCTTAAATTGCATCAATTGTAATATTAGTAAAAATATTACAATTAAAAATTACTGTTTCATTATATTAATATACAAAATGAAATTGTAAAGAAAAATCAATAAACTTTTCAATTTCAATTTGTTAAAAAAAATCTGTGTCTGCACTGTATATATAATATATGTATTTAAAAAAAAAAAAATAAATTAGAAATTAATTTTATTTTTAGTTTAAGTTTTTGCGTTAAAAGTTATACATATTATGTATTTAACAAATTTTATTTATTATCTCAATTAAATGTTGTAATTTTAATATTTTATGTATGTATTTAATTTTTTTTTTTATTTTAAATTCAATCTTGGTTATATATAAATTTTTTTTTTATTATTAAATAAATTGTAATAGATATTTACTCTAATCAAAAATATATTGAAAATTACATTTTTTATAATTACCATTATGTAATACTGTTTTCCGATCGTTGTAAATTTAATTAATTAAACTTATAGTAAAATGATGATAGTAACCAAAACTAATATAAATTTATAAAGTAAGTTTAATAGGTGAGTGGCGAGATATGAAAAATTATAAACAAAATAAAATATTTTCTGTTTAAATCGAATATCATATAAAAAATGTTTAATTTTTCTTTTTATATATATAAAGCTTACATTCAAATGTTATATCTTATTTCTTTCACTGTTGTTTTTATATTTGTTTTAATTCGTATTAATTAAAATTAATTCGTTTCAATTTGATTTATTTACCAATTTCGATCACTATTTTCATATTAGAAAAAGAAAATATGAGAAGTACATAGGTACTATTATGTTAGTATTAAAAGCTAAAATTTGAATTAAAAATGATTCATTGTGAAATTCATTAAAAACATGCATAAATACATGCCTAGATACATACAATTTTTTGGTGATTCTAAGATTATTGTTGTCACTTTCAAAATACAGAAATTAAAATTAATCTACACAATATAAATAGTCAATATTTGAGTATATCCACTGTTATAAAAACAAAAAAAAAATCAAATGAACTAAAATAAAAAATAAAACAACAATTTTTTATATTTATGAAGTCAAATTTTTTTTTTTATTAAAATTATATAATTGAAAATAAAATATAAAGTTGAAATTCAACGAGAATATAAAAAATGAATTGTAAAAATAATTTTTTTTTATTTTTCTTATATATGTAATTCTTACATAAAACAGTGATCGTACAATAAATTTAAATTTTTTTATAATATATACATACATACATATATTTTTATAAACATGTACGTATGCGTATATGATTTTTGAGAATAAAATATTTTTTATTTTTAACCTAATATTTATAATTTCAATTGAAGTGAAAATTCCTTTAGTTTTTGGTTGTGTATCGTATATTATGTAAATATCCTGAATATCGTAAAATATTGCAGGTGAAAAATCAATATAAATATTGATACGAATATTTTACAAACAAAACATTTTGAGTTATTATCGGTTTATTATGACGAAAATAAGCCAATTGATAAGATTTCACTTCACAAGAAACCATAAATAAGTTAATAAAAATAAGGATTTTTAAAAATTTAAACAAAAACCAAATGTAAAAAAATAATTTTTTTTTAATACAAATTAAAAAGATGGTACAAAAAAATTTTGTTTCCCTTTTTTGTATACATATTTTATTCTTCTTTCATATATAAAAAATTTTACTTAAATTTTGTTTGAAACGGAAGATATGATGATTTTATCAAATAAAAGGCAATTTACTAAAAAACAGATTCAATACATTCATTTCACAAAATTTGTTATTTAACCTTGTTTAATACATACTATTATTAATATAAATTGTGTTAAATTCATTTAAAATTGTTTTTTTTTTTTTTTTTTTTTAATTTTAAAATTTTTTTTTTATTGCTATAAAAAATTTAAATGCAATCTTAAGATTAGGAAAAAAATTTCTCATGTTTGCTTTAATCCTTACAATCTAAATGAACACTTGAATATGTGTTTTTTGATTTTCAAAACTTATAAACGAAAATTATTTAAAATTTGTATATAATGTGATATTAATTAAAAGTTATTTTAATGTAGATAAAATTTTGTTGTTGATGTTAAATTTCTGTTATTTGAAATAAATCTAACAGTCAGTATCATACCAAGCTGCCAAATTATTGCTGTCGTTGGGTGGTGTTGGCATTGCATCCAAATCAAAATTCAATTCACCAGCCCCGATTTCCCCAACATCCATGTCCATAGCATATGGTGAAGTTGGAGCTCCAACTGGAGGTCCAATTCCACCACCACCATTGCCACCACCACCACCGGCATTACTGCCAATTTCAAGTCCTTGCATTGAATCTATTGGTAAAGTGTCGTATCCTGATATATTTTATTTAAAAAAAAAAAAAAAAAATCAAAACAATAAAATAAAAAAAGAAAATGGATATTAGTATTTTGATTTAAAAATGAATTTATATATATGTATTTCATATACTTAATATTAATAAAATATTTAAAAAAAAAAAAAAATATTTTACAGGTTACGTGCGTTAAAAAAAAAAAATTAAAAAAATATATATAAATTAAAAATAATGAAACTGTTAGCAAATCTAACAGTCGAATTATTTTTATGTTGACATATAAGTTTGTTAGAATGCTTTTAAAAGATACTATATAAGAAATACTTAAATACGTATTTTAAGTGTTTAACCTTTTCTTACAACTTAACTGGAATTCATATACAACCGTATGTCATACTCGTAATTAATATATTTTGCTATAATGGCAAAAATAATTCATTTTCAAAATATTCTCACAATGTCGCATTATAAATTTATTTGCTCAGCAACATGTTCAAAGTTAAGGTTAAGAGTATTCATATATTCTAGTTTGTATTCATAGTTTCAAGAATATTTTAGAATTTTGAAACATCACAGCAAATAGTTTGAAAACAGTATGTATGTTGTATTTTAAAAATGTATGGAATTGCTTATAACCTTTTATTTTCCAGTTTTTTTTTTTTTTTGTAAATAGATTTAATTGAAAATATAATAAAATTTGAATGCAAATTAATTATTAATATATAAAACAAAAAATAAAAAAAAAAAACGAAGAAAATAAAATAAACACAAACGAAATTTTCAAAGAACACAAAATGCTCCATTTAAAAAACAAGTTTCAATACACAAATTTTCATTTCAAAACTAAATTTTTCTGGAGAAATAGGATAGGGAACGACCAAAGAGGCATCTAAATATATATACAAATATTATATATATGTACATACACATAGAAGGGAAAGGTTTTCGATTACAATTCAGCCAAAAAAGAAATTTTAATTTTTTCATTCAATTATGTGTGATTGGTTATCAAAAATATTTTAAAATTTAAATTCGAAATACATACATATTATATTATATAAATAGGAATTTAAATATTATTTTCTAGCAGGATTCATATTTTGAGATTTGTATGTGTTTTAAAAGTAAAAACTAGAAACTAAAAAAAAAAAAAATTATAATAAAATTAAATAAATTAGCGAAAATTGTATGAACTATAAAATTCGATCAAAACATTAATAATATACTGAATTAGTGTTAAAATTTATGTTTAACTCGAATATTAAAAAAAAAAATATATTTTAGGAATATCTGATGTCAGACTGAAGGGATTAATAGACACTCATGATTATTTTAGGATAAAATAAGTTTAATATAAAAAACAAAAAGGCAATCAGACAATTGAAAATGGCATCAATTATAAGTAACAAATGCAATTCTGATAATTGATAAGAAAAATTTTATAGTTCCTCCTTCTACATTCATCATCATTATCACATTATAATGTATATTAGAGATGTGCGATTATAAAAAAATATTCGAATACGAATAGTTGAAAAATACAAGTATTAACATTAATTTGCACCGTAAGTAATACAATACAAAGTAAGTAGAAAAATACAGGTAATATTAATTTGCACCGTTTTGACTGAAAGTATATAATACTTTATTAGCATTTGAATATGATAAACTACATTATAATTGCATTATCTCACGTTGGAAATCTTAAACTAAAAAATAGAAAGAGAAAAATGGTTTTTATTTAAATTTAGTTTATTTTTAACTATGCTAAATTCAGTTAAATTAACTGTGTTGATGTGAACTTGGTTTTTGATTTATTTTATGTAACTTTTTCTTATTTCAACTGTAAGTTGTAAGTAAAGTTTTCCTTTTTAGATTTTTTAACAAATCATTTTCATATAGTTTCAAAAAATATTCGAATAGATATTCGTATAAATTTTGACGAATAGGAATACAGATTCAGACATTTGACGAATATTCGAAACAATTCTAATGTATATACAACATTATATTATATGTAGAAAAAATATATTTTGTTTTATGATTATTGCACTAATTCAATATAATTGATGTTTGAAACAAAAAATTATTAAAATATATTTTCTTTTGTGAAAAGATATCCAAATATAATAAATAAATTTCTGTATCTTTGTAAGAAATATTGTTAATATATAAAAAAAAAAAAAAATGTATTAATTCTCCAAATACATTTTAAAATTTAAACTACATATTTACATAAATAAATGTGTTGGAAATTTTGAGAAATTTTCGATAATTTTGTTTTAAATATCTTTTCAAAGTAACAAAATAAAATAAAAACGTATTTTTAAAAGAAAATAACTACACATTTTAAACTTTTTTGTTAGGTGTTTTTGTAAACTGATAGTATTTTATATATACAAAATATGGATTCGATAGTAAATTTCTCCTAATAAATCACTAATAAATATTTATAACATTTAATATAATGCATGTATGTTTTTTTTGTAAAATTTAATTGTATTCATTTGATTTTTTCCCAGTTATTACTAATATAACCAATAATAAGAATATTAACAAAAGAATTTTCTAAACTTAATTACTATAAAGTTTCAAATTTATGAAAAAAAATCTTCAGAATATTCTTTTTAATATTAAACATATTTATAAAATAGATGATTCTTTTGTGTTTAATTCAAAATATGTTTATAAGATTTGCTAGAATAATTAATTACAAAGTTCAATTGTTTTATAAAAAATTTTTGTGTTAAAACTTCAATAATATATATGTATATTTTTTTTTAATTTAATTTTAATTCAACTTTTTATAAAACAATTAAAAATTAAAATTTACTAATTATTTTGAGATTTGTTTTGGAATTGAATGTGATATTTACCTAATTACATATTTACAATATTCTTTTCGATTATAAGATTTAACTAAATAAGGACAAATATTATACAATATAATATATAAAAATTAAAAATATTCGGAAAATCGATCATATATAAAGGGAGAAAGAAATCCAAAATGTGCCAATTATAATTATAAAATTAAATTAAAAACAAATCCGAAATAATAAAAAAACAAAAGATCTGACTTTTTTTTTGAAATTTGAAAAACATTTAAAAGAAAAACTTTAGAACACAATCTCATGCAATTTATTTAAATTATTTAAAATGAAAAATATTAGAAAAACTTCCGAAAAGATAAAATATGTATATCGTTTTATAACTATTCGAAATTTATTCAATATTTTAATTAATGACAATATGAGGTACTATATGTGAAAATTTTATGTGGTATATGTATTTAAACTTTAATTTGATATTTGTCTGAAAATTAACACTCTTTTCGGAAGTTTGATCTATACATTTATGTATATAAAATGCCAATTATTTGTACAGTAAAAAAAAAAAAAAGGAATATATTTTAGAAATTTTGTTCCATTTTCTTTGAAAAAACTCGAATTTCAAATTTAAATGATGAAATGTGATATAATGTGATATTAACAGAAAAAATCAAAAAAACACAAACAAAATAATATTTTTTCAATTTTAGAAAAGAATTTTATGAAAATTTAAAGAATTAAAAAAAAAAAACAAAAAAAAAAAAACCAAACTATTATACGAAAAACAAAATTAAATTTTTTTCCAGTAAAGAAAATTAAAAACAAAAACTAAATTTCATCTAGGATTTTTTTTTTTCGATAATCACCTATAAATGTTTGCCTTTTATTTAATATTATCGTCTAAATTCGAAGTTGGTTGTGCTTTGTTTTAATACTCTTAAATTATAAAAGAAAAGATATCTTTGGTTGGTTTTTGGTTTGTGGTTTTTTTTTTGTTTTTGTTTTCACTATTACTAAGAATTTTTGGATTTAATTTTTAATTTAACGAATATGATTTCTTTTGTTTTTTTTTTTTGTTTTTGTTAATAATATATATAATTTTGTTCTTGTAAATTTAATATTTTTATATTTATTTTTATATCAAATAAATCCCATTTCAATTTTCCATTGCATTATGATTTAGTGATGATATATGTTAGGCTGGCTTAGCTAAAAAAGAAAAGAAAATTTCAAATAAAAAGAAAATTTTAATTTTTTTTTTAAATTTTTAATTGTTTTTTTTAAATGCATTTTTCATTTCACTATTCAAAAAAATTATTTTGCATTTTTGTTTTTAGCAAAAATTTCTCAAAGAATCATCCCTAAATTAATGTTTCTTTTTCTTTCTTTTTTATAAAGTGGACTTGAATTAATTCAATTCTAATTAAATATGAGATAGGCAGAGAGACAGAGAAATATTACAATAATTAAGTGTGTTCAAAGGTGTGTAGTTACATTTCTCTAAATTTTGTTTTTTTTTTTTTTTTTTTTTTAATAAAATGGGAAAGGTGTTGGTATAAACTTGAAAGCTTAATGGGTAATTAATTAATTTAACGTATTTAAAAACAAATTAAAAACATAGAAGGGGGAAATTATTTTTAATTAAATAACTTTTTGGAAAGCCTGTGTTGGGGTAGGGGTAAATTTATTGAAATTAAAATTATTAAAAATTTACTAATCAGAAAACGACAAAACTTAAATACAAAAAAAAAACAAGAATTATTTTTTGCTGTTGGTATAAAACATAATCGGTTGAACATAGTGCACGGAAATTCTTTTTAACTACAAGGAATCAATCCAAGGGGTATTATTAATAAAATTTCTAATGCAGATTAAACTTTAAGGAAAATTAATTAATCCTTACAATTTATAAACATAAAAACAAAAAAAAAAAAAATTTTGATTTTTAAAAGCATTAACTACTAAATATTCTATATTTTTAATCGTTTTCTTCATACTAAATATTTTATTTCTAATAGATTATAAATTAATAATAATAAAGTTTTCACCGTTTATTTTTTTATTTTTTCAAAATAATTTGATATATTTGAATTTAAAAATAAAATAAATTATATCTTTATTTTTATTTTATATCAGTGTTATTATAGCGATTCCAGGTTTCACAATACCACCCCTAATTCAAAAATTTTGTATACAATATTGCGAAATAAAAAAAAAAAGTTTGATTCATATCAAAAAACATCAAGTTGTTTTTTTTTTTAGAACAAAAGACAATTTTAACTGCAAATTTCGAAATCTGAATTGATCAATTTCATTGAGATTAGATAAGATATATATATTTATTTGTTTTAATATTTTGAAATGTTTAAAATAAAATCAAACAATTATTTGTAAAGCTTGTTTATTATATGGTTTAGAATTTGTCTTTATGAATCAAATAAAACATTTAAGCGATTGAACACCAGATAGTTATTTTAATGCAATCAAATATATATTTTGTATCCATATTTAATTAATTATAAATCAGAATATTAAATAGAATGCATTATTATGTTCTGGTGTTAGAAAACTAGTAGTTAGAAAAAAAAAAAAAAAAAAAACAAATCAAAGTTTTTTATTTTTTACAAATACCGATATACGATATACCGATAAACAAACGTTTTGTTACCTTCTTTGAGTATATCGGGATAATTTTGCAATATTGAATTGTTTTAAATGAAAGAAAGTATGTATAGGTACTTTAAGGTGTAATTAAAAATATATTTTTTATCTCGTTTTTTTGAATAATTTCAAAATTTAATCTTTGTTAATTACAAATTTTGTAAAACTTGAAGTGATTATACAGAAATCACACTTAGATTAAACATGATTATTTTAGTACGCCAGAAACGGTAAAAACTTCTTCTACAATTTTCTAGCGATTTTATTTTTATTATGTATATGCAATTAAATTCCAAAATAAATCCTATACCTTTCAGAATATTTTGTTGAATATTTTGTTGTCAGCAATATAAAACCATCGTTGTTATTTCAAATTATTAAAATGTTCAGTAATTATTTTATAATAACAAAATTGAGTAAATACATATTTGATAATTTATAATAGAAAATTAAATTATGTATATATAATATATATATAGTAAAAATAATAAAATATAATTCAGCATTCAAACATTCAATTATTTTAATTAATTTTCGTAACTTACATAATTTTCAAAAAAAAAAAAAAGAAAAAAAAATTAATATAAAAATAAAAGTCAATAATATTCTTAAAGTGGTTCTGTTATAGATTTTTACCACTTAAAATACAAACCATTTGTTTTTTTTTTAGTTTTATTTTCATTTTAAGGTGTTCTGTGTAAGTGCGATTTAGTGCATTTATAAATTTTTTTTTTGTTATATATTATTATTCAATAATTTTCATCATTAAAACAAAATTTCCATTTTTATTAAAAATTATAATATTTGTTAGTAAGATAAAATTAAAAATTCTTATATGTATTAAATTTTTCAGTTTAATTTAATTTTAATAATCTTTAAAAAAAAAAAAACTAATTTAATTACTTAAAATAGTTATAATTAATTTTTATGTTATTTGTAATTAATTTTATAAATTATTACTGGATTATAGCATGCAATTTTACTTATATATACATACCTTGCTGAAAGACTCGACCTCCGTGTGAGCTGTGAACACTGGGAGGGCCTTGTCCATATAAACCTTCGTATGCTTGATCTGGCCCAAGCATATCCTATTTTTTTTTTTTTTTTTTTTTTTTTTTTTTAATATAGTCAAATAGTGCAAAAGAAAATCATTCGCGTTGTTTTTTTTTTTATTTAGTTATTTTAAATTTTCGTGCCATTAAGGTTTTTTTTTGTTTGTTTTCATTTTGCAAGTTTTACGATAATTTTTGTTTTGTTAAGTTGTTAAAATTAAATAAAAAGAAAACACCGAAAAATAAAAAGAGAAATAAAAAATACATAAATAAATTAAATTTAAATAAAAAAAAAATGAAATTATTAATTATATGTGTATATTTATATCTATATTATATACATATATATATATATAAAGATGAATATAATTTAATAATAATGATTAAGGAGAAATTAACTAAAACTAATTTTGCATACTTAAAATAGATTTATAACATTAATTAGAAGTTTAATTAAAATTAGATTCTTTTAAAAAAAATTATCATTTTTGCAAAAGAAAATGTGCTTCCAAATAATTTTTTTGAAGAAATTTTCTAATATAAATCATTTTGATTCCAGAAATCTAATATTAAAAATGATTTTAAAAAATCATGATATTCAACATTTAAGTCATGTTTAGAGTTTTTTTATTAACATAATATTAAATTTATGTTGCATTACATTCAAATGTCATACCGACGGATTAATTTATGACCATTTATTGTTATAAATAAAATTTGTGATTTATACAAATTAACGTTCTGCACAAATAAAACATGCTGTTAAAGTAATTTTTATACCTTATATTTTAATAACATCTTTCTTTAAAAAAAAATATTATTTCTCTAATTTAAACAATAAATGTGAAAAAATTATCATTTGATGAATAGAAAAATTCTATAACTGCAATATAAGTTGCAAAATCATGAAAATTGAGAAAACATAAAATTGTTATAATAAAAGAATTATCAATTTTAAACTGGAAAACATTATTGACTGTAACGATATCGAATGAAATTGCATTAATCATTGATATTTTATTACATAAACATACGAGATAATTATTAATATTTATAAATTCATTCATTAGTTTTTGTTCGATTTTTAATAATTTTCCGTGTACATATTTTTAATTTATTTTTATATAAAACTGATAAAAATAATATAAAACTAATCAAAGAAAATTTCTTTTGAATATTACCAAAGTTGAACATCATTGTTTGTTATCAAAAAAAAATTGCAAGTTTTGTTTTCAAATTGAATTACTTTATTAATTTTTGACAATAATAATTTTATTATATGTATATATATAACTTTTATGTAATTTTATCATAACAATTAGTAAACTTGTCACCAATAAACACTTGTTATTGCTTAATTCATTATAATTTATTAGTTTATTTCATTATTTTGATATTAAATTCTTTAATTCACGAAATGTGCAATACGTGATTCAATAATGGTGCCGCCATTGTGTCCTAATAACTTATTATTTTGTAGTGTATATAGTTATTTTTTTAATTTTATGAAAATTAAACAAAACACTATGGCTTGAAGTTTAAGAAAATTAATATGTATTTTGTAAAAAATTTTATATTGAATATATATATATATATATCTTTACGAAAATTAAGATCTTTTTACAAAAATTTTAAAACAGAAAAAAATTTAGAAAATATAAAAACACTTATACATGATCATACCTTTTTTATTTTTCGATTTGTTTTTGCATACTTTAGTAATGTATATATAAATAAACTTTTTATTTTATTATATACCTATACGTGAAATATTTACATACGTAGTTTAGGAATTTATATATAGAGAAACAAAAATTATGATTTCGATTTGATTATTATACGACTTAAACATAAACATATTTTTTCATGATAGAGTTTAAGAAATGTAAAAAGCAAATAAATTTAGCTTACCTGCAAATCAGGTCCTAGCCCTAGATCTGCATTACCCCAAATATTGCTTTCTTCTCGTAACAAAGAATTTGTTAATTCGATCGATAATCGTTTTTTATAATCTTGTGGCTTATCTTCGCTCATACGGAAAAGTACAGCTGCTGCATACGTAGCAACACCCTCATTACGTGAATGTAAAAGATCTGTTAAAGGACCAGTTGCTCCTTCTTGTTCTATTATTTCAGCGCCTTCTTTATCAGCTGCTAATTCACAAAGAACACCAGCAGCAACACGCTAAAATATTAAAATAAAAATTAGCTTCATTAAAATATTTATCATATAGTACTATATTGTTTTTTTTTTTTTTTTGTAAATTAAAATTTAAACTACTGAATGTAAATATTACGATATTACTAACTTGAATGTTTTCAATTTCATTAAATAGTAAACGGACAAATATTGGAATAACTGATTGTTGACGAATAAGAGCACGATTATGAGATTCTCGTGCAAGTATATGCAAAGCTCCAACCGTTCCTTCTACTATTTCTTCCATACGAACACCATCTGCATAAGCACTCGGCTGTTGTGACCCAGTACTTGCAACAGATGATCGTTGCTAAAATTTTAATAAAGTTTTATTAGATTTTTAATTGTTTAAATTGTTTAAATTTTTCTCTTTCTTACTCTTTCTGTATCCTGAAAAGCTCTCATTAATAGTCTAACCAAATGATGTATAGCTCCATGTTCTCTTAATGGAGCATGATTTGCTGGACAAAGAGCTAAGTTCCTGATTAAACCAATAACAGCTTTAATCAATGGCCATCTTGATGGTGGATGTAAAAGTTTTACAATAACTGATAAGCCATAATTTAAGCGAACTGCATTTTGAGCCATTTCCGAATCAACATGACGTGATGTCAAATGACGAAGAGCGCATACAGCTGGTTCTGTAATTTCTTCACGATCGCCAGCATTAATAATTGTACGAACCAATGCATCGACACCACCAACTTGACAAACCGTTGCTTTGTTGCGTTGATTATTGCAAGTCAAGTTTGATAATATACCAGCAGCACATGTCACAACATTTACGTCTGTTGATGCTAAAACTTGCACTAAACTTTGAAGTAGTCCTTCCATTCCATCAACTTTTGTTGCTGCATCCGACAAATTACGCAATGTCCATAAGCAGTTCTGTACTAAACGTGGAGATTGGTTGCCTAAATGCATAGCTAATGCTTGCATACCACCTGCATCAACAATAGCTGGTTTATTGCTTGAGCAAACTGATAAAACTTTCAAAACACGAGATGTAGTCCACAATAATTTCTCGTAATCATATGATCGCATAATACGAACCAATTCAATTGGTCCACCAGAAGCTAATATGATTAATTTACTTTCTTGATTTCCATAAGCCAAAATTTGTAAGCAATCCGTAACAATTGCTAAAAATTTAACATTGTTCCGTTGCAACAATGTTACCATTTTTTGTAATCCGCCAGCTAATCTTACTGCCATTTTAGAGCCATCTTGATGCAAAAGTAAATTATGTAATGTTGTGATAGCATAGAACAATACAGATTCAACAGGTGATGATAATAATTTTACTAATGCTGGTATACCACCACTTTTAAATATAGCCAATAAACCTTGACGATGGTGTGATAAATTATGCAAAGTTCCAACAGCTCCTTTTGTTGTTTCCAAATCATTACTGTTAGAAATCGCACGAACTAAAGCCGCAACCATTTGTGGGCTATTCATAATAGCATGACGTGATGCTTCTTTCTTTGATAATTGATGTACCATCATTGCAGCTTGTGATACAACCACTTGATCTTCATCATTTAATAATTTTATTAACTCTGGAATGGCACGCGTTGCCAATTCAGCATCATCTTGATAATTAATTAAATTAACAACAGCATGTTTTAACATCTGCGATGGTTCAGACAGACGTTGAACAGCAGTTGGTTGTTGTGGATCAAATTGTGTTGATGGAATTTCGATGCCTTCTTCTAATGTTTCTGGAAACATTGCAGCACGAACTCTTTGTGATCGTGTTTGACTCAATTGCTGATTCATATCATCAACTTGATCTTGGGTAAAATTTTGTGGAAAACCTTGATCCAAATCAAACATAAGAGGATCTCCTTCCATTCCATCATCTTCTTTACCACTCAAAGATGGTACTTGAGTGACAGCTCCTGAATGAATTCCTGAATCGCCCAAATACGAATTTTGTTGCCACATTAATGTTTGTTCTTTTGCCGACACCATTGGTAAATCTGGTGGATTGTACTGATTGTGCGGCACTTTATAATAAAAAAAAAAAAAAATATAAAATATATATAATTATTAAAATAAAATTTTATATTTAATCAATTATAGGCATGTATGTATATATCTATATATTTCTTTTAAATAGTATTTACATTATAAAATTCATAATTTTTTAAAATGTTTAAAGTTTGGACTTCATAATAATTTTTGCGAATTCAATCTTACTTCTACAAAGTTTTATAAATAATGAATAATGAGTCAAAAACGTGATATTTTATGGATTAAGATATACCAAAGAGCTTGCAAATTTATAGGGCTTGCGCATAGTTTAATTTTTTATATTTAATAACTTTTTTTGTGTTGTAAACAAAATTTATTTTTATCAAAATTAAAATTTTAGACGACTTCTTTTAATCTTTTGTATTTATTATATATATATATATATATGTATGAAATAATATGATGAAATCGTTTACATTATTTCAGTTCAACTGTTTTTTAATCATTAAAAGTAAAAATAAAATATGTACGATTTATAGACAGATCAAAAACAACAAAATTTTACTTGGTTCGATTCGATGGTACATATTATTTAAATGAATTTTTGAATTTTGAACAGGTACCTAAAGATATTTTTTTTTTATTCAATATTAATTTTAAAGTAAATAAAATATCAGACAATTTCAAAATATGTATGAAAAAGATTTTTGCTCAAATGGCGATAGATAAACTTTCACATAAATCTCAAGCACATTAAAGATCAAATTAAGAAAAAATGCTTTTATATATATATATAGGTATCAATTAACTGTATCTGGAATATATTTTCCTGAATTCAAATGACAACATTCTGAGTTGGGTTTCTCCCCATCGCAAAAATATCAACACTATATAATATATGAACAATAAAATATTCAAAACGATTTTTCTTGGCGTAAATGGTAAGTAAATACTTAATCGAATATTGAAATTTTTAGTATTATATGTGCTCTCTGTATTCGTTTAAATTCACAAATTGCATAAAATTAAACAAAACATTTTGAACACATTAAACGTCTATACGTATATTATGTACAAGCTTTTAATATTTTTTTTTATAATTTACCACAATTATAACCTGTTAATATCTAAAATTTTATTTAAAAAAAATTATGAAAAGAAAAATGAAATCAACATAAATCTACAAGAATAATAATATACTTAAGTCCTAGAAATTTATCCGTTAGTTGTCCTAGAGATTTTCTTTATTCATTCAACACTTTTTATTTGTTAAATATTTCTTTCCTGAAAATTCTATATATATATGTATATATATATATATAAAGTACGGACATACTTATATATACATATATATTTTCATTATTTTAATATTACAATTATTCAAGATCTTTTGATTTTTTCTAATGATGGCAAGTTTTAATATAAAAAATTTAATATAGAAAGAAAAAAAAAATTTTTTTTTACTGATGTAGTTATTCTATATTTTTTTTTTTTGTAACAAGTTATTTGTTGCATATATTTTTATTATTTAGCATGAGGAGCAATCCTAATTTGCATTTATAACTCGAATATAAAAAAAATATTTTATATTAGAATGTTTAAAAATTAATAAGATTTTTATTGTATAAAATATTAATTTGAATTTACATGAGTTATACATATAAGTATTATATTCTGTTGTTCCAATTTTTCATTCCAATTTAATATATTTGTTGCGGCTTGATATTTTTGAAAGGATAACCATTAATCCAGACGATTTACCAAGAAAAAAGTATAAACTTAAAGAACTTTCCACCTTTGATTAAAAAAATAAAAATAAAATAAAGATAAATGAAGTCTTTCCTTATTATTTCTTCTGTTGAATTGTTCAGACGCCATGAATATACACATAAGTATTAAAAATAATGTTTTTGTTTTTTTTTTGTATTTTATTTTCTTTTATGGTTTTTGTTTTCCTTTTATTCGTTATGTCGCTTTTCAGAAATTATAAAGAAAATTTTTTTGATATTGTATATAATTTTAAGCTTGTAGGCAAATGTACGTTACATTACAATGATTATGAATTTTTTTTTGTTTTTCTTTGCAGTCTCATTTTCTACCCTTGTCTCTAGTCCAAACCAAACAGCAAAGTCAAAAATATGTACTCACTTTTTTTTTTTATAAATAAACATAAGGATGCATTAATTATATGTGTATATATGCATAATTCATATAGTTACGATTAATTTCATTTTATTTGTATATATACACAAAACAATAGTCTTAATTATAGTAATCATATATGTAAAATATGTTTTTAATAAAAAAAATCTGGTATGTAGAGTTCTCCTTAAGTTGAAATTTTGAAATATGCTCATGAAACTTAAAAAGCATAAGGAAAATTAAAGTATTATTGGAATTTTTTACCGATTTCAATAAGGCAAATAAATTACAAATTGAAGAAAAATAAAAATAATTTATGTAAATATTTTTTATAATGATAAATTTAAGGTTTTTATCATTTTTCTTAGTATCTATATTTACAATTGATGTTTACAAATTTTCAATTTTTATTAATATACAATATGTATTTTAGTTAAATCATTTTCAATACCATAATTTAGTTTGATTTAATATTCCATCTTTAATTTTTAATATGTATATAGGAATGTACATGTAAATATTTATTCTTTTTAATATCAAATTAATGAAAAATCTTAAAATTCAAATGATTCTCATCTTTTTTAATTCGGTGGCCTTGGATACTTTAAAAAAATATACATTTACGGATGTACCTACATATATAGTCAAATAAGAAATTGGAATTTTTGTTTAAAAGCGGAAACAGATAACAATTTGATAATAAAGTAAGGTAAATATATCTCAATGTTTTCATCTTATATTAAATTGTATGTGAAATATTAATTATGAAAGTGAAAATTTATAACAAACATTTAATTTAATTAATACTTACTTGTCCGATTTTGAGGTGGCATTTGATAGCTCATGGTGAATTTTATACACCTGAAAGGAATTAAATAAATTATTAAATATTTTCCAAATAAAATGAAAGAAAATAAAGAAATCTAATATCTAACCGCTTGTACTCGTATATAATATATATATATGTATATATTTTCTTTTTTCATTAAATAAGGATATAAATACACGTATATGAGTTTCTATACAAAACTATAATACACTTGCACAATTAATTATAATGCAACCAGCTTATATTTGCCATGCCATTTTGTATCATAAGTATATGTATGCACTTTATGCTCATTTAGGTAGGTAGGTAGGTAAACTATATATAGATATATATATATATATATATAAATATATTAAGATTTGTGTACATGTATGTATATTCTACAGTAAAAGGTGAAAATGCAGACAAAATATCAATAGACTTAAATATTATGTCTACCTATTCATTTAAATCGCCATTATAAAAAAATCTATAAAATAAAATTTCCAATTGAATTATTATTTATTAAATTTTTGTTAAATATAAAACAAAAATCACTTTGAGTTTCTTTTTAGATTTTTATGTTGGGTGTTGGATATCCACTTACAATATTTTAAACACTGGTAAGTATGTAACAAAAATAAAATGAAAACGCCATTAAACACTTGACTAAACACCACACCCTCGAAAAAAATTGTTTTTATTGTTAAATTTTATTTGATAAGTTTATAATAAAGTTTAAATTACCTTAGCCCTCTTGAATATTAAAATTCTTTTAAATTATCAATTATTAAACACACAAATATTTTATTAATTTATTTTCTAATGCAACCCAACTAACTTTGTTACTCACTTTGTTGAATTGAAAAAAATTAGAGTGAGAAAAATTTATTTGTTTTGTTATTGTAAACGAAAATATTCAGCCATTTAATTCAGCTGTAATAGAAATGACATATGAAATTGCTGAAATTCGAAATTTAAGATATGCGACATCTTAGAGAAATTATTTAATACTTTGGGTAAGTTTCATTACTGATATTTGTAAAATGTACAAAAGTGATTTTATAGTAAATAGATATATTAGTTATAAAATTAATAATAATATACCAGCAATAATAGTTCTATTCGAAAAGAAGCTCAAAAAAACTTCTATTATGAAAAAAATAAAAATTGAATTATTAGATTTTATATGAAGAGAATAAATTTTTTAATATTTATTTTTGATTTTCAGTTTTTTAACTCCTTTTAACTAAGTAAGTAGTATTGATATAATAAACTTGGCATACATGTAGTGTAAACGTAGTATTTCCAATATTATAGTATCAATACTACATGTCTGTCACGGGTATTGCCTACAAAATTTTTCAACTTCTTATTAACAAAAAAAATTGGGTTTTAAACTTAAATTTAATATTAAAAATAATCTTCTATTCTATTATCTCACTATTATATTGATTAGTTTCATTTAATTCTAAAAGTCTTTAGATCTATACCGGTAAAATAAGTAAAATGAAATCGACTAAGTTTAATTATTTTATTTATTTACTGAAATTTCTATACCTAAATTTATAATTTTATTATTTAAAATCATTTCAAACTATAGCGTACTATTCGATAAAATGATATATTTATTAGGAACTCAATTCAAATGTTTTATAAAAAAAATAATAGATGGAAGGAGAATCAATTTTTAAATGAAAAAATAATATCCCATAAAACATATTTCAAATGTCAACAAGCAACGGTTTCCATCAGTTTAAATATTTAGCTGTGTTGTATTTTGCATGCACAGAAAAGTGGCATTAGGAAAGTTAATAATTTAAATTGGTTTTATTATATTGTTGGGTGATTTATAATTCAATTATACTATTAACAATTTTCCATAAAATTAGAAACTAAGTTTTAAATAAAAAAATGAATTCTTCTGCTCCACACAACACAAATAAAAGTCGCCATGAAAAAACAAATCAAAATATTCAAGTTTATGTTCGAGTAAGGTATGTAAGAACAAAAAAGAACAGATTTTTATGTATTTAAAAATGTAATATTTTTATAGACCTTTAAATGTACGAGAAAAGTTGATTCGGTCAAATGAAATTATTGATGTCTGTCCTCCTAAAGACATTATATGCCGTCATTCTGTAGATTCAAAAGTTACAAAAAAATTTTCATTCGATCGAACTTTTGGACCTGATTCAAAACAGTATGAAGTTTACAACACGGTTGTTGCTCCATTAATTGAAGAAGTTTTGTCAGGTAAAATTTACATCAATGTTCATTTTTAATTGGTATTTCATTATTAAATTACATTTAAGGCTATAACTGTACTGTATTTGCTTATGGCCAAACTGGTACTGGAAAAACTCATACAATGATCGGTGTTGAAACTCCGGAATTAAAATCTTCTTGGGAAGATGATTCTTCAGTTGGCATTATACCAAGAGCTCTATGTCATATGCTTGATGAATTACGTTTAATGGAAGTTGAGTATACAATGCGCATATCTTATTTGGAATTATATAATGAAGAACTCTGCGATTTACTTTCAACTGATGATTCTGTTAAAATTCGAATTTTTGATGACAGCACTAAAAAAGGCTCTGTCATAATACAAGGTTTAGAGGAAGTAATTGTTCATGGAAAAGATGATGTTTACAAGCTTCTTGAAAAGGGTACACATTTCATTAAATATTACATATAACAATTTTCAAACGTTTGTCATTAGGTCAAGAACGTCGTAAAACGGCAACCACTCTTATGAATGCCCAATCATCAAGATCACATACAGTATTTTCTATTTTAATACATATTAGAGAAAATGGTATAGATGGAGAGGAAATGTTAAAAATTGGCAAATTAAATTTGGTAGATTTAGCTGGAAGCGAAAATATTTCTAAAGCGGGTTAGTTTAGTGCGTTTTGTATAAAAGTTTTTGGTTATTTTAATTTTTTTCTTTATGTATAAATTTTAGGAAATGAAAAAGGTATACGAACACGCGAAACTGTAAATATTAATCAAAGCTTACTTACTCTCGGTAGAGTAATTACATCACTTGTAGAACGAACACCTCATGTGCCTTATCGCGAATCGAAATTGACTCGCTTACTTCAAGAATCTCTTGGAGGTCGTACTAAAACGTCAATTATAGCTACAATTTCTCCTGGTCATAAAGATATAGATGAAACTCTTAGTACTTTAGAATACGCTCATCGCGCTAAAAATATACAAAACAAACCAGAAGTAAATCAGAAACTTACTAAAAAAACTGTTCTTAAAGAATATACTGAAGAAATTGATCGACTTAAAAGAGATCTTCTAGCTGCGCGAGACAAAAATGGCATTTATTTGGCCGAAGATACATATAACGAAATGAATTATAAATTAGAAAATCAGAACAAAGAATTAAATGAAAAAATCTTAATCTTAAAAGCATTAAAAGAAGAAATGATTAAAAAAGAATCTTTGTTTAAGGAAGTTAGTTCAAATTTGGCTGAAAAAACTGAAGCATTGGAAAGAACAGAGAAAGTTTTAAATGAAGCAAAATATGCTTTAACTCAAACTAAAAAGGTCTTAAATACAACGAAGAAGCGTTATAAAGAAAAGAAAATTATTTTAGGAAATCATATTAAGACAGAAGAAAAATTAACATGTCAAGCTACGGAATTGATTGAAGTTGCTGAAACAGCGACAACTGATCACGTGTTATTGCAAGAAACATTAGAACGTCGAAGACATATTGATGTTGAAATAAAAAATGTAGCAGGAGAATTCAAAAACAAAATGGTAAATTCTTTTAAAGCAATGAATGATGACATTGAAGATTTGCATGAAAAACATAAATCTGTTGCAAAAGTTATTACAGATGAAATCAGTAAAAACACTAAAACTATTAATTCTTATATAAATACAACAAAATTAAATATAAACCAGATAGTTTCACATTGTGAAACAACTTTTAATAACTTTTACTCACAGTTTGAAAAATGTTCAAAAAAAATTTTGGATGGAGATCTAAATTATAAAAATAATTTTGAGGAATTATATAAAATTCAAAGAGAAGAAGTAGAAATATGGAGAAAGAATTTGAATAGTTATTTGAATGATACAAAAAATATTTTAAATGAACAGAAATCTATACATGGGAAAAATGTACATCTTATTTCAAAATTAGTTGGGGAAGAAAATGAAAAAGATCAAAAATTCTGTATTTCATTAAATCAGCATCTTAATACATTTATAGAAGAAGCTCAAAAAGATATAAATAATGAAAAAATAAAACTTAAAGAAAATTTTGAAAAGGGATCTCAGTTAAATAAAGAAGAAAATGGTAAGAAAAGAATAGCTTTTTAATTTTTTATTTAGAATAAAATTTTAATTTTTTCAAACTATTTTGTTTCGCAGAAATCATGTTAAAAATGAAAAAATTAATGTGTAATTTGGAAGAAGTTCAAACTAAAAATCGTGAGCGGAATACAGATATTCAAGAAATTTCGGAAAATTTATCTTTAGTAGAAGCTGTACTTCCATCAAAAATCAATCCAGAAATTGACTCTATTAAAACATTTGCTGAGGGTAAAAATACTGATCTGAAGAAAATTCAGAGTAATTTGAAACTATTTCAAGATGATTATAATTTGAATATGTCAAAAGCTGATACTAAAGTAAAAAATGTCGAAGATTCAATTTCGAGCTATTGTACAGAAAATTTGGAATTTGAAAATAAAATAGCTGGAATGTTATCAGAAAATAACAAAAGTCGAAAAGAATTTCTAACAATGAATAACAATGAGTTATTAAATGAGAAAGATAGTTCATTTTCATCAGTAAAAACTCAATGCAAAGAAGCTGAGAATATTATGTTCCAAATTCAATCAAATTTAAATGAACATTCATTACAAAATAATTCTTTGACGAAATCTCTTCATGAAACTGTAAAAGATTATAAAGATATTTATTATGAAAAAGTTAAAGAAAATAATAAGCAGTTAGAAGAATTTTATAAAAATGAATTGAAAACATATACACCAACGGGTCAGACACCATCAAAGAAGGAATTTATATATCCGAAAATATTAGCTCGAACATCACCACATTCGAATATTATAAAAAGATTTCGTTTAGAAAATGATTATTCTGATCTTGATATATCAAATACAACAATACCAGAAGATAATGAAAGTACAATAATTGACATTGTTGATGAAATGCCTAGAAGATCCACACCAATAAAAA
Source organism: Argyra leucocephala (assembly GCA_963942445.1). Lineage (NCBI taxonomy): Eukaryota > Metazoa > Arthropoda > Insecta > Diptera > Dolichopodidae > Argyra > Argyra leucocephala. The sequence goes on along the minus strand of OZ012678.1, from coordinate 27,728,132 downwards.
ATTTTGAAAATACAGCAAAATCGCTTGATTTAACTACAAATTCACTTTCAGAATCAAATAGATTATCGCAAAGTTTAAATATATATGAATTCAAAAGAAATACACCAAACATTTATTTAACATCAAATAAGGAAAATATTGAACAATAATTAGGTTTGACAAACGTTTTAATTTTTAAAAAAAATGTTGAGATGTGCATAATGTGGTTTAATATCTTATGTATTTTAGTTTTATAACAAATTTTGAATAAATGCATTTTATTTTTATCAATAATTATTAAAAAAACAAATCAAGTTTTTTTAAATATTAAATATTTGGGTTGTTGTAATATTGTTGGTATTTACAAAATTTCAGATAACTTTTTTTTGTACTAAAATGTATTTGCAACTTGGGTGATTTATTAATTTTAATTTGTTTTGTAATTATTTAATTTTTTTTTTTTTGTATTACTATATTATTTATGTGTACATACACACATTACGCACACAGATAAAAAAATAATTTCGCAGTGATATCAGAGAATATCTAAATCAATTAATTAGAAGGTGCACTGGAATAAAATCTTATAATTTGCCAATGTTTTGGTTAAAATTTTTTTCAGTCGATTTCCAATATTGTAAGCAATAAATAGTAATAAGAATTTAATTTGTGAGAGAGTGATAAAAACTCAAAACACAAAGTGGGAAAAAAATTGTCGAACGATTTTTTTCTATCAAACAAATATTGTTGTTCTTAGTTATCAAAAGTTGTAGATGCTTTACACTTAAATTTTTTATCTTTTATCAAATTGCTTTATTTTTTTGTTAAAACGCATAGCAATCAAAAACATTATTTATTCAAATTTTAAATATTCACATTATTAATGTTCAAATTTTTGATCTATTTATAAAACTATCAAAACGCATTACATATACATATTACTTATAATCATTGTGAATTATTTCATTGATAATTTTTTTTACGGAAATAAAAATGCATCGAGTCATTCATAAACAAAATGCTTGGCTCTTGGTATTCTTTTTAACTACCTGTTTGAATACCTGTAAACATTAGTATATTGCAAATACATGAATGATATAAAAAAAAATTTTACTTCCTTATAAGACAATAAAAGAAAATAATATGATGCTTAAGAAATAACATATGTTTTTGAAACCGATATTATGTTATCTAGGTACCTACCTGTAAAAAATTAATCATTCTAAATTTCTTTATTTTCATACCCCAATAAATTTAATACGTTTATTTTTAAAAAAATTCGTACACAAAATTTCAGGCGACTGTACACATGAAAAATCTCCCGTGGGCTATTTAAAATTACATTGCAAAAATGAAGTTGTTTTTTAAATGGTTTATATCGCACTCTTTCTTTCTCACAACTTCTCACATAAGAAAATATTTACAATAGTTCTTTGCTTCTTTAACTAATGGGGGTTTTTTTTTGTAAATGGTTAGTAAAAATATCTTGACTTCCAGTGAACCTTCTTGTTCTTATTATGGATATGCTTTGATATTATTTATTATTCCATGTCAGTATTTAGGGTGCTATTCCCATTCACAACAGTATTTAGTTGAGTTGTCTCTACACAACTCAACCCAATAGATAACACAACCGAAATTTTGCTATTCTGAATGACAACTTTTACCTGTTGTAAAGAGGTTGTATATCATAACAGTGTAAATAATTCAGTAATAATAATATTGAATAGAGTAGAGTCAATGTGTGTGTATTCAACGGGACCATGTCATATGAACTACTGGTGAAAAGTGCCAAGTTCAAGAAATTGAGCAGCCTCCATCAAAAATTGGTTCGGGTCCCATCTCACAAAGCCCTCGAAATTTTTTTTTTTTTTTTTTTTTTTTTAACTTTTCTTTAGTATAATGGGTCTTTAGTACAATGGCTCATAAGCACGATGCAAACAAGAGGTTCGGCGTCCCAAGTGTCGGGACCGATGAGCTTGATTTATTTTTTTTTTTTAACTTGTCTTTAGTACAATGGCTCATAGGCACGATGCAAACAAGAGGTCCGGCGTCCCAAGTGTCGGGACCGATAAGTTTCAATTATGTTTTTTTTTTTTAATTTGTCTTTAGTACAATGGCTCATAAGCACGATGCAAACAAGAGGTCCGGCGTCCCAAGTGTCGGGACCGATGAGCTTGATTTTTTTTTTTTTTTTAACTTGTCTTTAGTACAATAGCAAACAAGAGGTTCGGCGTCCCAAGTGTCGGGACCGAAGATCTTGCATTTTCTTTTTGTTTTTGTCATCAGAACAATGGTCCTTAAATGTGATAAAGACAATAGGTCCGGGGCCCAAGGAATTGGGACCGAAACTCTATATCACGGGTTTAAATTGTATTTTGCTGGTAAAAGGTTATTAATAATTATTATAAATAATTTTTAAAAACTTTTCGGGTTGATCCGACAGTCCAGAAGTCGAAACCAAAGGACCTGGAACAAAAAAAAAAACAAAAAAATATTTTTTATACTTATCTTGATACGTAATGAACAAAAATTCAAAATAAATTTATCTTTTCTTATGACAACTAAAATAGTAAAATATAAATTCTTGGCTATCAAAAATTTTATACATAATTATTAATTATTTTACTCTCAAATTTTTCATATTATATTGATTGGGACGAAGGTTCCATTTTCAGGTTTATTATTTCCAGTAAAAACTAATTTTTTTTCAAAAACCGATGTTTCAAAAAACAAACAATCGACAAAAGTGGTTTACTGTTTAAAGAGATTAAAATATTTTTTGATTGAAATTCCCAAGAATCTGGTAACACTAATTAACATACATCGTTATGATAATTTCTTTGATTTTACATGAAAAATTAATTTCAACATGATTCATTATGAATTTTTATTTTGAATAACACACCAATATAATTGTGTATAACAGTTTTTGCCAATTATTCGTTATTATTTGAAAATTTATCCATGTACAAAAGGGGAAAAATTATTGAGACTGCGCATTTATAATTTTAATTCAAAGTTATTAAGGAGAAAATAATTATTATTTTCTCCTAAATAATTTTGAGTACAAGTACAAATCTAGAATATTTTGTTTGAAAAATATTTTTATTTTGGGTACAGAACTGCAACAAGTGGATCATATTTTGGTTTTATTTTCAATGTACATATTATTAAGTATTTGTATTGAAGTTAACATTTTATTTTTTATCATAAAGTTCATGTAGTTTGGCCAGGGCAGTTGGCTTTTATTTTTCATGTTAAAATGCTGTTTGTTATAATATGTATGAACATTTTAATATTATTGTTTAGTATAGGGTGGAAAAAGGAAAATACAATAATTTTGCAATGTTTGCATGACAATATGAGATTGTGTAATTAATACATATATATATACTAAGGTAACATAGTTTCAAATAACAAGAAAGTCGGCTAAAGTAACTTAGGTGGAATCTTATTATTTCATATACGTATCTACAATATGTTACAACATAATAATGTACACATATCCATATTTATATTTATTTATATATGTATATTCTTAAATTTGATTAAGTTAACGGTAAATATGTAAGTAAATTTTAGATTAGGCTTTAATAATGATGCCTAATCAAAATAGAAATATGTATGAAATTTTTATTTATGTATTTTAAATTTAAAATTGCTATCTTTAATATAGTTATTTCTTAGGAGTCAAGTTTATTGATGCTAAAAAAAATAAGCTCACAAATATATTGTAGGTGGGTACATACATTGATTTTTAAGAGAAAAAGAATTTGTTAGATATTTTTTGAATTGAAATATTTTTATCATTTATAATGTAAACTAAAAATTTTAATCATAAAAATGGTTTTCTTTTACTTGCCATATGCATAACATTAACTATTCAAAGTTGTTCTTTGTTAGTTAAATTTTATTCTTAAGCGTAGTTGCAAAAGTATTCATATTTGATAGAGATAAACATTTTTTTTTTTTAATTCGAAATAATAATTATGTATTATATACAGACATAACGAAATAGACTGAGTTAGTATCACAGTATCACCAACGAATGAGTAATCACATAATAAAAACCCCGCTCAACATCAAAGATTGCCTAAAAGGCCTGGAGATAAGTATATTCCTTGCAAAAAATCAGTAACTACATTATTATATACTAGCAAAATTGGTACCTCAGCAAAGAAATTCTTGCAGAAATAGAATGAGAAGATCCAATTCCAGTTAAGGGAAAAGATAAAAAGAGAGCATGTTTGTTTGAATAATGATTAAACTCATTCTACATAATATGACCTTTTACCAACAAATTTTATTCAGAAAATAAAAATTTTGTTAAATACCTTTTAATTTTAATTTTAGTTATTTTTATAATAATACCGTTAATAATTCTAATTACCTTTAATTATGGTTTCGAATAATATAGTAATTATCATTGCAGAGTCTAGTCATTTTTCAGTAGGTTCTGATAATTTTTATTCACCGTTTTTATTTCAAACATTTTAGCTTATAACATCCTTAATGGTATTTTTTGCTGGATATAAATAAAAAAAAAATTGTAATATAATTTCATTTAATTAAAAAAATATTTGAAAAAAATTAATATAACGTTTTAATTATTATAAAAAAATAATAGAGTAATGTAGCAAAATGTATTAGACAGTTAAAATTATTAGGTTGTAATAAAATACGAATGTAATAATTAAGTCGAAATGGTGTGTAACTTTTCAAGATATTTTGCATATACATATTTATAAGTATCTATATATATGCATATTATATATATATATATTTTATAAAAAAACTTAAATAAAACAAAGAAAATCTAAATTTGTTTAATCGTTTAACAAAAAAAAAAAATTTAAGAAAAATTATTCAAACAAGTATTTTTAAATGTTTTTTTTTTATATATATATATGTTACGGGGAATCCGATAAATATGGAGATGTTTTTTTAGACTTATTTAGCGAGTATTTGAAATAATCGAAAATAGTTGAAAGTAGTAAAAAATTTTTTTTTTAATTTTACTAAATATGGTAATACATATGATACGCGTGTTTTGTACTCGATTCAGTAGTAGACGAAATACACGTGTGTCATATATGATTATCATATTTAGTAAAGTTAAAAAGAAAATATTTGATTATTTTCAAAAATGCGGATTATGCATATCCAACCCACCAACCCACCACTATTTTATATGCATGACTGGGACTTATATATGCATATAATCATTAACAAACAATATTGATGAATATGATGATAAATATGACAAATTAATCAAACTCATCAGGTATTACGGTAAATCTATGAAATTGGTATATATACATATAATGTATATGTAGATAGTAATAGTGCTTCTGATGGTGGGATAAGCATTCTAAAGTTTTATTAACATGATTTATTTATTTTATCAGTGGTACTACAAATAAGTTGTTAAAATAATAAATGTGACTTATGAGACTGTTTTCCCTAATATTGAGTATTCTGTTACAAGATTATGTAAACAGAAATATTAGTGTTGATATTGTAGTAGAGAGATCTATTATCTATACACTAATGATGTATACCAAAGAACTAGAGTACTTGTTCGTATTCAAACAAATTTATTTTGTGATTGTCAATTACATTTCCTGAAGAAATAAAAATGAATAAAGAATTAATAAATAGTGAAACAGTTCGGTCGAGTTTCTTTTTTTTATTTATTTTCAAACTTTGCAAACAAAATTGTCACGTTTGTTTGCACTAAAAATTCTAAAAGATTGAACCAACCTTCTTTGGTGTTGGCTATGTACAATGGAATGTTAAGAAATGTATTAATATTGTATGAAATGTTTGAGTTTTGTTCGCATATGCCCGATTATAGCACAATTTTTTTTATTCTATACTTAAGTCGTGTAAAGTAGATAAGTCTAGAAAAGTTCAATTTTGAATAAAATAAGAGAAAAAATGTATTTTTTATTATTTTTTTTTTGTTAATAATTATTATTATTTTTAGGAAATTGCTTCGTTCATCATAACACTATTATTAGAACTCATCAGTAGGTATTTATAGTGTTAGACTACCTATATACAACTCCTATTTTCATTTTGATTGATTTTATAACTTATTAGAAGATGTCAATAGTACATCTGTAGTCTTATCTGTAGTCTCATCATAGCTACTGATGAGTTCTAATAGTGTTATGATGTTAACACAAATAATAATAATATTTATAGATACAATGGTGACGTAAAATGTCTATGTATTAATATTAATTAATAAATCGAACTTGTTCTTTTTATTAAAAGTAAAATGACATGGAAATTTCAATATTTCAATTTATAATTACATAAATTTACTTTAAAGTTATTATTAATTTTTATATTCATTTTCAAATTAACAGCTTTTTTCACAGCTTTTGTTTCATATAAAATAAAAATTGTATTTCATATGACATTTACTAATTTACTAAGGGTGTTTCCGAACCTCTCGCACTTGCACTTGATACTCGCACTAAACCTGTCAAATCGCACTAAATTTAATAAATTTAATTTTGCGATATCTAGTGGATTTGAGACTACACTCAAAATTTTGACAACAAATCAAGTGCGATTTGACAGGCTTAGTGCGAGTATCAAGTGCAAGTGCGAGACGTTCGGAAATAACCTAAACAGCTAACTAATCATTAAATAAGATAGAATTTATTTTAATTTTAAATTATTCCTTACGTTTGTTACTCCATCATCTGAAGACTGATCACTTTTATTTTTTTTAATGAAACATACCTAGAGTTCTTATTTTTATTAGCTTTTTTGTATTTTAGGATTTTATATGTAATTTTTTTAAACACTAGAATTTTAAGGAATATCTTTAAGATTTCAAATTGTTTTGAAATAATATGCGGAAATATAAAAAAATAATTCGATTACATCATATTGAATGATATTTTTATGTCTATTCTGTACATATATCTTACCTACATATGCATGTATGTATATCCATATTTAATAATCGTAATGAATATTGTATTGTAATAAAAATTTATATCACTTATATTTTATTTGAATTTAAAAATATGTGTTTGTAATATAAATTTTTATTTTGCCTTTACGCTTATAATGCATCTTAATTTTAATTTATTTATTTAATTTTAACATTCGGCATTTAATCGGTGTATAAGAATTACATATATATATAAATATAAAACATTTAAAATTAAAAAATATTTAAAAAAACAATTTATAACATTTGGGAGGAGGTGTGTCCAATATTTTTTAAACTTAACAGAAAAGTTGACTTATTTTCAAGCTCAGAAAAAATATTAAATTTTAATGCATAATATAGTTGTTATTAAATATTATATATATATTATTCTGCATTTATCTGGATGTTTGTAAGTTCGCCGGAACGCTCCAACACATATACAAATTGCATATGTATACAAATGCATATATATATACAAATTGCTTTGATGCTTTTTTTAACCCCTGTCTACCATGCTGAACCTTTGCAGAAAAAATTTATTGCATGAACTATATTTTTTTAATTTAATGTTAGTCTTCTTCGCAAATAAAAAGGAAAAATAAAAAATAATAATAATAATATAAATAAAACAAACAATTTTTTTGATTTATAATAATAAGGACTAATAGAAATTTAATCAATAGTTTAATATGGTATAATAACCAAAAGGCAAACAGCATTTAACACAAAAAAAAACATAATTCACTCAAAGGTTATTCTTATTACTTAAAATTATACACAATAATATACATGTGTATCAGCATATTTGTATTGTATAATATTATACATTATACTACTTTATTGCTTATACCTTTTATTTTTGTCATTATTGTGTGCGTAACTCACTTCACTCAAAAAAAATTTTTTTTTGTTTTTTTTTTATTATTTGCTGTATCTGTATTCTGTATGTTCTATATGCTCCATTCCAAAAATATTATTTTATTTTCAGTGTTAAGTGTTCACTGTTCACTTCACTGTTCAGGTTCACTGTTCAATCAATAGAACTTGATAGAAGTAGAGTAGGATAATTAACTCTACTTCTACGTCGGATAATAAAACATTGTTTTTTTTTAAATTGAAAATTATTGATGAAAATGTTTTTATATTTTTGTAAATTTTACCAATTTAGATACAAAATTTTGAATATTTTTTTAAAAATAACACAATACCATAATAACAGTTTATTCATATAGCAAAATAAGATCCCTATACAGTATACAAAAGACAAAATTTATATGAAAATAAGATCCCATTTTTAAATTTGCTCTCCCAGAGGCCACAATAACGCTAATACGGTATAATTTATACTAAATGGAACCCAACTAACGAATTATAACTAAATGGAAGTGAGTACGAGTATACCATACAAAAATACAAACATTTTATACAAATTTATTGATATGGTACTTCTTTTTCTGTTATATAAAAAAAAAAAGATTAGTGTTAGGCCAATATAAACATAAATAAAAATAAATAAAAACTGATATAAACATAAGTACTGTAATTTCGGAATAAAGAATCTAATGAAAGAAAAAAATAAATTAGGATTTATTTTGCTTCCGTCATTTATGACGGGTTACAAAGCTAGTTTATTAATAAAAAACAAACAAAAATAAAATTCAAAATATAAAACTAAACATAACAACATAATAATACATTGCACAAAATTCATTAGTTATTTTTAAGGAGTACTTATATTTTTTAGGAAAAATTAAATTATATATTTTTTCTTTATTTTTTGGTATGATTTTTAATCTAGATTCTTAATTCTTCAATAGTTTTTGAATAAATTCTTCAATAGTTTTTGAATATTTGTAATATCATCTCTAAAAAAGAACATAAACAAACTACATTTAATCTTAATTTTTTTTTATATAAGTCACAGAAAATATTAACTATTTTTCGTATTTTTCATTTGATGAAATTTTTCTTAAAATATTTGGTTTTTTTAATAAATAATCATAAAATTGTGAACAAGAATATTCTTTAAAGTTGAATTTGCATGAAATAATACTTTTGATGGTTTCAACATTCAACCTATTTCTTTCATTAGTCTATTGGCTTACGATTAATGAAAAAATTCTCTCAACATTTGCATTGTGAGCTGGAATTGCAAAAAATTCTGCTATTACAAGAAGTTCACTATGCATTTCAATATCGTAATGTGTTTTAAAATATCTTAGCCATTTTTCGTGAAGTGGTAGATTTGAGAATTCTTCTCCACCAATATTTTCTTTTGCAAACTTTTGAAAATTGCAAAATTTATCAAACAACTTTGTTTCATTGAAATTTAGTTTGTTGTGCAGTAAATACTCCAGAGATTTTTCTAGCTCTTGCCATTTCGGGATGTTTTTAAATCCATTCATTTAAAACATTCAAATTCACGTAGCTGCTCTGACCACTCAATCAAGTATTCTAAGCACCTGGTATATACGTATAATAAGTTTTTTTTCATAACTTCAACTTCATGTTCTTTGCCATTTTCAACAGATTTTTTAAAAATTTGAATTACTTTTAATGGAAGGAAATTCTCTCTTATTTTGCATTTAAGTATTTCTTTAACAGCATCTAATGTTCTAACATTTCTACAACTAAAATCTTTTCTTTTTCTATTGCCTTTATTTTTTTGTTATAAATATACATCAGTGAGTGTAAAAACCACAAATATACTTCATTAATATCATTTTGAAAAAAAAAATCTTGATGGTTACTGGTGGACTGTCAAGAGACATAAAATAAGATTGTAATCCTTCAAATATTTGCAATATCCGTTGGACGCATGGAAATAACGAAAGCCATCGAGTTTTCGAATGACTGAGCAATTTTTTATAATTGATATCCACAAACTCACAAAACGTTTTAAGTTTTTCAGTTCGTATAGCAAAAGTGGAAAAATTATTGTATATCTTCATGATTAGGCTGTCCAAATCTATTGGCAGACTGTCAAACCCAAATTGTATGTCATTATGAAGTATATGTGTGTGAAGTATATGTCCAATTCCTATTAAATCAGGTAGACCATTTGTTTTTAATTTGAAAAATACATTATTTCTACCTGCACGTTGTTTTCCTCCGAAATTCGTATTGCAGTTATCACCAGAAACTGCTATACATTTAGTTGATATATCATGTTTATTTAAAACTGATGATAAGAATTCAAAAATTGTATTGGAGGTTTCATCCTTTAGTGTTTGTATATCCACTACTTTGATATTTATACCTGGTTCTTTTTTAAAATATTGTAATAATGCGGGGAATATTTTTTGATTGTCGTGGTTACTAGCATCCGTTAAAATTGATACAAAGTTCGTGTGTTCAATATCTTCAAAAACATTGTTTAATGACAACGGAGCCAACACATTAACGACTATTGATTCAGTTTTAGTCCGCGCACAAGAAATTCGTTTGACAATGCTAGAATCAGGTAAAATATGTTTTAAAAATTTATGGCTACAGTCTGTCGATCGAAAGCTGAAATGATGTGTAACAGTGTGATATGCTAAAGCACCCTCAGCTGCAGAAACTTGGTCATCCAATTTAGTGTTTTCTCAACAAAATAATCCGATAATTTATTTGACGAATTTGTACCTCTTACTGCTTTACTGTGTTTTTCAGTTCGCAAATGTTGCTCCAAATCTGATTTTCCCTTGTTTGCTATAGAAAAAGTCACTCTACAAACACCGCAGAATACGAAATGAGGAGTGTTATTTTCTTTTTGTGTGAACATAGGATATTTTATTTTTAACTCGTCGTTAAAAATACATTTTCGCTTCGGCATATTGGACGTAAAGTCTACAATTTTTTAAGCAATTAACATAAATAATACAGAATAATTTTTGTGTTTTTTAAATTATTATTTAATACTCACTTTTTTGGCAGTTAAATTTAAAATTATAAAATTTTTCATCAGCGCTGCAAAACGAAGTCAACTAAATTGGTGAAATTAAAATGTCAAAACCAACAAATTCCCCTACAACCTAATATCGATTACTACATAGATTTCTATCGCTTACTACAAATTAAGAGACATCTTCTTTTATTTTAAACTTAAACCAATTGTGGAAAAAAATATTTATATGCCATCTAATGGGAAATTTAAGAATTTCTAAAACAGAGGACAAATGCCTTAATTTTAAAAAAAGATACTGGACATATTTTTTTTGCATTGAAAAGAGGACATGTCCTCTTAAAAGAGGACGTCTGGTCACACTAGTTGTAATAAAACTTAATAAAGAGTATGGTGCAGCTAAACAGTTAAGTACAAATTACCTACACAGGCAGAATAACAAATGTATAGGTTCACAGAACGAATCAAAATGATATAGACCTAACTATGCTCCAAATAATAAAACACGGAAATAACTGTTATTGGGCATATAATCAGGAAGTATACTTCAATTAATTATCAAAGAAAGAATCGCATTCTAACAAAATATTGAGGTAGAAAGTAAATTTTTCGGGCTTAGAAGCATCAGAAAAACAAAAAGCGTATTACGAACAATAATAGAATTGATTTTCATGGTCTGTGAGTCCTAACTATAATAGTCGTATGATAAATACTTTGTTAAATGTCCGATATGGATATGATTCGATATTATGATTTTACAAAATCATGATTTTGCAAATAAATTCTATAAATAAATGTTTTAATTTTTTTATTTTGAGATTTGAATAAAGTTCTTAGTTAAAAGAAAACAAAAAACCCAATTTTCCATTTAACTTACAAAACTATACGAGTATTTTATTTATTTACATGTTTATGACTTAACGAATGATTTTGAAGAGACAACGAATGATAGTTATAACTATTATAGTTGGTTAAATGGAATTTCATGTTGGCGTACAATACCATATGACTTCATATGATGCCTTATGACTATTATAGTTAGGGCAGTGCGGTAATAGTTTTTTTAATTTAATATAAAATCTCAGATGACATCTTGAAGAAAGTTCAAGTAATCGATTTACTTTTAGAGTTTGATTCGAATAAACATTGAGCTAGTAAATTAAGTTTGTGAAAATATTTCCGAATTTCTGTTGCTGAATGGTCCTGAACCATCAGTGATAGGCTTATATTTATTGTATTTACACTTTCATATGAAAAACCTTATGATTGCAGAGACTATCTATCTACTTATATGTAAAAATCAATCATTCTTCTTATTATTTTTTGTTTGATGATTGTGGTTCATTTAATATTTTTCAAAATGAAATGACTGTATAAAATTAAATTGAATGAATTTACAATTTTCGTTTTGTTTTTTTTTATTTGGAAATTTTAAAAAATATTCTAAATTTTTAGATTGATGAATTAAGTTATAAAGAAGGAATTTGTATAAATCAATAAGACAATCAATCTTTAGGCATTTTTGAATTTGTGATTGAAACCTATACATTTCTAACAATTTCATTTTCATCCTTATTATTATTTGATTTAGGATTTTATTTTTTAAGATTTTGTACGTTAATGGTTTTTAATGGATGTGCTTTAAATTTTAAATATTTTAAAACAATTTATAAATATTCTATTTAAATTTTGCGCTTTGAATGTGTATGTGATGTGATCAAATAAATACTTAAAAAAATTATTTTTTTCTATAATGTAAAAAGATTAAAATTATGTTAAAAATCAATTTTTATATTAATTATGAGAATTTAAAATTGAATTTTTGCCATTTTATTTTACGATATAATTTTTAAAATAAAATTGAAAACACCTGTTCACATTTTCAATTTGAATTTCTATTCAAATTTATCATCACTATGATTTAGTAGAGAGATAGAGAGAGAGTAGATAACGTTTACAGAAAGAATTTTTTTCCTTTTTAACGTTTTTTTATTTTTCAAATTAAATTCTTTGAGGAATTCAGATGTTCTCATACATTTAGTAAATATGTCGTGTGTATGTATTTTATGATATAAAAGTCTATTTATCCTTGGGAAATATTTTTCATTAGCTATTTAAATATTTTTTTGAAGGTATTTTCTTTAATTTTTTGTTTTTACCCAAAGTTATCAAATATAAAAACATTTTCCTGTTGTTTTTTTTTTATTTTTGATAAAAATGTAGGTAGATAGACATAGGTATGTAGGTAGGAAAGTACATTATGTTATGATATGGAAATATGGAAATTCAACAGGTATTGAAATTCATATAAAAAGTTGATTTTGTTTTTAAGTAATTTTTTGTACGAAATCTTTAAGATGTTTTACAGCTATTTTATTTATTGTTTTAAATTTTTCAATAATTCAATAGATGACATTGGTGGTCCAATAATCATTTCATTTCATTTGATTTAGTTTTTTGTGACTGTATTAAATTAATATTATTTTCACAAATTGATTTATATTTATGATTTATACTAGGTACTTATTTTTTGTTCTTGGAGTCTTGTTTGATTGATACCCACCCATAAAGTTTATGTTCAGTAGATACATTCTACTGAACATAACATACATAGAATAGAACAAAATCGGACACTAGACAGCAGAACTGTTTTGGACAATGACAATTAAATGTCAAACAGTAAGAGTATTTAAGAACAAAAAAATTACTAAACACTTTTTTATTTATTTTTTTTTTTCTTATTTCTATTTAATAATGTCTAAAGAGAATTTGTTAATTCTCATGTTGAGACTATACATTTACAAATTTAAGTTTATTAATAATTTTTAAATTTTATATATAATTTAAAATTAATATTCAATTCATATTCAAAATTCAAAGTACTGTAACAAATTGTAATTAAAAAAGAAGTAAAATAAACAAGAAAAAGAAGTGAGAAAGCAAATAAAAGAAAAATTCACTTGATGTTAAAAAATCAAATAGAGAAGAAAACAAAAAAAATAAAAATTAAGATTTAACTACTATAATCAAAATTTACTAAAATACAATTAATATGAATTATAAATTATAAATTAAACTATAAAAACAAAATAGACAATTGATAATACTATTCTTAATTTAAAACTTGATACGATTTTGTGTTATAATATTTGAATATTTTATTAATTAATTCATTCTTTAGGTGAAGTTTTTCTAGTACCTACTTTTAATTCAATTTCTATACTGTTGTACCATATTATGCCCAGGTATATTGTTGTTGATGTTCCAAAATGTGATGTATTTTTTCGGGATATATGTATTAAGTTTTTGCTTTTAGTATTCACTTGATGGGTTTCATTTCTTTTCGGCACAACGGTTGTTGTGTGTACATTAAAATTCTGGACATTATGGATATGAAGTACTCTCTAAATCAAATTTGACTAGATTCCCTAGTTTTAATCTAGTTATCTCAATTTTAATGGATTTATCATTTGCTCAAAATAGATTTTAAAATTCCTAACTAGATATGGAGAGAAAAAAAGTTAATGCAGCTATATTTCTAGTAAAATTTTCAATAAATATTTTATAAGTACTAGTTTCTAGTTCGAATAATAGCAATCTGGTTCAAGTTGGCATAACTATATTAAACTAGATTCTAGGAATTAAATTTTAAAACTGAAATCCAGTGAAACAAAAAGTCTTACAACAATTTTGGATTCTAGTTAAATACACTAGAATCTAGCAAATCTTATATAGAATCTAGTAATTATACTGAAATTAACTTTTTTCGTACTGTGTTTGTAACAAAACACCATCCTTTTAAAATATGTCAATGCCAAATTTGGTATTTTTTTTTAAATAATTATTTTTAAACGTACTAAATTCTAGTTACAAAATTTGTGTTTTGGTGTATTTTTCAATGCTCTCAACCAGTGCTGTGACTTGCTGTTGAAAATATTTTTTTATTTAAAAGCTCTTTATTCAAATATAACTAGAGGCCCCTGTTAAGTAATTATATTTCAAGTTGAAGTCAAATTTAAAGTTTAAAAAAAAAACAGTAATTTACGTACTGACATAGACTTCGCACGATATAGCAGAAACCACTCGTGTTTAATAAAAAGTTTTGTGGTTAGTAAGTTTTATTTCTTATTTAGGACACATAAATACACGTCTCTCATATACTGCTTCGTTTCCGATATATTCCCTATAGTAAGTGGTATTTAGTGGATAAAATTACTAAAAATAAAAAATTTTGTCATTAAATAGGTATGTATATATATACCTACATAATACATAATTTTAATAAAAACTATATTATTACTACAAATATCCAAAATTTAGAGACAGTTACTTAAAAAGATAAAAAGGAAGAATTCAAGTGATTTGTTTTTTTGTTGTTTTTATATTTGTTATTTTAGATGAATTTGTTTTTTTGTTTTTTTTTTTGCATATGTACATAGATTCATTTGCAAGTATATAATGTAAATTATAAAAACTGATTTGTTTGCTTTTGTTTATTATTTTCATAAGATCTCACATAATATGGTTAATGTATTTGCTGAATAATAAAATCATATGAGTACAAAATGTTCAACTGTGTGCGCATTTTTGTTTTATATATAATCTTATATATTATGTATATTAGAAGTTCATTAAGGAGTAGGATAATCGAAATAAAATGAAAAGGTGTCTACTGCGCAGGACCTTAAATGCTTGTCAATTATAATTATAGATTTTGTTAATCAACATTTTGCTAAAAAGTTTTTTGTAAAAAATAATTTTGTTATAAGTCTTTTTTCGCAACTGGATTAGGCGAAGTTTGAAATGAAGTTAGGGTAACTGTAATATTTCTATTGAAAATCTTAACTTAAGATTTTACTCTGTTGATGAAGAGTCAGCTGGAAAAATAAAAGGTATGTACATATGGATGTATAGCTGTAATAAAAATTTTATGAATGATTCTTATTTATTGCTTTGCTCAGTGTTAGAAAATATTTCTTGATCGTATTTTATTTTGAATTCAATTGATACATTAGAAACAATAACAAAAAATTGTTATTTAAAAAATTTAAAAAAAACAAAATCAGTTTTTTTTATATAGATACATTTGTTTGTAAATAATATGTATATGTATACATCGAAAATTCATGTGTTTTTATAAAAATTAATTGTTTTCACAGTTGAATAAAATATCTTGTCTAGTTCCAGGTACTTGAATCTAGTTAGCTTATTTTGAAACTTTAGTTAATCGAAAAAAACGTTTTCCTAGTTGCGTTGGTTGATATTGTAGTGGAATGAAATGAATATTTCTAGTTACAGGTACTTGAATCTAGTTATTCTCGTTTTTTCATTATTTATAATAATTGTTTTTTTTTATAAAGAACATGTACAATTTAGTCTTCTATATCAATATGATCAAAGCACAATGGCAAAAAATTGAATTAAAATGTTTCATTTGCAACAAATTGTTTTTTACGTTCAGTGAGCTTCGGCGAATTTAATATGCTGGATTAATGTAAGTATTTGTTCTAAATTAGATAGTATATTAAAATTATAATATTAAAACCTTCATTTAATATCACTAATAGGCAGTTGATATTTTAATCTTATTGATTTTCAATTAAATTGCTCTTTGTTTTTTATCATAAAAATTTAGCCTTTGTTTAATCTACTAATTTTCATTGAAATCAGTAAACAATTTTTGTATTACGTGTAGTATTACTCATAGCTTTTTAATTCAATTTCTAGGTTGAAGACTCCGTAGAAGAATTTGTTAAAAAAAAATATAAATCCATATATTATATGCAGATCAGAAAAAAAATGGGACGATGGTGACTATTTTATTGCTATAGAAAACAATATTATTGAAGCTGGGTCAGTAGCAGAGGAAGCATTTACTCGTCTCTTTCAATGTTATTGGGTATTTCAACTTTCTTATGAAAGGAGCCTCAAAAAGTTTTTCAACTTATTTGAAACTAAAATTTTTATTATGCCGAGTTTTTAAATAAAATTATTAGAATCGGTACAGAAAACTTATAGTGATATTATTAATACAAATTAATATTTTTGAACTTTTTAACATATTTTAAGTTACATATGTTTTTAATGGTGTATCGAATAAAAGATAAAAAAGATAATGAAAGGAAATTATGTACACATATATATATATATATATATATTATATATGTATATTTTATTTTGTAAATATCGATATTTTAAAAGTAACATTAATGCTGATTAAAGAAGTATGCTGATTCCAAAATATCGATATTTGCAGAATAAAATATACATTATTAATTAAAGTATAAAACACTTTCAATTTCAATTTAACATTGTATTATAATTTTAAGAATAACGTTTCCATTTTTTATAATTTTCTTAAATAATATTATTAATTTGATTTTGGAATTTGCATTTTTTTAAATAAAATATGTATTGAATGTTTGATATGTTTTGTTTAGTATTTTTTGATTAATTTATAAGTCAGTGCAATTTTGAATTAATAAGTACATTCTTTTGTTACTAGCTAAATAAAAATAATAATAAAGAATTTATAACATTATACATTTATAAATATATTATAAATAAATGAATTTGATTAAACTTAATCTAGTTTGTTAAACTGATTTCTAGTTCTAAAAATTTTATTTCTTTTCTAGTAGTTTCATTTGATACACCTAGTTACGGAAACTAGATTATGAGATTAAATTATTTCCCTAGATACTAGTGTATCAAGCCGATTTCTAGTTTCAAAAATGAAACTTCTTTTGTAGTAGTTTTAACTGTTACAACTAGTTTTTGTAACTGGATTTATTATTTAAATTAATTTACTAAATACTAGTTTGTTACACTGATTTCTAGTTTAAAATTGTTTTACTGTATTCTAGTTACATCTTCTAGATACGTAGTTTTTCTAGATAGATAAAACTAGATTTTAAGTTTTATCTCATAACTAGTAATCTAGCCAAAATTCCATAACTAGATTTTCACTGGATAACCTAGTTGCTTCAATCTAGTTGCTCATTCTAGTTACAATAATCCTTATTCTAGTCGAATTTGGTTTAGAGAGTATAACTTTAAGGTAAACTAAATCGCTTACCAGTAGTATGTTGTTTTTCCAATGAATAAACTCTGTTTTTTCACGCCAATTATAATTGAATAAGTTTTTTAGTGCCCTATTTTGAATGCTTTGTATTTCATATATAATTTGCTTCGTTGTGGTTCCCCATAATTTAATTCCATAAATAATATGACTATGAAATAGAACATAGAAAACATAATTTTTCATAGCATGAGGAATTAACGAAGATATTCGCTTGAATACACCTGCTACCGAAGACAGCTTGTTGCATAGTTTAGATGTATGAACACTCCATTTTATCTGAGAATCAATCCACAGTCCAAGGTATTTATATTCTGAAACCATTTCTAAGATTTGATTATTTAACTCAATATTCAACTTTGGACATGATGATCCAATAATCATATATTTAGTTTTCTTTATATTTATAGTCAGTTTTTGTGTGGACATCCATTTATATATTTTTTGTAATTCATCAGTATTCATTTTACACTGCAATTGGTTGTCGTTTCCTGCTCTAACTACTATGCAAATATCATCAGCAAATAAAAATGTGTCGACATTATTACTTATTCGCTGTATACTATCAATGTATAAAGTGAAGAGTAAAGGTCCTAAAATGCTCCCTTGTGGCACACCAAAGTTCACATTTTCATTTCTACTTTTCAAATCACCAATTTTAATAAATTGTGAACGATCTTTCAAATATGCTTGAAACCATTTATATTTCGTTCCTCTTACTCCAAATCCATGCAATTTTTAAAGCAGTATATTGTGCTCCACCGTATCAAATGCCTTTGACAAATCTATAAATACTAATGCCACTATGTTTTTATTATCTTTATAATTTTGAACTTTTGTTATCATATCAACTATTGCTGTTTCTGTGCTAGATTTCTTTTTGAACCCATATTGATTATTAGAAAAAAGTTTATATTTGTCTAGATATTTAGAAATTGGATTATGTACAGTTTTTTCTAAAACTTTGGATATTACAGGTGCAATGCAGATCGGCCTGTAGTTGTCAAAAACACTTTTTATTCCACTTTTGAAGATTGGCACAATTCTTCCAATTTTTATTTCATTTGGAACTACTCCTTCTTGCAATGATTTATTTACAATCGTTGATATTGGTTCACTCAAATTCTCATTACAATATTTAAACATATGCGCTGACATATTATATGGATCCAGAGATTTTGAGCTAATTAAGCTATTAATTACGTTAAAGATATCATATTTATTGACTCTTTCAAATTTAAATGATTGGTCTGTTTTAGCTGGTTCATAAAATATTCTATTTTTTGTTTTTTGGGCCAAATTTTCTCCTATCATGGCAAAATACTTATTCAAATCATTTAATCTGCTTTTAGCTTCTATGTCACTTAATCCATGCAGTAGATCTATTGATTTATCGTACTTGTCTCTCAGTCCCAGGTTTTAGCAGTGTTGTTTGCGGTATCTTTAAATATTGTCTAAAAGTATTTTTTCTTCTTTGTTCTTCTCATTTTCGTTACCAGATTTCTATAGTATTTAAATTGAAGTTCTAGGTTGGAGTTTAAACGATCACTTTTCCATTTGGAAAACCAGAATTGTTTAGTGCTACTACTACTGCTTTTATTAATTCATTGTCAATCCATTTTGTCTTATTTTTACTACTTAATTCATTTCTTTTATTGTATTTTATTAATTTCGTTGCCTTATTTATATTTTCATTAATTTTTAATATACATATTTATTTATCAGTGGACCTGTAGATAAATCCGCAGGCCTACTTCAGGTCCTTTTCCCTTTCGGGATGTGGGCATTTCTTATAGAAAATTTTATGATTAAAAATAAAAATAGAAATATAGTTACAATTCATTGTCTAAAAAAAAAAAAATCTAAAATACAAACAGTTGTATTTTCTAATTGGGCGAACATCTACGCTTTCGATGTATAACAAAGTTTTGATCTACAATCAGATATTAAAGCCAGCCTGGGCATACGGTATTCAAATATTGGGCTGTGCTAAACAACTACATCTTCAAACTATCCAAACGTTCCAAAACAAAGTATTGCGAAACATTGTCAATGCCCCATGGTTTGTTCGCAATGCTAATATTCATAGGGGTTCCTCTCATAAAAGACGAAAAAAAAAAATTGGCTGTACGCCATAAAAGTCGTCTCTCTCAACATGTCAATGTCCAAATTTCACGTTTAGCTGACTGTCAAAATTTTGTTAGAAGACTTAAACGGACGAAACCGTTCTAACTGTGTTAGGATAAAATCTTTTATCTTACAATAATTCCAAATGGAATTTTGTTTGATCAAAGATATCTGTTGTAATAGAGCCAAAATTGTATTAATGGTTAGTCTTAACGACTAGTTTTAATTTTAAAAAAAGGTTTTAGTTCGTTAAAGTCGGTATAGTCCTTCACTTCGTTCCTCCCCGGTTCAAGAACAGAAGTTGAAGACTCTTTTGATGATTTTCTTCTAACTGAAAAAAAAAAAACAAAAAAAAAATTCATTGTCAAATTTAAGAGTTATCTTATGTACTACAAAATAAAACTAAAATCGAATTTCAATTACTTAATATTTAAATTTTTATTGACCAACTTAGGTTAAACACTTTTTTTTATCTATTTTGAATTAGAACAATTTTTGTTAACTCTCAAATTTTTTTGTTTAACTGTCAAAAACAACTGCCAAAAACACCAAAAACAGTTATCCAAAATTGTTCTAAAAAAAAATCAGAACAAAAAAGATTAATTTAGAATTGTTTTGGACAATCTACTGAACACCGATCAGAACACTTTTGGACAAAAAATTCAATTAACGGAAATTACTGAACACAAAAAAGTGTTGTTTCTTAGATCGTTCTAGATCGTTATAGAACAGTTTATGAGTTTACTGAACAAACAAATAATTTAATTTTTGATTGCAACCTTTGGAGAACTATATTTTTTTCATTTTACATGTACACATTTTATTTCTTTGTTTTCGCACTTGCACCCGATGCTGTTTTCTTTTTTTTTATATAATTTAACCTAAACTAATCTATTTAAAACTACAACTACGACTAAAAAAATATTGTTGAAGAATTATGGCTTTAACTAACTACAGCTAATTAGCCTCTGTGATGGTTTTTTGTTGTCATGTTGTATACATAAAATTAAGGCAAACTATTGACAGACTTATTTCAGAGAAGTTTGTGCTATTTATTTATTGATACTGCTTAGCACAAACAGTTTACAAAACAAAATTATTACATAGGCCCATATTTTGATTGTCATCTCATAAAAATGAAAATGACAAATGTCATATCATTTAAATGATTTTTTGAGATTTCGATAGTCGGGAAAAATGAAATGAAATTTGAAATTTAAATGAGATGATTTTTGTTTTGAAACGGGCAACACTTTTCGTTTTGACGTGCTTTGGATGTAGTTAATAAAGAAAGAAATTTTATTTCGAAGAAAAAAGTGAAGTAAAAGAAAAAAAATATGTCCAAAAGGTTTGTTCAATATGAAAATTAATATTGAATAGAGTAGAGCCAATGTGCGTGTATTCGACGGGACCGTGTCATATGAACTACATCTTCTAGGTGGTGACTGGTGGAAAGTGCCAAGTTCAAGAAATTGAGCAGCCTCCAGCAAAAATAGGTTCGGGTCCCACCTCATAAAGCCCTCGAATTTTTTTCAGTACAATTGTTCAAGGTCCTTTGGTTCCGACTTTCGGACTGTCGGACCAATCCGGAATTTTTTTAAAAATTATTTATAATAATTAGTAATAACCTTTTCCCAGAAAAATACAATTTAAACCGGTGATATAGAGTTTCGGCCCCAATTCCTAGGACCTCGGACCTATTGTCTTCATCACTTTTAAGGGTCATTGTACTGATGACAAAAAAAACTAAGGTCTTCGGTTCCGAAACTTGGGACTGCTTGTTTGCATCATGCCTATGAGCCATTTTAATAAAAACAAGCTAAAAAAAAAAATTTCGAGGGCTTTGTGAGGTGGGACCCGCACCTATTTTGGCTTGAGGCTGCTCAATTTCTTGAATTTGGCTCTTTCCACCAGTCACCACCTCGAAGATTTCTTTACTTTTTTCATGTCCACAAATTTAAAATAAAATACTTTCGATTTTTTTTGTAAATCCATTTTTTAAATTTTAAACAACAAAAGTTTTCAAACAAACATAAGCCGTCACTTAACAATTCCAAAATGACAAAATTTGTCATTTTATCCGAATATGTTCATAAAACGCGACTATCGAAATTGGCTAGTTTTCATTTTTTATGATTTTTGTCATTTTTTCCGACTATCGAAATCGTTAAATTTGTTTTTCATAAAAAATGACAGTGAAATGACTATCAAAATATGGGCCATATTAGTTACAAATCAAATTAAAATTTTAAGTGTTTATTAGTTATTGTAACTAGTGTTTGAGTAATTAAGAATACCTGATTTTGTGATAACACTCAGGATGTTCTTCAATGGTATGCTAGTCCTATGATTACTGATTTGAGAAAAAAAATGAATGAGCGTAGATGGTGCAGATTTCTAATAATAATATTGCTAAAAATGAAACATTGCCCATTACAATCTCTGTAATGAAAATAACATCAGAAACCTCACGCCTAAAGTTCAATCCATTAATTTGAGTCTTTGCTCATATGGTGGTAAGATATAGGTTTAGACTATGACAAGAGGCGAATCTAAGAAATATTTTTTATATTGCCTCAATTCTATCAATGTGTACCATATAAAACGGTGACCAAACTTGACTTGCATATTCAAGATTCGGTCTTTTACAAGAAACGGGTACACAGAATCAAGAACATAGGGATCTGAAAATGCATTTGACCAACGTTTAACAAAACCCAATATGGAATTAGCTTTATTTATAATATTATTATAGTGAGTTTTAGAGCTAAGATGAAAATCAAAATACACTAGCTAAGTCTTTTATTGAGTAAATTTTAGGTAGACTAATACTATCTAATGTATAGTTAAAAGAAATCGGACTTGAACGACGTGTATAGGAGATGAGTACGCATATATTTATATTATTTATTTATTTTAATTATTTAATCTACTGGGAAAACATCCCTTACAGATTTCTAACTTAATTCTAATAATAAAGAAAATTAAACAAGTATGTGTATACAGAATTTAAAAGAAAAATTTAATGCTAAATAAATTGATTTTATAAGGAGAAGAATTTAGTAACTTCCCTTCTAAAGATATTTCTACTATAGTGAAAATCAATAAGAGAAGAACAATTATTGAACAATCTGTGGGAATTAGCTATGGGCTCAGAAGAACCATATAATTAGTCCTGTGAGAATTTATATAGAGAAATCTATGAGCTCGAAAATTACGAGTTGGAGCATAAATATTATATAATTGTCAAATAGAAGGGCAGTTTATTCTAAATGACAAAACATCGTAAGAGAACATTACTGAAGCTACATTACGCCTGGATTCAAGAGTACAAATATCAATTAATTTACATTTGGCAATATAGCCAGTAGTATGAACTTCCCAATTGAATTTACAGAGACAAAATCGAATCATGTTCTTCTGAACAGATTCAATTCTTTTTATGTGATTAGTATAAGATGGAGTCCAGATAGGCGAAGCCGACTACTCAAGAAACGGACGAACTAATGAAGTATATAGGCTTTTGAATGTGTATGGATTAGAAAATTGTTGAGAATTCCTCTTGATGAATCCAAGCATATAGTAAAAGCTTTGGATATAATAAAACCAATATGAGGATTCGAAGATAATTTATTATCAAGAATAAATTTCCAAATCCTTAATTTGAAGAAGAGTATCCATTGATTTACCACTTATAGTTGCATTCAATGAAGTTTTGAGTTTTGTGAAAATTCATAACTTTACATTTGTCAAGATTCAAAATGAAGTCATTTGAAGTACACCACATAAAATTTAATAAGATAATTTTGGAGCCTAATACAACCGTCTAAAGATCTAACAATTGTAAGTAACTTAGTGTCATCAGTGAAAGATAAAATAGAACGATCAATATTACAACCACTTACATTCATAAATAAAAGAAAAAGTAAGGGAACCATATGGGTTCCTTGAGGGAAGCCAGATGTTGCTATAAACGAAGATGATTCAATATTTGATATTTTTACGGAAAGTTTACGATAAAGTAAATAGGACCGTAACCAATTTAACATAGTGCCATAGATACCTAATGCTTCAAGTTTTGAGAGAAGTTTAAAGTGATTTACTTTATCGAAAGCTTTAGAAATGTCGGTAAATATTTTATCAACTTGAAGACCTTGCTCAACTGAGTTATAAACTGAATTTAAAAATAGAGATAAGTTGGTAGTATAGTCGATTTACCCTTCATAAAAACCGTGTTGGTTTAGGGAAATATGTTCTTTGACCAAAAAGTAAATACTATCTGTGACTATGGGTCTATAATTCTCAACAGAAAGTTTTGATCCAGTAAAAGGTAGAAGTATTAAGTAGAAGATTATTGTTAATACACCTGTTGTTTGATTTGAAGTCCATTTTGCATAAGAACAGCGTCATGGTTGAATGTAATCTTTTTCAAGATTTTCATATCGTATTATTATATCACATATAGATGAAAGCTAATAACTTGAATACTTGAATTTATATTAGATTTGTTATACATTCTTTTGACTGTTATATTTGCGTGGTTATTTTTCCACTTATTGTTTTTGCATTAATTAACCCGTATTGAATAAAAGGTGTTATTTTTCCATTTTCGTATACATATGTATTTGTTAGAATATCTGTCTGTAACAATCGGATTCATAATATTTATTTAATTCAGTTCAGACAATTTCTTAAAATTTTCTGTTCGAAAATTTGCAGTTTTTTTTAGTATAATGTAGGCGAAGATGTGAACCATATAATAAAAATACGCATAATAATTTATCAAATTTTTGCTTATTTACAGCCCGTGTATATTATATAATATTTTACTATATTATATTTTTATCCTATTTTGGCATATTGTATTTGCTGGTAAATAATATGAAATCCAAGAATTGGTTGAACTAGCCGTATTACATATATTAGCCATATGTATATAATTTGGGCTAGAGTTTCCAAAAATTGCATATTTTTAATATTCTCGGTAGTTACAAAAATGAAAAATCGTGTAAGTTTTGTAGATAATTAAAAAAATATATACATATTACATATATGTATTTGTTTGAATATTTTCAATTTTATTTGTTTGTTCCATTTTCACTTTTTAATTGTCCGGAATCAAAATGTCTAAAAGAGGACGTGGTGGATCAGTTGTGATTAAATTCAAAATTTTTTCGGGCTTACCAGTTGGTGCAGTAATAAATTGCGCCGATAATACACGTGGTTAAAATTTGTATGTAATTGCTGTTCATGAAGCAGATTAAATTGCAAGCCTTCAGCAGGTGTGGAAGATATGTTTGTTGCCACAATCAAAAAGCGTGAACCAGAATTTAGAAAAAAAAGTCGTCATTCGACAAAGCAAACCATTTAGAAGGTGGAATGGTGTATTCATATACTTTAAAGACAATACAGGCGTAATAGTGAACAATAAAAGTGGAATGAAAGGTTCAGATATAACATGTTGCTAAGGAATGTGCAAATTTGTGGCCTCGTATTTCATCAAATGCTAGTTCTATAGCTTAAAATGACAAATAATAAAATAAGAAAATCTACATGTATGGGTATCTTGACCATTTTCGGTTGTTACATCATCAGCAAGTATTTTATGTAAACAAAATCGATCAATATTTATATTTAATCAAAAATATTTATAGTTTCTAGTTTTATTACTTACAAATATTTCATCTAGAATCTACAGTATTTGATGCGATCAAATATTTGTTTTGGATGTTCACAAAAATTTTTTTTAAGATTTTCTTAGAACATTCACTACGTGGTAAATTGTACCACAAATCACTCTTTTTTATATGAGTGATGATGGCTTGTTTATGGATATTTTAAATAATAACGAGAAGCAAAAAATATATCAGTAATGAAGAAAAAAATTTCAATTATTTATAAAAAACAATGTATTAGAACCGAATTAACTGATGAAAACAAAAGAAATTAAATACCAAAAATTAATGTCAAAGAAAATTTCGTCAACCATCATGATGTCAAGAAGAAAACCTAAGTTCAATAAATTTTTTAAGGTTGAGGTTCAAAATTATTGTGTAATAAATAATAAAATAGTAATAAACAATTTTGGCGACTTGGATTGTTTTTTTTTTTTTTTTTTATACATATACATATGTACATTATTAAGCATTTCTCCCGCAATTAAACATACACATATAAGAAATTTGTTTTAATTTTATTTAGTCTCCCCACAAGGCAATTTAATGACAAAAAAAAAAAATTTTTTTTTGCTCTATTATTTTAGAAAGAAAATTATATAAAAATAGATTTTCCATTTTGAGGCCATATCATTATGGTTCATAATTCTGTGATATTTATTATATTGTGTTTAATTGACCTTGAAAAAAATTAAAGCATCCATTTATGTAACAGTTACATTAAATATATTTCGTTTATAATATCTATAAAAAAAAAATTAAATCTATTTATTGTATATGATGAATATCACAAATATGAATTGATTTAGAGCCTGGGGTTAAACCATGTAAGAAAATTGCAATCCATTTTTTTTGTAATACATCCACAAACAAAATAAGAATAAGTGTAATAAGCAAATTCCTAGGTGGCTTAAAACTGGCTATGGGAGATCGTTTGTATAGTCCAATTTTTTTGGAACCATATTCTAACAAATAGACATTTTTAAATAGTTACAAACTTATTTAAAATGTCCCTACCGATCATAGTATAAACAGAATTGGGCGACTAATGACAGATACAGAAACAACTTCCGTCAAAAAAAAAATAGCCCAATACATTTCATATGCACATAAACAAAATTGCGGATACTGTAGCTGGGCGACGAGTACAAATTAGAAAAATTTCTATTTCTATTGTAGCCCAGCTACTTTTGGTAGCATATTATTGAACATATGATTACTCGCAAACAATTTCCAAAAACATTAAAATATTAAAAGTAAACCTGTTTTCTTTTACATTCTTTGAAATGGCTTTTGAGGAAAAATTAGTAAATTTAGTAGTTTTTGTAGCTCTACTTTGTATCCGCAATTGTGTTTATGCCAGCGATGTATTTATCGCCAGTAGCTGTATCTATAGCTATAGTCGCCCCAATTTTATTTATACTATAAAAGGGACATTTTTCTTGCTATGCAGTCCTTAATTAGTCCAAACTGTGCATTCGTGTATAAAAGCTAAAGTTTGGCTTAACTTAAGAAAAAAAAACTATCAAAATATGTATAACGCGGCACGGGAGGGGTAATTGGTCGTTGGGACATTATTATTTTTATTATTATAAAAAAAGAAATGAAATTAGGAATGTACCATAATAAATATGCATTAGATGTGTCTCAGAGATGAATATCAAACTGATGGTACTGTGATATAAATCTATGAGCCGATATTCAACTATTAAATTATATTTGTTATATAGAGTAGATAAGAGTTTCAAATGAAAATTCTTTAGCAAAAGTATGAGTATACGGTTAGGCTAAGCTAAGTTAAATTTTTTTCAGCGTACGAGTTATTTAGTTATAGTTAATGTGTTTATTTCCAAAAATTTGTTAATACATAATTTATAATGAGGGAGTTTTCCTATACTTAAGTTAGTTATTATCAGCTACGAGTTTTATTTTATTCTATTTTTATTTTGCATTAAATTTGTTGTTTTATTTACAGTATTCAGCGTACGAGTATTTCAATCAGATTTGGTTACAAGCAACATTTTTATATACAAAAAATCAATAAATGTATAGTTCTGATACTTTTTCAACTATAAGACTATTTCAAAAGTTAACTCGCAATATAAGTAATGTAATGTATATTTAATTATTCTATTTAAGAAGGCTTAGTTCCTGACAATAGCAGTAGTTTTCAACATTTATAATGAGTTGTCCAGTAATTTGATAAATAAATGCTCGAAATATTGTAGATATTGTAGTATGAGCTTGCAGTACCGTACTTAACTAAGCACGAAAAGGTGATCTACCTAAGTTACTATCAAGAACATAAAAAAAAAATTATCCTATAAAATAGAGTTTTTAATTTCATCTTATGGAAGTCTCAAAAACGACCCTTTCAAATTTTTTTTTAATTTTTTTAATTCTTGTGACATTAATATTCTTTTCGATTTTTTTTAGTTAGGATTGGGTTCTGATTTCATATCGTTACAAATGGACTTACTTTTTTTTCCAGATAGTAGTAAATCATCGAAAGAGGCTTCATAACTACCTATTACCGGGGAAGGCTGTTTGAAGGACTGTGGGACTTTAATCCACTAAAAACTCCTATCATTGTTGCAAAATTAAAACTAGTCTTATAGACTAACCATTAATTTACATTTAACTCAAAGAAACTAAGATACCTTTGATCTACCAAAATCCAATAAGGTTTTAATAGATGAAAGGTTTTAACCTAACTCAAGTGGTCTTGTTCGTTTTAGTCGCTTAACAAAGTTTTGATTGTCAATTAAGCTAGAAGCTTCGGACGAGTTTTATGCTGTGCAGCGCATTTCATTATTTCGTCTTTTATACAGGAGATCTTCAGATCTCGATGAATATCGGCATTGCAAACATACCATGGAGCATTGACTATGTTGCGCAGTACCTTATTTTGGAACGTTTTGGATAGTTTGAATATGGATTTGTTTAGCACATCCCCAAATTTGAATACCGTATGCCCAGACTGGCTTCAATATTTGATTATACATCAAAACTTTGGTATAGGTCGAGACCGTATCAGCCAATATATTTCTCTATATTTGAAGTGGAGTTCTGCCTTTTTGATTTTCACATGCTCTTTCCATTTCAGTTTTGCATCCAAGGTCATGCCAAGATATTTAGCTTTATTCTCGTATGGAATCACGACATCATTAATTTTAACTGAGAGAGGAGTTACTATGTTTTTATAGGTGAAGTTTACATAACTAGATTTGGCTTCATTTAATTTAATTTTCCATTTTTTGCACCAGTTGGAAATTTTATAATTAGCTTTTTGCAGTTTGTATGTAGCTTCTTCTATAGTAGACTAGACTTCTACACGCTGTGTCATCTGCCAAATGTTGCTATCTTTATATTTTCTACTTCGGGTATATCGCAGGTGTAT
The DNA here is from genome assembly GCA_963942445.1 of Argyra leucocephala. Classification (NCBI taxonomy): domain Eukaryota; kingdom Metazoa; phylum Arthropoda; class Insecta; order Diptera; family Dolichopodidae; genus Argyra; species Argyra leucocephala. Next base: position 27,699,023 of record OZ012678.1, on the reverse strand, counting down.
AACAAATATAAAACTGGATCCAGTATACTACCTTGTGGTACTCTAGCTTTTATATCTCTTAGAGAGGAGTATTCATTCTTATTTTTAACTCGAAAAACTCTATTTGACAGATATGATGAAAATAATTCAACATACAACTTAGCTTTTTGATGAGTCCTTCATGCCAAACTTTATCAAAAGCTTGTGCTACATCTAGAAATACTGAAGAACAAATTTGTTTAATTTCCAGTGCCCTTTCTATAATGTCTGTTATTCGATGTACTTGATCTATATTATTGAGTGTTTTTGCCTAAACCCAAATTGGTGATTAGGTATTATATTCCTGTTTTCTATGAGGGGTTGAATCCTTCTCAATAGTAATTTTTCAAACAACTTCGATATTGTAGAGAGGAAAAATATCGGCTTGTAGGATTTGGTGTCGTTAGCAGGCTTTTCTGGTTTTTGAATCATTATTATCTCTGCAACTTTCTATATTCTAGGTACGTGTTAAAGCTTACAGGCATTCATTATATATACCAAAAGCTTTGTTGGGTATATTTTTCAGCACATTTGAAGCTATTAAATCAAATCCTGGGCCTTTATTTAATTTTAGGTTTTTGATTGAACTTATTGTGAATGAAAAATTAGCCAACCTACATCGAATTAGTGGTTATGTCTACCGACTTCTAATCAGAATATACCGTGTTCGAATCTCTCAAATGCTTAATTGATTTTATTTTTTATTATTCAATGTTTTGATTCTTGGATTTATTTGAAGCTAACTTAATAGAAACAAATTGAAGCAATATTGTATAATAGCATAAATCCAATAGACCGTCTAAAAATTTATGTAAGACATCTTTTGTTGGGATGCGAGATTATTGTAACACATAATTAAGTAAAGTTAAAATATAAAAATTATTTGTGTATAATTAAAAATGATTTCAAGACATTCTTCTTAATTGTCTTATTTTTCTGGAAATCTATCTTTATCAGAAGTGAACCAATTTTAATCAGTTCAATAAAATAAAAAAAAAACTCTTAAGATCGGATAAATTGTTCTATTGTATTTCATGTAATTAGTATTATGCAGACCTTACTTTCATGTTTAAAGACTTATTTTTAAATTTCTATATTATTATTCTGTTAATATGTGTTGCTGTGGAATAAGAGAACATACAATACACTTATTGTTGTGTCGGACTTGTAAATTATTTTTCTCATTTTCTTTTGTTATTTTTATTTTGTTTTTATAAATTGCGATTCATTTAACATCAATAAAAACACTTAATTTTTATCCTTAAAATATTGGATATTTTTTAAAAAATAGAAAGATAAAAAAAAAAAAAACATTTTTTCTTTATTATAAAATTGAAGAATTAAAGGAATATCATATAAAATAGGCTCAAATTTCATTTTATTCCCAAAAATAAAAACGCTTGAATTGTTTTAAAAAGGACTCAAATATTGAATTAAATTTTTATAAGAAAAAATTTGATTGAAAATTGATTTGAGCTACTCTCTTTTAAATGAAGAGATGACAATTTGATTTCTCTGCATTGCATTGCATTTTTTGATTTTGTAATATAAAACTTCATTTTAATTGAATCTTTTTTTTAAAGTCATAATTTGAGTATTGATGATGTGAATGTAAGGTGGTAGACAGGGGCTAAACTTTTTACTTTTTTTCTTAAAATGAGTTATAGTTTCTTATAAAATTTATAATTTTGATAAATTGTTCTTTAAAAAATAATAGTGTAATCATATAGCCTTTACTGTATTATATTAAAAAATAGTATTAATTAGATTGTAATCATGTCATAATAATTGCATTGTTACAATGTAATTGTAACACAACCCTAATTATAAGTATTACCAACTACATAATTGTCACCAACCACATGTAGTCGTAGTGTAGTGTAGACTGTAGAATTGAAGATAAGAATTATTAATAAAATATAGATCGGAGTGGCATTCTGTATTGTGATAAACGATAGTCACCCTTGTGACGGTCAAAGATGACACTAAAATTTTTTGGTATTCTGTATTGCGATCACTTGAATAATTTAAGAAAACGGCAGCACTTTAAAAAATACAATTCGGAAATGGCAGCACAAGTGATTTATTAAATGTCAAAGTATCAAAACAATAGAAAACAAAAATAAGTTGTAAGTTTTATTAGCGCATTACACTTATTAATCAATAAAGCGAAATTATAAAAAAAAAATAAATTATATATTAAAAGAAAAAAAGCTTAAAAGTAAATGTCAAAGAACTAATTTAATAAAGTGTATATTTAAAAAAAAAACAAAATTTATAATAAAATAATAAAAAAAAATTAAAGTGAAAATCATTACAACAAATTTAATAAAATGAAAAGAAAATTATATTCACATTTGGATTTGAGTAAAATTCAGTTGCAAACTTATAACTAATTAATATAAATGTGTATTATATTTAATAGTACGTTTTCAAGCTCATGTTTATGGGTAAACATGTTGTTTATGATAAACTGGTTGTTTACGTAGTGGTTTTCCCATACAAATTTGCTGAAAATCATAAACAAGTAGCGAGGTGTTTATCTCATAAACCACTTCAAAAACAAGTAACCCAACCATGAAATTTCGATTTTTTGTCGATTTTAAATTTTTTCTTGCATGACCCTTGATTTTTTTGTCATAAATTCATTTTGTCATTTGTCAAAAAAAAAACAAAAACAAAAAGAAAAAGAAATCAAAACACCAAGAATAGATGAAATTATGTGAATTTGTGTGAAATTAGTTGAACTTCAATTAATGATCATCAAAAAAACGCAAAATCAAGTATAAATTCTCAATTATCATCAGCACGATTAATTGGACAATCTTGTATAACTTTAATAGAAAAAAGTGAAGAAAAATTCTATAGAGTTATAGAAATGATTGAGAAATTACAAGACTTACATGGAAAGTTAACAGAAGAATTAAAACAAAGGATATTGTAAAAGATGCATTTTTATTTTTAATTCACTTAATTTAATCAGTTTTATATATTAAAAATGTATAAATAATAAGGCTTTATATATAAGTAAAAAATTCAAATGGAAAAAGAGATAATAAATTAAAATGATGATTATTTTTTTTATATAATTGTAAATTGAATATTTTTGTATTTCGTTTTTGAAAGATTCTCAGAACTAAATGTTGAAGTGAGTAAAGTGGGTATGGTAATAAACTAAAATGTGAATTATTTTATTTGTTTCTCTGATATTATCATTTTTTTTAAATCCTCCATATTTTTTTTTATTTTATTCATTTATCGTATGACCAATTATAATAGCTTAAGTTCTACTCAAAGATAATACAAAAAAAATTTTTATATAAACAGTAGTATAATTTTATATAAACAATAAACAGCTGGTGGTTTTCCAAAAAACCTTGTGAACACTTGACATTTGACTGGTTTATGAGCTAGTTGTTTATCCATAAACATGAGCTTGAAAACGTACTATAATTGAAAACAAAATAAAATTCAAACTTATTAAAAAAAAAATTGACACAATCACAGCATTTTTTATTCAGTTCCATTATTTTTAATACATTTGCAATTTTAGCGACTTCTAATTCTAAAACTCACACTTTTTAATATTTACATCATAATAAATCTGAAAAAACCAAAACATAAAAAACTTAAATCTTAAAAAACAACCAAATTTTATTTATTTTTATCATGAGTGACACCAAATTAGCTGTGATTTTAGGGTGACAGCTAATTTGGTGTCACTCATGATAAAAATAAAGTTATAAGTTTGCAACTGAATTTTACTCAAATGTGAATATTTCTTTTTCATTTTATTAAATTAGTTGTAATGATTTTCACTTTTTAGTATCTAAGCAATAAATTTTTTTTTTTTTTTAAATATACATTTTATTAAATTAGTTGTTACATGAAATTTACTTTTAAGTTTTTTCTCTTTTAGTATATAATTTTTTTTTTTTTATAATTTCACTTTATTGATTAATAAGTGTAATGCGCTAATAAAATTTACAACTAATTTTTGTTTTCTATTGTTTTGACACTTTGACATTTAATAAATCACTTGTGCTGCCATTTCCGAATTGTATTTTTTAAGATGCTGCCGTTTTCTTATTAAATTATTCAAGTGATCGCAATACAGGGGTGGCAGCACGTAACTTGTTACAAACATGTTGTCACGCTATTTTTGAAAAACGGTAGCACGTAAAATTGTTTCGCCAATTTTAATTTTGTTTCGCCACATTTAATTTTGTTTCACTACTTATGTCAGCACGTAACATTTGAATGTTTACGTAACATTTGAAATGTTTCGTAAATTTTTTTTTTGTTTCAATCCCAAAGTAGCGTTTCAAAGTATATGCTGCCAAAAAAATTTTGTGACACTGGTGTTTTGTTACAAAAAAAAGCGTTTGTAACAAGTTACGTGCTGCTATCCCTGAATACCAAAAATTTTTAGTGTCATCTTTGACTGTCGCAATGGTGACTATCGCTTATCACAATACAGAATACCATGCCAGCATTCAACAAATACATGTTTTAATTTTCAAGAATACATTTTTGAAAAAATTAAAACTTATTAACAACTAAAAAAAATTTTCTTTAGTTGTTAATAAGTTTCCAATAAGAACATTTTTACAGAAGAAATGCCTTGTTAAAATAATCGTTTGGGGTAATACAGTTTGGTTCTCCCGGCTCCACTTGATTTTCATGCTATATAAGTGACTTTTTGAATGTGAATTTAAATGGAAAATCTTTTATGTATGCAGATGCCTTGACAGTAGTTTATAGCAGTAAGTCATTGGTATGTTTGGAAAATGATGTAATCAATATATCAAAGTCATTAGAATTTTTAGAGACAGTCAGGCTGCCTTAAAAGCTCTTGAAAGTAACCTCATCAAATCTAGATTGGTGGAAGAATGTTCGGAAGCCCTAAACCTCATATTAGGGCTCCAAAATAAGGTACAACTGATCTGGATACCGGATCATAATGGCTTGCCTGGAAATAAGAAGGCTGAAGAACTAGCCAGATCATCGGCGGGAAATATTTATAGCCCGGAACCGGCACATGATATATCTATTGGTAATATTAAACTATCGATAGAAAACACCCTCAAGAGGGAAACAAACATTCTTTGGGAGCGTATTGAAGGCCACAGAGTCTCCAAAATATATGTACCAAGAACAAACACCAAAATAATCAGCTTCCTGCTAACTCTCAATAGAGTAGACTGTAGCAAGATGGTGGGCATACTTACTAAGTGATCAACTTGTAGACCTGCATCCAATCTGTAGACACTGTCTGGAAGAGGAAGAAACTTCTAAAAGTAGAAAAGTGCCTAGCTCTTTCAAGGTTGTTGGAAACGCACTACATAACCTCAGAAAGCTTCTGCAGAATACAACTCGCAAACCTATTGGCCTTTATCAAAACGGTCGACAAAGTTGAGGGTGGAGGAGGGCATAAAGGGCTAAAATCTTACACGCCAGCCCTGACATATTAGGTTCACCTCCGTGAAAGAGAGAAAAAAAAATCAATAAATATAAGCGAGATTTTAGAGTTGGATTCAAAATCAAAGTTTTTACTGAATATTTTTGGAGACAAACAAAATGACTGAATTTGAAAACATAAAAATGGATTAAAGTCGAATTTCGGAATTTTGAATTTTGGGGTTTTGGTATATGGAATTTAGTGGCCAACGTATAAATTGTGTATATAAATACAGGCCAATGAAAATATGTACACGCAAATGACATGCGGGCAAATGAAATACATGTATATGTGATAGCCCGTATATTATACTTTGATGAAGTATATTTTTAAAATATCAGGGATATTTTTAAAATATCAGGGATTTCTTTATATCGGTAAAACTTTTTTAACAATTTTCTTGAGTTAATATAATATATAAAAATAAAATAATTTTTTCCAACAGTAGTTTTGAGAGTTCAACAATGTTTTTTTGTCTATAAAATAAATTTCCCAAATAGAAATTTAGGAAATTTTTTGCAGCGATCTATTTTCTCTTAATTCAATAAGCTATCTCCCTCTTTAGAGCCAACAAAATATATAGTTAAAATGTTTAACAGCTAAAACCAACTTTAATACATGAATCTAAATACTAATTAAGAAAAAATGTTAACTCGTTAGGGTTTTTATGGTGTCGTACTATATTATCCAGTAGGAGCAGCATTTTGTAATTGATTTTATTACACCGAAGTTTAAACCGATAGTAAAAAAAAGCTCAAAAACTTTCCAAAAAATACTAGAATAATTTTCAATAATGTTTTTTTCTTATATTGCGGTACGTGGAATAATTTGAAAATTTCATAATAACGAATTCCCGTTAATTGAGTGTCCACACTTTCATCAGTCTGATTATTAATTAAATATAGCTTGAAAATTATCTGATGGTAATGATTTTTTTTTTCTCCGTACTCCTCTTGAGAGCATAGGTATTCCACTCGACATTTCCATCGTACTCGATTTCTAAGGTTACTTTACTTTCACTTGTATTTCTGAGGCAATGTCTAATTTCATTTTTAATCAGTTTGTACTGTCTAAGTAGGGGATTGGCCTACTGTAGAAGACCACTTTGATAACTTTATCTGGGCCTACGTGGTAAGACGACACCATATTTTTCTGCAAGTTGTTGCTGCGATTTTATCCATCTTTCACGTTAAGATAATGTTGACAATTGTGTTATTATTATTAGTCCAATATATTTATTATGTTATTTGGGTAATAACCAATTTTGTATGACATATATGAGTATTGATATAGATATTGATATAGGTAATATTTTTTAGTTATATAAAGTATTAATTATATTAATTATTTTTATTGATTATTAATTTTATATATAATATTTTTGCTATTTTTTTTAGTTATATACCCCCCACGGGAATCGAACCCGTGACTACCACATCGTAATTCAAATACATTTCTGTGCTCTAACCGATTAGGCCACGGAAGGGATGATGGTAATGATTATATGTCGTAAACTAATACACGAAATTTAATTTATATCAAAAAGCACTTGAAGTCAAATCACATAGTAATGATAACATCAAAGTAAATATTTTAATTTTTGCATTTGACAAGAAGAGTGAAACGTTTTAAATACTTACTATATTATGTACTTTGTATTTTCAGTAGATTTATTTCAAAAATAAATTCATTTTAATTGTCAATAAAGTCTTTTAAATATAATTTTTATAAAGATCATAAAGCATGGTAGTTGTCAAATAATAATATGATGTTTAAAGTTTTACGTACATACATATTATATATTTTAATTGTTGTTCTTGTTAAAATTTAATATCACGTACATATACGCCTACATTAATCCGATTTTCATGACATTTATTTGACTGTAATAGCGATGATAATAAGAGTTTTTTATTATAATTTTTTTTTTTTTTTTTTTGGAAAAAGGATTTTATGACAATACTACTGCTAAAGTATTCACTTTGAACCAATAAACGTTTTGTCTGAAAATAATTATGTTTTTTTTTGTGGAATTTTATGTTATAATGCGGGTATAGTGTGCTACCACATTTAATATTTATATGGTCTCTGCGGCAATCCTTATATTAATTAATTTATTTTATTTTGTTATTTTTGGTGATTTTGTCTAGTCTAAAATATAATTTTATTTGGTTAGAAACTCACCAAGCATTATAATAAATGATGCAAATGGGATTTTTTATACAGTTTTGAGGAGAGTTGTTTGCGGTTATGTTGTACACTTATACAATATTATCCTGTAAAAGTTATTTTGATTTTTAGTTTTTGTAAAACAAAATATTTTCTAAAACTAATTTAAGTTATTATTGGGATTTTAATATCCATATTAAATGTAAGTTAAATTAGTTTGTTGAATTTAATATTATAAGTTTAGTATATAGGTGACCCAACTAGAGCTGAAAATTTAAATTTATAAGAAAACACGTTTGAAAACAAAACATATTTGTAATGAAAGTATGATGGTATAATCAATACTAAAATTTAAAGGAAGCTTTGCTTAATCATCACTTCTTTGTCTATTAATACTAATTCGCCATCCTGTGCCAAACAAAAGACTGATAATTAAAAAACTGATACAATGTTTCGATTGTTTTGAAGAAAATATAGAAAAATATTACATAATAAATTACTTAATATAGAACAATGTAGCAATTTACCAAAAATATGGGCACAATGAATCTTAAAGTAAATAAAATTGAAGAGAATTTTCAAGGCAAGATTATAGCTGAATCTAATAAGACTAACGAAAATATTGTCAAAAAATTATGTATGCATTTTCACAAATTTAACTATGGAATGATTAAAGAGACCTGAACCAACGAGCAGCTCTTCAATTGGAATACCAATTCATTTTAATGACCAGTTGAAAATGGCAGTGTCAAAACAAAATGTTTTCAAAATCTTAGTGAAATCTTGAACTGCATAGCATTTCAAATTTTAAATTTTATTTAAACGGTTTCAACTTCTCTAATGAAAAAACAGTTGTTCTTTTTGAATAAGAGATTCATTTCGCATAATTTCGGTGAAGCGCTTCAGTTCGTAAGTGAACATAGGCCCGTTGAGATGCTGTTCGACTTCATATTAACTTGAAAGGTACCATATTGATATCAAGAAAAGTATATGAATCGAAAGTCAGTCCACGAAAAGATTCAATTTATAAAAAAAATATCTCATATATAAAAAAGAAGATGTTAAGAATTTTAAACATATACTCCCAATACTAAATTATGGTTCTCCAATTTATGGTGCAACTTCTGAAACTTCTTGATACAATCGTTTACACAGGCAGTAAACTTGCCAGCATTATTTTTAGAACCAGCCCCCATTTCAAGTATATTGTATTGATATTGTATGATGCTGGATATAGCTTCCCTTATATTTCAGAAAGAAACTGTGTACACGGTTACGGTTACTATAACTGTGTATACGGAAGCTACGTATACAGTTTAAAAGTATGTGTAGCAAAATTTAACCTGGTTTTTGAAAACTAAGTATATAATCGTATAAAAAATACGCTTTTAAGAAATAAACCATTCTAAGTTCGGATTTAATCCATGTTGGAATATAACAAAGAACTGCTATACTATTCACCCTCCCTGATGATTACCCGACGATGTTAAGGATATCAAAAAACAGATTACATTTGTTCTTTTTTGGCTACCAGTAATATACTAATATCACTGGCAATAAGTAAGTCAATAAGTTTGCTAACAAAGCTATGAACATCGTCTGATTCTGTTTCTAATCCCCAGTAGTTGATAAGGTAGCCGACGATTAGAGGGGATCGACTAAAAGAAAATTTTCACTAATAAATTTAAACAAGTAAAAATACTGAACTGCTTATTGGAGAATATTGACTGTGTAAACCGGGAAAAAGATGTATAATTACATAACTGAAAATAGAATGAATACGATTGACGGACTGCCCAGAGATGTACCCATACATATTATTGTGATGATTAGACGCCAACCAGTGTTATATTTTTGAGGCCTGTCCGTTTATTTGAAATAAAAATACCGAGTAGTCTACCGGACCTAATATTAAATAATATTTTTTTTTCTACTAACAAAGCTAAACACATTCTACGGGTTACTATCATATGCCTGTATTTCATTTGACTGAATTTCATTTGTCTGCTTTTCATTTGCCTGCATTTTATTTGTCTGCTTTTCATTTGACTGGATATGATAAATATTCATAATAAAAATTTCCTGGAGCAAGCCTTTATCAATCAATGGATACCAGCACTACATCTTCTAGGTGGTGACTGGTAGAAAGTGCCAAATCCAAGAAATTGGGCCGCCTTCTTTAAAAATAGGTCAAGGTTCCGTTTCACAAAGACCTCGATTTTTTTTTAACTATTCTTTAGTACAATGGCGATAGTTAGTATGTTGCAAACAAGAGGTCCTTCGGTCCGGAAGTCGGGACCGAAGACCTTGACATTTTTTGTTTTTTTTTTGCATCAGTACAAAATGTGAAGAGGACAATAGCTCCGGGGTCTCAGGATTTGGAGTCGAAACTTAATATTACATGCTTTAATTGTATTTTTCTGAAAAAAGGTTCTCAATACACATTGCAGATTTCAGGATTCCAAAATTATCGGACGACGCTGAAAGAATGCAATTAAGAATTATAATCGTTTTCATTGTTATGTCAATAACGAAGTGGCTCTACAGATTAAAGCTAGCAAACAAAAAAGTTGTGAAATATCTCGGAATTTTTCTTCACCGTAATCTAAATTATTCCGAGCATATAAAATACACAATATCTAAAGGCAATAAGTTTTTCATGATGGCAAAAAAACTATTTTACAACAAAAACGTAAGCACTAGAGTAAAAATAATATGTTATCAGACATTAATAAGGCCAACACTTGCATATGGTGTACGCATGTCGTACAACGTCAGTGCAAGCTTAATGGAAAAACTTCGAAAATTTGAAAGAAAGTGTATAAGAGTATGTACTAATATTTATAGAAAGCCTAATTCTGACTACAAGCATTACTATTCCAATAAATACTTGTACAAGGAAGCAAACATAATTAGAATCGACAATTTTGTAATAAAATTGATTCGAAAACATTATGACAGAGCACAAAAAACTCCAGAAAATGGTTTAATATCGCATATACCACAACGAGGAGTACATTAAAAAGACAATGCTCACAGGCTTTATAGCGGCTGAGCACTTTATCCTTTTGGATAAAAATGGTTATATTCAGAATCAAAATCATGTCCCTACACTATATCACTATAGTAGACGGGCTACATGTAAAACTATAGAGTATAACCTGGGCAACATTATTGGAGAAAATTTGAGATATGACATGTCTATACCGAACAAAGATAAATTTATAAAAAGAGACTATTGGTGGTTGGAAAACACATATAATTAGCACTAAGTACTACAAATACATATTTTTTTTATCGTTTTAAGTAGGTTTAAGCAGTTTTAGTTAGGTTTAGTTAGGTTAGTAGAATTAGTTAGGTTAAGTTTTATCTTAAATAATACGAGAATATATTGGTTTTTACATCCCAAGTTTTTTCCAACAGATTTATATAAGAACTTAAGTAAATTAAAATTAAATAATAAGAATAATAATAAGAATAATTATATAACATAAATTAACATAAAAAGCAAACTATTACTTTACATGTTAATAATATTATCACAAAAGCTGTTTGTAAACTTTATCTAGGCTAAATAATTATAAGATTGCACAATGGGTAAAATAAAGTTTAATAAAAAAAAAAAAAAAAAATCTACAGATTAAAAATGAGGTTTTGACAAAAAAAAAAGAAATAATTCATATAATTTAATTCTACTGTAATTAAGGTATAACTTCCCTTTTGTTTACTAAAGATAAGTTTTCATATAAATTAGAGTTATAGATGTTTTTTTGGCTTGTAACTATCTGACACTCCCTTGTATTGTATTATACACCCTTTTAAGGTTTTATTCAAAGATTTTCACCTATACCATTAAGGAAATAAGTATACCATCCAATATCATATTTAATAATTTTTGTTCTAATTCTCAATTATTAGTTTTTATCAATTAAAATACGCAGTAAAATTCCAATTGATGTGAAATTTCAAAATGCTTTTTCAATTGTCTAATTATAATGAGGAATTGGTTATTACTATATCACTTTATTTCACTGTTGCAATTGCAATTTTTCCTATATTAACTATAGACTATACAAGGAAGTGTTTTTATGTATAGGTATGTGTGATCAAATATATATATGTATATATATTCTGATTCAATTGAAGGAAATTTATTTTATAATTAATAGAACCTTCATTTTACTTCTAATTAAAGTAAAGACCCTTCGCAAAATTATAATTATTAAGAAATTGGGCTCTTTGAAAAACTTTTAAATAACATAACCTAAAAATTGAAACGTTTTTTAATGTTGTCCTAACTTAATTATTATGTCCTTTTATATTCAATAAAATGTTAAATGTTCCTTCTATAATTGTTAGTCAAATAGAAAAATTGTTTCCGTTATAATAATTTGTATAAAAGATTTTCCAAAAAAAAAAGGAAAAATTAACAACGAAAAAAAAATGTTTTTTAAGAAAAATTATATTTCATAATGAAAAATAGAAGATAAAAAGAAATGTAAAAAACTATATACAGTTTTTTTTCTTAAGTAAATAAGGTGGGTTTTAATTAATTACTATTTGTAATGGGCAATAAAAATTGGCTAAAAATATATAATTATCGGGAAAATATATAACAACGGTGGGTAGCATAACATTTTTTATATTATTTTTTTATACATTATTTTTCCTATAACTGAATTCATATCCAACATTTTAATTACATATAATTTTTTTATTATAAATATTGATTTATTAATGATGATTTTTATTATTAATAAATATAATATACATATAATTTTTATTATTAAAAAATGAAAATTATTACTGCTTCTACATGCCTGAATACAATCCTACCATTATGACAAAATCGACCACGCTTTATGATATTTTGTGAAAATTTCAATACAAAAAAAATAATGTATTTGTAACAGTTTTTGTCTAGTTGAAAGACCAGTTTTGTTGTAGACGAGTTTTTGACAAGTGTAAGACGTCTTGTCTCTTAAAATCTCGCTTTTCCAAAAGATCGTTTTTTCAAAATATCGTTTTAATACCAACATATTTTAATTATTTTTATTCGTAGCCGATCAGAAATGGAATCATGGAACTGATACTGATACATACTGCTAAACTTGTTGAAAAAAATGTACTATTGTGAATACTGATAATTTGGCATTTCAAAAATCAGCTGATTCATTGAATTAATTATTTTTTGTTTAGTTTTGTGAATTTTATTTCTTTTAACTAAATTATAAAATAAATTATAAAATAAAAGTGATTAACTGAATTATAAAATAAAAGTGTTAATCTAATACAAATATAATAAAAAAGAGATTTAAAGTAAAGTAATTTCATAGAAAAGCCAAAAATATAAGTGAATTAAAATAAGTTTGAAAATTGTTCTTTTTTTCAGTAAACAAAAGGAGGTTTTGTGAAATAAAATATAAAACAAATGTAAATAAAATTAAAAATAAGCTAATTAAATATTGTGGTTGAATCAAACTAAGTATCAGTCTTTTATTTGCTATATCACACACCTATTTATAGAATATATAAAATTAATTTATACCAAAAAAAAAAAAAAAAAAACAGAACCAATTAAAAATTATTTCATATGAATCCCGTTCTAATTTTATTGGTTCTCCTGCCTTTTGCTTTTAGTCTTTGATAATTTTCTTTTATTTTCAAGTTAGTTTTTTTGTTTTTTTTTATTTTAAAATTATACTTAAAGTTTTTTAATCTAAATGAATTTTTTTGACAATTTTAATATTATCCTTACATGCATTGTTTTGTAAATTTATTTTTATCACACAAATTATTTGTAACTGATACAGATTATGACAATTATCAGATAATATGACAAATTTTAAGCACCCCGATACCAATTTATCAGTGACGTTAATAAAATTCACAATCGGTCAGAAAAACTGATAGTTCTGACCGATTCAACCACGATAGGGCGTATCAGAATTTCTGAAACTTGTCATAAATACTGATAATTAATACTGATAACTGACAACCCCGATTGGGGTGATTGTAATTATTAAAGTCAAGCCATTAAAACATTTTTAACAATTAATCCCACTACACTTTTTTACAGTTTAAATGCTTGAAGTGCTTTTTGACTGATGAGAAGCCATATTATTATGAAAACTTTTTCATCGAAGTCATTGTGATAATTTCTGTTACTATTAAATTAATGTGTTTATTAGTTTACCTTAATTTAACAAATAAGGTTAATAATTTTTCATCATGATGTTATAGTAAAATATTTAAAAGTAAAATAAAAAATTAAAAGGATAAATTAAATGAAAATATGTATGTATTAGGATCCTATTTAATCCTATTTAAATATAACCTATTATAATTTAAGCAATAACTTAACATGTATGTGTGTCCATAGAACGTCGTTAATTGCTTAAATAAATAATTTGTAATAAATATTTAATTAAGACAGTAAATCGAACAAAAAAAATGTAAAACGATTTAATAAAATTATAAGATTTTTTTGAATGTTGGAATCAATTTGTGTTTTTTAGTTTAATTTTTTTTATTAAGTTTCTAACATAGGGTCTCCACGTCAGATTTATTAGTATAATAGTTAAATTAATGTATTCAAATATTTTACTATACACATATAAATTTTTTTAAATATTTTCTTTACTGGTACGATTTTATTCCTGATGCTGGTTTGTGTGTTCGTAATTTGACATTTCGTAAAAATTGTAAAAATGCTGAAATTAAAAACAGAAAGAAGAAACTTTTGAAATGAAGTTTTGATGTGATTATTGTAAAGATGTCAGACAAACGTGTGCATGTAAATAAATGTATTCCTATGTACATAATAATTTATTTAAAAATGTATTTATTTATTTGTTTAATCGGCAGAGTCATATAAATACATTTCCATATAAATATGCAACCCGACCTTTTCAAGGTCATTTTCCCTTACAAAGTGTGGGTTGTAAAATGTATTTGAAGTAAATTTTAAAATTCACAATTAAAGTTTGTAGTTTATAGGTTTAATGTAAAGTTTATAGTATTTTAAGTGTTTTGCTTTTATTAATAAATAATATGTTCATATCCACAATACTAAAAATAATGTTTTTTTTTTTTTTTAATTTTTAATACAAAGCTTAGAACTTAAGATTTGAAATTTAAGCCTAATAGGTGAAAAAATCATAATATTTAAATGTCTGACATCAAAAATTTATTTGTTATTAATAAAAGTTGTACTATTAAGTAATTAAATTTGATTTTTTAAATATTTAAAAAAAAAAACGTTATTATATAAAGACATAATATACCGAGTGCTTCAGACCATGCGTATCAGCATTTTAAGAAGGGAAGGAGCCGTTATTTTAAAATTTAGAAAAAAGTTTGTTAACTAAATCGAGGGTGCTCTATCGATTGGTGGTATTTTCAACTTTCGGAAAGGACTGCAAATCAGTTTTTTAAGATCAAAAATCGCCGAAATTGGCCGAAATTGAGATTTTTAAATAGGAAGGGATATTTTTTAACGCAAATTCAGATTCTACGCCAAAAAAAAAGGAAATTATGTTAAATGATTTTTTTTTTTGTTTTCTTAGTATTTTTCTTCAAAATTAATAACAATAAAACAAAAATGCTCAATATTTTCCTTTGGTAAACAAAAATTAATGATAATAATTTTTATAAATTAATTTGCTTTTCATGTTATCATATTTTTTATCTCAGTTTTGGGTTCCTACAAAGTTTAAACAAGAAAAAAAAAAAAAAAAAAAACAAAAAAAAAAATTACTTTACAAAAGTTTCTTATTTTTTTATGTAAAATCCAATTTTGCATTAAAAAGTACCCCTTCCCATTTTAAAATCTCGATTTCGGCCAATTTCGGCGATTTTTGATCTTAAAAAACCGATTTGCAGTCCTTTCCGAAAGTTGAAAATACCACCAATCGATAGAGCACCCTCGATTTAGTTAACAAACTTTTTTCTAAATTTTAAAATAACGGCTCCTTCCCATCTTAAAAAGCTGATACGCATGCTCTGGATCACCCGGTATATATTTAAGTTTATTTATATGAGAAAGGCACATATAGATGTCGGCATTTCAAACTTTGAAGTTTTTTTATATTTTTAATTTGTGTTTTGACACTTGACTATTATGCTAGTACATATAGTAATGCTCAACCATACGTTACAGATAACAAACAAATATTTTTTAGCAATTTATATGTGTAGCTTCTATATGTGTGACTTTTATTTTATCATCTCACGTGAAGACACTAGGTAAAAAACGTTCATAGCAGGATATTCTGTATTACGTCAGATTATGTTGTAAAATATCATTTAACAATTTAAACTAAATTCATATATGTGTTTTACAAGTGAATCTATACATTTACATATATATACGAGTTTAATGGAAGAAAATACGTGGGATCGATAATGTTTCGACCACATATACGTAATACTTACAATGAACTGTGATAAAATAGTCAGTAAATTATTAAAAGTAGCTATTAACGTTTTCAAGATCTAAGTTACAATTTGTAACAATTTATTTTTATTACAAATTTTATTGTCGTCATAAATTCATGTAGTAAATAATAGTTTTTCATATAGGTACGTGAATAAACTTTGGTACTAACTGTTATGTCTTTTAAGAAATAATTAATGAAAATTGTCATAAAAATTTAATGATAGTAATTTCTGTAATCATTTTTTTATTAATTCTTCTCAAATATATTTATATAGGATATGATTTGATATTGACCTTAAATTGAAATTGTGTCATTTTTGGACTTTAAAAATTACAATTTAACACTGAAGTTATATTATCATTATTTTTTTATTTTGAATTTAATTTTATAATGTTAAAATAAATGATTAAAAATAGAATCTAATATGAGCAATGCTGCGTTCATGCCGGTGCTAATTTAGCAATGCTATAAATGTCAAAAACATTTAGCACGGGTTCATACCGTTCGTTTGCGATATACGAAAATGTTTTTATTTGTTTTTACGAAATTTGTAAAACGTTAATTTTAATAAAATTGTAATTTTTATTATTGTTGTTATTTTGCATATATTTGGTCTTCAACTTTACAAATTTGTATTTAATTCGGTCCTCGTCCCGATTATATCCCTCATTTTTCATTTCGAAACTAATCATCCTGTAAATGTCTTGAGATCTAATTTTCTTATCGTCGAATAATTGCATCACTTTTCTGTTAAACATTACATTATTTGTGGATTTCCTTCTTTTCTCCATTTCCATTCTATTACATTTGATATAGATTAAATAATAAAATAGTATACAAAACTTATAAAAATATACTTACTTTCTTTTATAAATTTTGTTTGTAACAATTTTTACTTTGACGTTTATTTTGACATCTGTAGATATTTTGGCGTTTATACCGTGCTATATTAGCTCAGTCACCAGCTACGTAGCTGAGCTAAACTATTGTTGCTATTTTAGCTAGCAGTGCTAAAACAATGCCGTGTTCATGCCGTAGCCACAAATGTCAATTTAGCTTGGCATTGCTATTTTAGCACCGGCATCAACGCAGCAATTGCAAATTAATTTTAGCCTTGCTTGAAAAGATGTCTTAGGTGGTGATTTCATAAACAGTTTTTATACTGTGCACTGTACTGAATTGAAAGAAAAATTATTTCTATTATAAATAAAATATCAAATCACCATTTATAATATTAAAATATACTTAACTCAACCAATCTTATGTTTTTTGACAATAAAACTTTTTCCTACAATGGCAATTTTTATAGTCAAGTCAATTTAATTCAGTAGACTTTCATGATAGCATGACTTATTTTTATTGACTTTTTTTATTAGAGAAAAAATGTAAGTAGATTTTCATGACTAACCCCGTTACATATAAATCACGTTGGTACTCGGTTTGTATGAATTAGATTTACTGATTTCGTATCATATTGAGTTATAGTTAATACAGTATTTGTAGTGATTGTCTGATAAAGTATACTACGTATTTAACACCAGCATTTTGTCTATATAAATATTTAAAGGGATAATATTGTTAGTTTTATGAATTTCATTTGTTGTATTTCTAGTTTTTTAACCGAATATATATTTAATTGACAATTGGTGACGTAAAATGTCTTCGAACATACAAAGCTGCCTAGAGAGGTTGTCTAGATATTACATTTCAATGAAAAAAAAAAAAACAGAAATTGTATGGGGACACCTACCTATAGAATAATGATGTGTAAAACATTATTTGACATCACACTTTTTTTACAATTTCTAAAATAATTTAAAAAAATATTTCATTACAATATAATATGAACATATATGTATAATATGAGACGTTTTTATTGTCCTTATTGCAATAAAGACTTGTTTAAGCTTTCTAAATTTTATTCTTTGCATTACGGTACGATTTTACGTAGTAGTATTTCTCCAAATCATAATGCAATATGTAAATATACTGCAGAATAAATTAAATTAAATATAAATGCTTCGTTTTAGTTTAAAATGTAATTTATTTTTCTAAACATTCCTGTTAATTGATAGAAATTGATAAATTGATAGAAAACACCAAATATTAGGTAATACGAAATATCCTGATTAAAAGTAAATTAATTACACATATTATTATCAAAAATAAAATAAACATACATTTTGAATTAAATTTGAATAATTATTTTATCTGTACGGACTTGGCTATAGCTCTTTTAAGTTAAATATAAATAAATAAAAAATAAATTTAACAACGAACTACATATCTACTTAAAACAAGGTGAGCAAAAAAACATTAGTATTTAATTATAAAAAAATATATTAAATACAGAGATAATATTTTAATTTTTTTTTTAATGGAAAATACTTGAATATAAACAATTTATTAGGTATTTATGCATCTATGAGGCCATTGCTTTTTTTTTAATTTTCTAGAACAGTATACAGTTGCGTCATTCCCAATATAATAGTACCTACTAAGATAAACATCTAGAATAATCTAATTTAAAATTATTAAAACAAAAGACAATCAGAATCTTTGAATTCAATAAAAAATGTTTTATATTTATTAAAGAGTATAGATATAATGACAAACCAAGTAAGCTAACATTAATAATATTAAAATATCCTTTTTAGTTATTTTTCCTTCTTAGACAATGTCAATCATTAGCATTTTAATTTGAAACATATTTCAGGATCATTAATAATAAAATTTATATTGTCCATACTTTATATAATTCATATGTGTGTATATAATATTTGAATAATAATTTCATTTGACTAGACCCAATAATTTTTATTTTTAATGATACATATTTTTATAACTACTATATGAAATTACCATAATACTGGAGTTATGCATGGCTAACTTTTACTCCTTTTCATTTTAGTTTTTACACAAATTTCAAATAATATTGATTAAAATAAATTTTTGAATACATACTAAAATGATAATCTAAAAATATTATAAATAGATTGACCATTTTTAAAAATTCAATTATAATTAATCATACATATTATTAAATCGAACCGATTGGAAAAATTCTCAAACTATTTTGTATAGAATTATAATGGTTTTACGTGTCCTATTGTAGTATCTATATTTATTAACTATATTAAATATTTTTTTATTAGGCCATTGGCCATTTATTTCTTTACTTGTTATTAGTATATCATTTCAAATAATGTTCTTGATAATGATTTCGTTTTGTGTATCGTTGTTATTTTGTTGTCGTAAGTTCTCATTGTTCAAATACGTCGAGTTTAGAATTTTATATGGATCTTAAATACCTCAAAACAATGTGCGTCTTGAAATTAAAAGGAAAATAAATTTTGCTAACATGCTGTTATTTTTTAACTTAGTATATGAAATTAGGAAGTAAGCCGTTCTATTGACAGATAAAACTATAATGATATAATATCCTGCTATACGTCGTGCTTATCTGTGCTCCATTATAAGATACTCAGCAATTGTGTAACGAGTTTAACGCAATAACACATTTTCATTATTTAAAATATTAAAATTAATATAATAAAGCAATATTTTCAATAAATTTTTATGCTATATGGTATTATTCGAAATACAAGACCCATTTTAAGGCTATATTATTTTGTTAAAATACTTCACTGAATTTAGATCTATTTTTTGGTACCCACGTAACATTTTATTGTTATAAAAACAAAGTTAGTACTATAAGACTCCTATATGACTCCCGATAAGCACTAAAGGTGTTATAATGATATTTTTATGGGAATAATATGATTAATATTGCTATAAGAATGCTCTCTTGCATCTTGGTCACAATAATTATATAAATATTAAAACAATTATTCTTAACCGGAAAATATTATTTATTAGCAAGACATTTTTTATATTATATCATTTACATCAAATATAAAAATATGTAATTAATATCTATCTCCCTTTCTCATGAAATAAATATAAGCTGCATAAAATTATTATTTTAAAATAAAAAATAATACCGTTCTCACTCTAGTATAACATAAATTATTTCAAATAAATTCCATTTCAAAATAAAAACAGATGCGCTAATACATATGTGTGTGTACTAAACCTATAACAATATTACAGCAATTGCTGCGGTGCCTTATAGTATTCGTCATTTTAGTGCTATAACGTACTTATAAAGGTTCGCAACAATTTCCGAGCGCTCAAATTAACACTAATGCTGCTATAAGAGTGTTTATAATAGTGTTTATAAGAGTGCCTATTGTAATAGTGTTATAAGAGTGCGTAAGAGTGCGCAAGAGTCTTATGACAATAAAGTTGTTAAGTGGGTATGTTGTGGACTCTAATTGAAACATTTTTATTAATAAAGATTAAAAATTTTAGGTATGTTTTTGATACTGATCAGTCTTCTGAATATGGTGTAATAATCGAAATAGATTAAAGTTTTAATATCTCTATAGTTTTTAATATCTCTATTATAAGTATAGATTCTTAAATTAGTCGTGTTGGAGTATTAAGCAGCATAATATATCAGCTTTCAGTGATTGTACGTATCAATTACTTGGGTGTAAAAATTATTTAGCTTTTCTTCGTTGCTGTTTTTCATATGTGCATAAAAATATGATGATCGTGATGTTTTTTATACTGAGTTTGAAACGTGTTGTCATCAATCCTTCGCTTTGATTCAGTATAGTTTAAATAATACCTACACATCCAATTCTTTTTCATTTTGATTAATATCAATAGAATGTAACATTTTAGTAAATAAATTTAATTCCCATTTAACTTGATGGTTTCTTTCACTCATACATAATAAACTAATGTGTAAATGAAATATCTCATGTTCGGTGGTTTAAATGTCCTTCGTTAATCAACGTTCATAAACTTCATATTCTGATTTCTATTCAAAATTTTTCAACGTTTTTCAAATTTATTTTTATGAGTTTATTTTTTATTTTTTTATTGTGCTCATTTTGTTTATATTATATAAAATTTTCCACATCCTAACATGCAATTACTATAAATTGTATTATAGGGAAATTATCTATGTGATGCAAAGCTACCTCGTGAAAACTGTTTTACATCGAGTTTTCATTCATTTCCCATGTTTTATTTATCTATTAAATTTTTACACTTGAGACGAGACGGAGATTATCATCCATATTTTCTTAGACCCATCGCTGACGTGAAGAAAAAATTCATTGCATCGCTTCTAGCTTATTTCCGTTCACAATCGAAACATTTTCCGCCCTATGCCCCACGGATGGGATTACAGGACAATGATGATGACAATGATCGCTTCTAATTGAATATGCATTTCTGTTAAACACTGTGTAAGCGAAGTGATTGAACAATTTATTATGTTGGTAGTAATAATCACTTTTTACTGTCAAAAAAGCATATTGGTGTATAAACAAAAGATACCTTAGTAAGTTTTTGAATAATATGGAGTGTGGAATCAATTTAAAGTTTTAGAATATTTTTTAAATAAAATGATGAAATATCTTTTCAGTGATATTTTCACACGATCACGTGCGATTGGTCTAAGAAAATATATGGGAGTATAAAACTCTAAGCTCAGACATACTGGCCTTTTATAGTTAGGTAAATCCGCTTCCGCTTTCGTTTAATTCCTACGAATTTAATTATACTATGGTTGGTTTCTCAATCGTTTAGAGACTATAGTGGTTAGAATTAACAGAATTCCAAACTTGATGGCAGGAGAAGTTGTGAAGTGTTAGCTTTAAAACCATTAGCTTTAATATGAAGATTTTGACATAATATAATTTTTCAATAACAATTTAGTAACGAACGATCTATAAGGACTTACAAAATTTTATTTTAAAATTTCGATCAAGATATTGAGAAGTTCTAAATAAGTGATATACGAGTATGTATAATTATTTTTAATACAAATATAAGTTTTATAAGTTTTTTAATCATTTTTGTTTCCCTTTTTTTCTGAACATTTCTTAGAAATCAGAAATACAAAAGAAATTGACACAATTTAAAATATTTAAATTTCATTCATCCCTATACTCTCTATATATTTGTTTTGTTAACCTCAAGATATTATTTAACCTTTCGTAATAACTTATTTTATGAACCATGAAAAAGATAATATTCATCATTAAATTGAGTTGAAGGAGAAGTAAAAAAAAAAAAAAAAAAAAACAAAAATTAAATATATTTATTTTTCTTGTAGTTGTTTTAGTCAACTCTAAGGTTATAGTTTTTTTAATTTATGTGGGATGTTGTCCAACTCAGTGGTATTTCTTGTCAATGTAATCGCAACGTTTGGTTATAACTATAGTAAATTACTGTTTTTTGATAATCTTAAATGATGAAAATTGTGAATCGAGGTTTCTTGGAATTGAGACTTCACTCCTTTGCTTCATATATGGTTTGGTGGGTCTAATTTCAGCACTTCAGAAGTTATAAGATCCTATGATTTTTTTTAAATGTGTTTGTTTAGGCTTATATATATTTTTTTTAAGTTTTTTGAAAATGACAAAAATGCGAATTTGACAATGTATCAATATTTATTAATTTATCAGTGTACCTGCAGATAAATCTACAGGTCTATCAATATTTTTGTTCAACTTAAACTTTTTTAAGATCTTTTGCACATTAAAGCACATTATATTATTTGTGTTTATACAAATATTTCTTCCGATGGGGCTAAAATCCAAATTAACCCTTGTCCTCCTCCATAGTTGTCTACATCTAGAAGCTGCTCTTCAATATCTTATGTTAAGAAAATTTGATATCTGTTACACCACCAAACTATCTTAATCTGGTACTTATTGGAGAAGCTTTCGGGAAAATTAATTTTCCGGCATACCTTTAAAATATTTCATCCATCGAATCTGTTCAGTTTTCCTTTGGTTATCTGAGTGGGTATCATATTTTCAATTTCATAGCTCAGAGCAGGACATGAAATATTTTAATTTTTGATTTATTTTTTTTTAATTGAGAGAAAAAACTTATTCGGTTGTAAAATTCGGTCGTTAAGTTTTCATTCTGGTTTTCCAATCATGGAGCCCAAAAGTGTGAATTTAATTTCCAGTTCGTATATTGTGATTTGCTTATTCTTGTTTGTAAATTATTACCGGCCCGGGTTTGTATCATAGCTTTTAATTTTTTTTTTCATTTATCACCAACCCATATTTCAAAGATATTGGAGAACTTTTCAAGAAAAGGGTGAATAAATTTTTTTTAAACTGTTTGCAAATTTTATGTATACTAAATATTCTATTCTATACTATTCTCTTCTATTTTATTTTATTCTATTCAATTCTATTCAATTCGATTCTATTATATTTTATTCTATTTTTTTCTCTTGTTTACTTCCCTACTATTTTTATTTTTAGTTCTTTGCTTGAATGGCTTAAATTTTGCAAGGCAATTAGGGTTCTTATCCCATCCCATTATTTTAGTCTTAAAGTAAAAAAAAAATTCCAAAAGCCCAATGTTTAAGTTGGAGTAAACATTTTTTAGCAAATCGATTTTATAATATCTTTTTTTTTTGTATGTCATTAGTACAGTCTCTATTGTCTGATATTCATGAATCATATTTGCATTATTTTATAACCGTTTTTAATTGTGAATAAAATACTTTGTGCAATGCCTCTATATCTTCTAGCCAAGTTACACGATGATTTTTCGGGAATATATCGAATTACAATTTTTTTAAAATTTTGTTTTTGTTTTGTGTAAACTTTTTTATATAAAAATAAAATTTGAGAAAAATACAACTAATACAAAAATTAAATACAAACACCATCAAAGGTTTTGCTCAGATAAAAAAAATAAGTAAGAACAATAAATTTACATGCTATTTTAATTTCCTTTCAAAATATTTACTGTATCCACTATGTACCAGTTTTATATTTTCAGTGTTCATTAGAACTTGATAGAAGTAATTAGGTTCCATGTCGGATAATAAATTTTTTTTTTTTTTAAATTGAAAATTATGAATGAAAATGTTTTTGTCGTTTTTGTAAATTTTAACAATTTAGATCAAAAATATTAAATATTTTTTCAAAAACAACACTATATCATAATTACAGGTTATTCATATAGTAAAATAAGATCCCTATACAAAAGACAAAATTTATATTAAAATAAGATCCCATTTTTAAAGTTGCTCTCCCAGAGGCTAGGCTAGAAGATATAGATAGGCATTGCTTTGTGTATAAAATATTGTGAATTAACAAAAAATAAAAAGACTGTTTTATTTTGAAATGAACCAAAAATTAAAAAAGATATTTTAAATATATTTATACATAGTACTGTACTGTAGTAAAGATTTTTGTAGAGTTTGTATAATTGTCCCAATTATTAATTATTATTACAATAAACCCGTTATGGCAAACATCAAAATTTACTTTACATGTATAACAAATATACAAATAACTACTATACAAATATTTAATAACTAGTATAATGAATGCCATTGCCAATCCAGCAAAGCTTGGGTGCACTTTAAAAAATTATGCACCAAAGTAACACCAACAATAACGTAAAGTAAATATGTATAATCTCTCATCATAATGCATTCATATTATTTTCTCAGTACATTTCACTTCTACCTACACCTACTTTCATAATACTTAAAAACAAAATTGATTTAACTATTCTCTCAATGCTTATTCTTTCATTCATAATGAACAGTTTTTTTCATTATTATTATTGTTGTTATAAAAGGCTTCAGACAAAAATAAAATTAGTATGTATAAGTATATTAGTATGTATGTACATTAAATCAAAAGACGAAGAAGGTCAAAGATTCATTTTTAAAATCATAATTTTAATTGGATTGTCAAGATTTTTGGTGTCAATTTTTATATTGCGTCCCAAATTGAAGTTAATTTAAGTAAAATCTGTTCGAAGACAAAATTTACTCAAAAATGAGTTCCAAGATTTGACCCAAACAAACAAACAAAGAAAGCAAGTTAAGTAAAATAGTGTGAAAATTAAAAAAAAAAAAAAAAAAAAAAAAAAAAATGGGGTCGTTAGCCGAATTACTGAAAATGTACAACATCGGTTCAAATATAATTTAATAATTAATAAGGATATAATATAACTAATAAAAAAAATAATATAACTATATAATATACAAAAATATATACCAAATAATTAATATAATTGGTACGACAACAATATTCGTTCTTTACGAAATCGAAGGAATGCTGCATGGAGTAAATTTCTCAAATCCAATTGTTTGAAAAGTTTAAAGCCCTACTTGACAGAAATTATAAGTCTTATCTTATATTTATTTATTTATTTCGAGCTTAATTCAAGCAAGTTACAATAAATCATACTTAAATTAAATTTATACACTAAAAATTAAACATTCAAAAAAGAATTAATAAAAAAAAAAAAAAAATAACAAAATTTTTATATTATAACAAAATTAAAAAAGAAAACATAATCTTATATTTAACAATAATTAAAAAATAAAAATGAAAAAACTTCAATTAAGAAGACAGGTCAAAGATTAATCAAAAAAAATTAGTTACACAAATACAGATTATTTTTTAATGATTGTTTAGTTAGGGAAAAGTTAATATGGGGTTTGTATGCATTACAACGAGACATCATCCTATTAATTGGTTCATATTTACCATAATTAGTCCGATGGTACTGCAAATTAAACATATTAGCAGTTCTTAGTCTAGAATGAGAACAATAATTAAGTTTAGCAAACAATTGGGGAGACGAAGTGTTGCCTTTACTTAACTCAATTAGAAATACAATGTCAGTACGCCGTTTTTCAAGAATTTTCAGGAATTTTCTTTGAACCGATTCAATTCTGTCTATGTGAACACCATAAAATGGACACCAAACCTGACTAGCATATTCTAAATTAGGTCTAACCAAGCAGGTATAGAGGGATTTTAATACATACGGATCTTCAAATTCTCTAGCCCAACGTTTAATAAAACCGAGCATAGAATTGGCTTTGTTTAAAATATCTGAATAATGAAGATGGAATGAAAGTTTAGTGTCGAAGAGTATTCCTAGGTCTTTAATTGATGTAACCTTTGGAATACTTCAGAATGAATACTATCAGAATGAAGTCATGTATTTTCTCTGATCCGAAAATTTTCATGAATTTATCAATACTAAACGTAAAACTGATGGATATCCTGCAACTTTAAATTATTTGGGAAGATCTTCTAATGATCCGACTACTATTGCGAATCTTTTTGCATCCTTTTTTTCCTCTACTTTTTCAAGAAATGACTTCGCTCCTGATGAAACCTATTTTAGCAATCTGAATGACTTCTCTCAAAGTAATCAAGTTATTACCTTTGAAATCAAAAACATTCTTATAACTGCAGAACTATTGTTGAAACATATTTCATTATTAAAAGACGATTTTTCTTCCGACCCAGACGGTATTCCTCTGATCCTTCTTAAGGAATGCATGATTAACTTATTGCACCCCATTTCTTTTCTGTTATTCCCTTCTAATTTATCCCTTCAATCGGGCATTTTCTCCTGTTTATGGAAAAAGTCTTTCATTATTCCAGTTCATAAAAAAGACTCCAGAAATGAATGCACCAATTATAGGCCCATCGCCAAGCTCTCGTGTATTCCTAAACTTTTTGAGCGTATGATATATGACTTCTTATATGATTATTGTAAACGTTTTATTTGTGTTGAGCAACACGGTTTCCAAAGAGGTAGGTCAACAACTACCAATATGGTTGACTTTGTCTCCAAGGCAATGACCTCAATGGAGAATGGTTCTCAAATTGACACCATCTTTACTGACATAAGTAAAGCATTTGACAAAATTCCTCATTATATATATATTATTCTGCATTTATCTGGATGTTTGTAAGTTCGACGGAACGCTCCAAGACATATACAAATTACATATGTATACAAATGCATAT